>LPNX010431134.1:36942-93346 GCA_001517045.1 Pseudotsuga menziesii | reverse complement strand
TATGCAGATGGATGGGATAGGGGAAATCTTATATAGTTTTCAAAATATATACTTGGATCTCACATATGGCGAGCAACATGGGTGGGAAGGAGGTTCTTCCAATACCACATGTTTTAGGAAGTAAGGAATGACCAAACAACCCGAGTATAGGAGGACTCATGGTAACAATTACCCCTCTAGAGTGTGGAATGGAATTTCAACAAATATTTGAAAAAAACATTAATTAAGGAATTACTAAGGTCGGAGACAAATGGAAATACCAGGTAGATGAACAAGACTTCTGAGTCTAGGTAGACATGGAATGGTGGGAACTTCTAGGTCCAGGGGAGGAAGTAGATAGATTACAAGAATCCCTCAATAATAGGAGAATTATAATGCACTCAGGGGAAGACAGCCTTTGGTGGGGGTACTTCCAAAAAGGTTCTTTCACAATGAAGGAAGCTTATGAATTACTGACATGTGCCGACATCCAACCAATGGATCAGAAATGGAAAAAACTATGGAATAAGAAAATGTGGCCCAAAATTACGGTCTTCGGCTGGCTAGTGATAAGAAAACAAATTTTAACAGGAGAAAATATCAAAAAAAAGAGATGGTTGGACCTTACTGGTGTTGCATATGCGAGCTTGAAAAATATACAATCAACCATCTCTTTCTTTCTTTCATGTTTGCATCCACCATGTGAGATAAAGGGGCATTGATATTCAGAACATTTGACTAGGTTAGGAAAAATCGGGACCAAACACTCACAAAATGGACCAAAAACCCTTTTCAGAATCCCATTCTAAATCAACTATGGGAGGATTTTCCTCATTTTGTGCTCTGGGAAATATAGCAAGAGTGAAATTCCAGGACTTTCCAAGGGAAAGTCATGACCTTGAGAAGAATACAGGACATCATCACAAATAGGATGCAAGAAACCATAAAGTCGGAATCATGGGATAGTTCATACTAGGAGGCTACGAGCGTAGAAGCTACCATTCTGAGGACCTGGGAACTATGAGGACCCTCGTAGTTGGATGATTCTCAAAATAGCACAGCTCGAATGATGACAAGTACAAAGATCTGGAAGCCTCCTCCCCTGGTTTTTTACAATCTCAACTTTGACGGCGTGTTGAAGGGAAACCCAGGACCAACAGGTTATGGGTGTGTCATCCGCAATTACATAGGAAGCATGTTGGGCTTCAAGTATGGGTTCATTAGCTGGAAAAATAAAAATGTGGCTAATATAGAAGGGCTCTTGTAGGGAGTGGAAATGGTAAAGGAGAACCGATGGACTCCCATAATTATTGAAGGAGATTCCTAGGTGGTGATCCAAATGGACATGAAACTCCAACACTTACCCAAAGTGACTAGGTGGCTCATTCATGGAGGTTAGAAAGTAGGATGGAGTATCTTAATTAGGTCTTAGACTCACAGATTGTAGCTCACTTTAACCACGTTAGAAGATTGGGTAATAAGGTGGCTGAAAAGTTGGAGAACCTCGGGACGGAAACCCGTAGAGAAGTTAAAGCTAAGTGCTAGGGTGAGATGATGGATGCGATGGCTAGGGACAACTATATCAATATTACGTACCAGGACATGTGAAGTAGTAATGAAATAGGAAGGGAAGGACATCGGGTGGGCCTGAAACACTAATCAAGCATGTGGATTGATAGATATCCGGGAGGTAATTTCAGGTGACTGGCATGCTGGATTTAACTATGCTATGATTCATGATCAAGAATCCATATTTTTTAATGACTAGCATAAGTGCAGAAATGAATGGAAGAAAGAGAAATTTGGGCGTCTGTGTGGGATATATTTTCTTTGGACTACGGACTGAGCATAGAGCATCATAGTATGTACTACATTAATCATGCTCCTGAAAAGTAAAATGCTATTTAGGGATACGCAGGGTGGTGGAAAAAATAACATAGTTCATTTGTGAACTATTTTTATTGCTACTCAAGACAACGGGACGTGGGGGTTACAATATCTGGTAAATTCTCTGTGAAGGAGCGCAGACAGACACATGGAAGGCCGTAAAGAGAAGGGAAAGTGGGTATTATACCATTAGGAAGAGACTAGGAGGGATTGAAGGGCCTAGAAGAAGGCCATGTTGGAAGCCAGAATGTTTGAACTTGAGATTTCCAATGAGATTCAATAGAATATATATGATATGGAGAAGCAGTTGTGGGTGGATTTTTTTAGAGACACTCTCCATGAGGAATGTCATAAGGCATAGGTTTGGATCCTGGATCCTTGCCACAACAAAATAATACTCATCATGTACGACGGGACCGTTACGCTCTTTTGGGTGATGAAAAATATCATTGGTCGTGCAGCGTGGGAAAGGAAGGAGGCATATGAAGCTGAGGGGCAACTTGTGCAATGGTGGTCAATCATATCCTATGATTCATAGCAGTTGAATATAAAGGTGAACATTCTTCTTAAACATATTGGTTTTCATATTTCCCCTGCCCCGCCACCCGTGGTGAACTAGTCATCTGCAGAAGGTAACTTGCGCTAGGGACACATCCCCGACCTCTCGTACATTCTGTTATAGTGGCATGTGATGTGGGTTTCTTTCAATGTATATGTTGTTATGGGTATTACAACCTAGGATTTGGAAGACTGTATATGTTAATTTGGATTGGGTCCAATAGTTGATAGCATCTTTTGTTAAGCACTTAGGAGTGAATTTTATCTTTGTCCCATTTTAGCGGAGGCATACTATGTAATAGGGTGTTTGGTTTAGAGAGGTTGTCATAGTTAGTTTTGGATGAAGGGACATGTAGTGGTTGTTTCTTCAGGAATATTCCTATGTTTTTAGTTTGTAATATTATATTGTTGATATAAATAAAAAAGGAAAAATTATTACTTACATACAAAAAAATGAAATGCATAGTATTATTTTAAGACAAATTTGAAATATATACTTATCGTTTAGAACATGATATTTCTTGTTTAAGGAAGGAAGTAAATATTCTTTTGATGGGTGACTTTAATGCTAGAACTTCCAATAACGAAGCTATTATTTCAAGAAACTATTCCATCCCTAATCCTCTCTGGTTAAACGAAGACCTTGAGCTAACTAGCAGGTAAAAAAGAAGTTCTGAAGATCTAGGTGCAAATTTTTTCTGGTCTGAGATGGTCAAACTTTGTAGTGCTCAAGATCTTATCATTTGCAATGGTCTCACAAAATGGCCAAAATCTAGCCCGATGACTTGTATCCATGGGATTGGAAGTAGTGTCATAGATTATTTTATATCTGATATCCCTATATACAACAAATTAATAGATTTCAACATCTTCAATGACCATGAGCCTCACTATGATCATAGACCTTTAATTATGATTTTGATTGAACTATTATGATTATCTCTCTCTTAGTTAATTTATATGGTATTATCTTATTAAAGAAGATCAATGAATGGATATAAATGGAAGGTAAGTAGGCTAAAGTCCAAGCAAGTTTTAGAAGGAATCATTCAACCCCAGACCACCTCATTACACTTAGGAAAATTTACAGAGGAATTTCGTAATAATAATTCTAACCTATTTTGTTACTATGTGGATTTCAGAATTTTTTTTTATACAATGGCTAGAAATAACGTGTGGAATAGGATAGAGGAGCTTAAGGTTAATTTTGAGTTGAGAGCTTCCACGATAAGGTTATACGAAAAGGTCATTTCCAAGTTTAATAATAATGAGGGGTGGTAAAACGATATAAATTGTAATATTTGAGTTAAACAAGATTTCCCCATCTCCCCTACCCTTTTTGGAATTTACATTGATGAGATAGAAAAGATTTAGAAGAATCATGTTGCACCGGTACAATCTTAATTGGGATAGTTGTCATCCTCCTACTTTATGCTAATGATATTGTTCTTATTTCAAGGTATCCTTCTGATCTCGATAATAAATTACAAATTATTAAATATTTTTGCTCTAACATGGGTATGATTGTTAACACTATCAAGACAAAAATCATGATTATAAAATCTAAGAAAGACACCTATATTAATGTTATTCATGATAATAGAAATCTAAAGGAAGTGAATTCTTATAAGTATCTCAGAATTTATATTCATCACAAGTGTTATGGAAAAAATTTCCTATGGCTTGGGGTACCACAACAGACAAAGTAACAACAGAAATCAATCCTTCCCCATATTCAAGAGAAACCAAACATATAACACTAAAGGATCTCGAAACATACCTTAGATTCTGGATGGTTGATGTAGATCCCCGTTGAGGTTTTCCACTCTCGTTTGTATTAGAAATTTGCTCTTTCAACATTCAGCAAACAAGACACGCATGTTATATAATTTTGTTAGACCTACTCTAGCATATATAATCAATAACATATAAGCATTTAAAAGCATCGATGGATTCAATACTCATTTAAATACACATTATTGGACAGGAAAAGATATTTCTATTAATATATATCAGAGATTACAATAGTGACAACCTTTGTTGGCACATCTGTGAACTAGAGAAACTGAGTCCTCCACCTGGGCCTCCACCACTTCAATCCTCCATCTCTTGATACCAAGCTAATATAAATCAAAGATTACAATAGTGACAACCTCTGTTGGCACGTCTGTGAACCAGAGAAACTGAGTCCTCCACCTAGGCCTCCACCACTTCAATCCTCCATCTCTTGATAGAAAATGCAAGCTTGGGAAGAACACAAAGTGCTCCAAGGGACAAAGGGATGCAGACTCAAGTATAAGCTCCATCAACAATGGACTATAGTTTTCTTGCCCTTCAATTCCTCCCCTTTCAATGTATCCAAAGGGTTCCTTATATAGTGCTTCAATGGGGTAATGGAAGGTCAAATCTGAGCGATCTCAAGGCATATGGAAAGCCAAGAGACAAGTGAATCGGATCCACATCAAGGAAAACTCCAAAACTATTTGGCCTTTTGCACACATCTTTATGTACGTGGGTTTGAGGGTTATATCCACGTATATACACGAGAATGGGTTTAAAAGTCGCGTATATCAAATAATGCATGTTTTTAGGGATGATCTTGGAAACATCAAAGGTACAAAAATGGTCCATGGGGTCCAAAGAGTCTGTAGAGGGACAAGGAAGGCCATAAAGGTGTGATCCACCATGTGTGGTAAAATCAGCTGTAACAGATGCCCCCTAATGTGTGAGGTCAAAGGGGTGATACGATGGGTGAAATACATTATAAGTCCATACCAGATGTGGAGTGATGAAGAAACAGGTGCAAGAACTAGCCATCCAATAGTATAATACAATAATCAAACTTTGCACATAACTGCAAGCATATATAGCAGTCCTGGATACATAAGAGTACAATTGCCATGAATAGGAATGATACAAAATATGACATGTGTGTTCATCGCCACATACAATATAGATATATCAGAATCTCCATGATGAAGATATACAAAGGATCATGATCTCCATAAAAGCTGAAGATATATAATGGATCAAGATCTCCATAATGGCTGGAGATATCTTACATACAATGGAATCAAGTCACGAGAGCTGAAATCTCATGAACACTAGCACAATCAAGGAGGTAGCATATATGGAATGCCACCAATCTAGAAGGTTGTCAAAACCCCAAATTTTCCGAAAAATTTAAATTTTTTAAAATGCAGATAATTTTCATAAATGCAGTCAACTAATTAATAAATTAGTTATATGTTACTGAATTCATTATCTGAATTATCTATTTGGTTATGTTTATCTTATAGAACAGTTCTTTTCAGTTTACTGACTTGTTTTCTCTTTGCGACCACAAGGTGGAACTGTCATGAAATTTTGGGCTTACTTAGCTTTCGAGCTAATGCAGAAAGTTTTCCTGTTCTTACAGACTACAGGTAAGAAGTTGGGTGCTACTTGTCATTAATTATAAAGCAATCAGATATAAGTTCATCGCACAAAAATAACTCAGTAAAGAATATAAATGCTAAACAATTTCCAAAGCTTATTGAGGTAAAATCATTAAACTGTCCTTCTTTCTAGTAGATGTAAATTTATAGTTCTTAATGCTTACTGAACTATTCGATATCTATCATAGTCTTCAAGTGTAAAAATGCCTTAACTATTTCTTTACAAGCAGAGTAAGAATGGTAGAGTTATAAAATCAATGTTTTAATTGCAATTGTGCACAAATACATTTACATCATGATGGATTTGGTTACTGTATGTGATAAGTATGTAATGTATATTGATAAGGGGTTTACGTACTACTGTTTCTATTTTCAAGCTTTGAAGTTTAACGGGTTTACATGTTTATTTCAAGCTGCTCTTTGAAAAAGATATACTAGTGTTGATGCATAGAGTTTTATTTACACATAACCTATTCAAAGAATATGGTTTAGTTAGTGTTATTATTCATCAAAAGGTTATTTATTGTTAAAATATGATAGTTACTAAAATGCTTAACACCTTTGTTTACCCATTTAAGGTTTTACACAACAACTGCTCCAAAGCATAACTAAAGCTTATCTTTAGTAAGATAGATATCTTATTGTAAACAGGTTTTATACCATCCCTTTCATAGATATAAAAGGGGCATGTCCTTAATGTACTATAATCATTGAAAGAATGCATATCATGATAGTTTTATGGCCTAACTTTTATGTTGATGGATCTCATGTCAAAGATATTTGTGGCTTAACCTTTGTCATGTTACAAATTATTGGTTAAGAACATTTATTTTAAGCAATACATTCACCAAAATAAATGTTATTATTTTCTTTTGTATCTTATTTCCAAACTTTACTATTTTAATAAATACAACAAGGCCAATGAGGTTAACATTAATAATAGGATATTTGCTATAGTTTGATTCTATAAACCTCCTTGATATCAACCAATAGTATACTTTTATAATAAAGTTATAGATGTTGGTTGAACGAACACTTGTTGTAAGCAATATTCTTACTTAAACATAAATGTCATAAATTCCTTTTAAAAACAATGTTACAAAACTTTATGTAACTATTTGATGAAAGAATAATCACATAGATTAGATAGAAAAATCAGGACCATGCCATGATATACATAAGTTTAAACTTGACTTGAGTTTATACATACCATAATTTATAAAGTAAAGGGTCGTAACACTTCCCACAACCTTGATGATTGTTAAGGTAAAGTGTTTATACTCACAAAAGTCTTATGTTCCCATGCAGCGTATGTAATAGGTTGACAAGGATCATGGGATAATGTGGAACCTTCGAATATCAATGAGTGGGAATGATAATACTTGTGGAAGGAAGTTCTCCGGGACTATACACTCGAACCCACAGCTTGCAAATTATTTATCTGGGTAACGTGGCGTCATTGTGGCCATGTGTTGCATAGATAAAAAGGACTCTCCTTCGAACCCTAATCTTATTATCCCTTCTGTGGTTTTCGGCCTCCTGCCGCTCTGCAATGGTGTTGGTGCACCCTTGTCGCACTGCTCCTCTGCAATGGTATTCTCCCAGCTCGTTATTTTTGTCTTCCACTCATTGAGAGCTCACTCTGAATACTCACAGAGAAGAGTTTTAAACCTTTGACTCTGTTGGCAAGGAGTTGGGTTAGTTTTCTCTGGGTTTAACCTTCCCTACTCGCTCAGTTGAGTGTTTAGCAGTCTATAAGGCCCCCATTTCTTCTTGGGATCAATAGTGGGAGACGTGGCCTCGTGACTTGAATTTTGTTGGTTTAAGAGTTTCGTAGTAATTAGGTTTTCCTGTTAGGAACCACTGCGGCACAAGCATTTATGCTTGCTTGGTCGTGGCTCTCACTCTCTGTCGCAGTTGGTTGATGTTGTTAATGATCCCTTCCATCTTGCAGCCTATGAAAGTTTGGCTCCTCCTCACATTGGTGGTAACGCTTCTTCTCGTGGGAGGATATGCTTCCATAAAGCCTTGAGGTAAGGAAACCATTAACAGTTTTTATTATCTCTGCATTGTTTATTTATACATTTGTGTATTTTTATTTTTGAATACGATATTAACATCATCGTTCCTCTCTGTTCATAGGTGTTGGCTTGTCTCCTTCTGCGTGGTTCGTGCGAGGCTGCGGCAGCAGTTACTGGTCACGGGTAAGCCTGGTTTGACCATGGCATTTCCTCCTTGTTTGGTCCTTTTGGGACATTTGTGGGTTGGTGCGTCGTGGCCTACAACCCTTGCAGTTTTGGTTTATCCTGTTACTTAGTTTATTGTTTTTAATGGATGATGAGGCCCTTGCGTTAAGCGGGGTGCTCTAGCTCCGGCCGTGACTATATATGTTAGTTTTTATTTCTATTACTGTGTATAAAAAAAATGTAAATGGTGTAAATGCTATGAAAGCCTCACTCTGTGTATTTTGTTAAGGCCGAGAGACAAATTTGGAAAAGAGCTTAAAACCCTCAATTTCATACTCCTGTTGTAATTTTAGTATTACAGAATTTTTCACCCTAACTCCATGATATAAGCTGTCTATACAGTCTCTTTTAAAAATATCTTTTGTTTACAGTACAGTACTGAAATTTAATTCTTTTACTTGTGTTATAAATATATTATTTAAGCTCGGCATAATGAGCATATCTAAGTTCTTTTACTTAGATTCCTGTAATCTAATATATCTAAATTACACTCTGTACATTATTTAAATTATTAACTGCTAGGGTTTTCTATACACTGTTTATATATTGATTTACTTTATTTAAAAGAATTGTAAATGTTGTTATATATTTGTTACCCTTCAGAATATAATGACTTATGTTTTTACTGAGGTACTTCTGTATCTGTCAGATACAGCTTTTGAGTACAGAAATTATATCTTGTTTACTGTTTACTATAATATGATAAGAACATTACTTATTTACATATTAATACTGTTCTTATAATTATATAATTATTAGCTTGTTCTTTGTTTATTTCTAATCATAAAATAAGATAGTATTTTACTATTGTGTTCTTATACTTACTGCACTGAATAATTTATATAGGTACACTTTGTATTCTATATTATTTGTTTATGTTACAATGTTAATATTTATAAAATAAAAGAATAAGAACTAACTATGTTCAGCATTTGTTGACATCTTAAAAAGTATAAGTTGGTAGTTATAGATTTTTGTTTATGCTTAGCTAGATAGAACAGAAATGAATGAATAACTTACATTACTATCCATAAATAAATTCTGAAATCAACTAGATTATCTGTAGAAGTAAATCATAATTCTAGCTATTATTTCTTTCAATTTTGATTTTTATACAAGCAGTAGTTAATTAGCCTAAACTAAAAAGAAGTAAACTGTAGATTTGTAAAGCATCTCTATTTAGCTTAACCCTACTCTAGTTTAACTATTATACTCTTTCCTTGAATTCAAATAAGCAATAAGATTACTAAAGGTAAATACTGTATCAAGAACTGTTTTAACTACTTACACATACTACTATCAATAATT
Source organism: Pseudotsuga menziesii (assembly GCA_001517045.1). NCBI lineage: Eukaryota > Viridiplantae > Streptophyta > Pinopsida > Pinales > Pinaceae > Pseudotsuga > Pseudotsuga menziesii. The sequence continues at coordinate 83,931 of LPNX010431134.1, read as the reverse complement.
AATATAGCTTCTTTCTCTGTTTCTAATAAACGGATAGTCTCAATCCAAGTTTAACACTACTCCTGGTATAAAATATATTTCTTCTGATAACAAAATAAAAGAAAATATTCTATAATTCCACTAACATTTTATTCTACATTTTCCTCATACTATCTTTATTTATAATTTCACCACCTGTGCTGGAGTATGGTCTGGATCACTCCAAATGAGGAAAAACACAAGTAGGGTTTTATTTCTCATCAAAATGATTCGATTACTAAACAAACTAAGAACAACTTCATTACTAAACCATCTAAATCTTTACATCATAAGCTACAATACATCATTCAATCACACACAGATAATACACAAAAATTAATAAATAACAGAACCTGTTCTTGAGCTTGGATGACAACAGCAATGGGAGGTCGTTCCTCCCTACCAACTCCTGGAGAGCACTCAAACAACGACTCCTCAGGACCCCCGAGCTTGCTCTGGTCTCCCTGGTTGGAACTAGGTACAGCAATAATCAAGTACCAGTCTTCAGACTCAATAGCAATCCTGAACTTATCAGTAAATTCTCTCAGCTAGCAAGCTGTATCAGACCAAGTTACTGCATATGATCTCTCAAAACACCTTCCTTACAGTTTTCCCTTTTCCCCAATGAATTCCTTGAAGTGCATTCCTCCTGAATGATTCTTCTCCTGGAAAATATCTGAGCAGCCTCAGCTCTCTACATTGGGTACTTTTAAAAGATTGCCTAGGTCTTTTTGGGTTAGTTGTCATTTATTGAGCCACCTGCTCTGATTCCATTTTCTTGGGGGATCATGACCCCAAATGTAGGGAAGTTGCCACCTGCAACATAGGAAGTGTTTGAGGATGCTGCCACTTGTCTTTTGCTCTCCACCTAGTTCCTTCCACCAGTTTGACCAGTAACACTCTTACTAACAACTCTCCCAAGCTGTTGTCTCCACTTTTTATTTATTAATAATAAAATATTTAGAATTACATTATACTTCTTTTGACTCTGTTGAGTCATCAGTTCCTACTTAGCATTAAATTTAACATAATGTCTTAGGAAACCAAATTAAAACAATTAACATTATTTTACAAAATTGGGGTGTGTGACAAAGGTCTTCTACACACTCCACTACGAGTACATGTACTACTATGTGAATAGAGGTGTCGAGGTCGAACATAGTAATCCATCCTCTGATTACCAGTCATTGATGTATACCGTTAACAGATGCGAGATCACCCACCGATAATGAAAATGGGAATCAAAGTACTAGAGTGCAAACTAACAAAAGTGAATAAATGTGTTGAGGTCGAACACTTGAAAGGATCCATTGATCAGGGGACATTTATGTATTCCCAAAACTTTCGATGGCAAGAGAACCTGCCACTAATGACTGCAAGTCTCAAGGCACTCAAAAATGACTCTAGATTCCTATCCCAAAATAAATGATCTGAAGTCAATGGGATGAAATCTGCTGGAAGGAGGGCATTAATGCATACCTCATCATCTAACACAAGGTACTCAGCAAAGCTGTATAATGTGAAAGGACTCGATCATAATGTGCACGAACCAGTATCAGTACCGGGAATGGCCGACATGCAAAGTCAAGAGAACTGAGGAATGGTCGACTCAGGTTTCAACTTCCCTCGAACAAGAGCATAAAGGGTAATGGTGACTGAATGTAGGCAGCATAGACTCAATATACAAAAATGGGACATCTCTGTGACACAGGAGGCATCGACAAAGGCTCCATAGGGACTGGAAGCTTAACCAGTCAGTGGAGATAAACTCAGAGAAACAAGTATAGCTCCTAAAGTCAAACTATCAACCCAACCAACGGATGTGATATACAGTCCTCTATTCGAAGGTGACATGACTCGACTGCTGCCAAATATAACATCTTTTCCTATCTAGATTTTTGGTTTTTTTATTTTTTTGGACTTTTTCAAATACTTTGAAAAGCTTGAAAAAGAATAAAAGTGATTTATAGTTACAGACTAGGAAGAGATGAGTGTCAAGGGGAAAACAAACTAGTTCCAAGCAGCGGAACATACCTATGCTCAATGCAAGGACACATGTGTAGGATAGCGACACTCAGGGGAAAGTCCCCTCCTGGTTAAAAATGGGGAATCAAGCTGCAAAGGATATATAAAATGGCTCTGCATGGCTAGACATGAGACAAGCTCAGGCTATATAGCTGATAATCAAAGTCAGGGAAGCCGACATAAGGCACAATAAGGTAAGCAAAACTCATGATAATGCAATTTACAACTTGACATAAGAGATTCCTAGGGAAAAAGGCCAGCAAAAAGATCAAGAGGAGTATGAGGCTCTTGTGCAAAGTCATGGCGATACTATACAAAGGACTCCCACGCCCTAAGGGAAAAATGTCGGCATGGGCACCAAATGCAAAACAAGAGATAACTAGGGCACCCATGTATGGTCAAGCTCTACCATTCACATCATGTCACTTCTAAAAGTAACAAGGAGGTTCCGTGACAAGATAGAATGGGTTCGTACCTAAGGTTATAATGAAATGGTCATAAGGTCATGCAATGTGCAAATGGATGTGAAACCTAACCTATATGCTAGTTTAGACATAATACCTAAAATCTGCACGAACGGGTCAAAACCATGGTCGAAATGGTGCTCAAAATGGACTCCCACATCATCAAATTAGTCCAAAACGGTCCAAAATGGTCAGAAACAGTCCAAAACTATAGAAAGTGGGTAAAAAATTTCAAAATTTTCAAAAAAAATTTATAAATAGTAAAAAATTCAAAAATTCCAAATCATTTGAAATTTTTACCCATTGGAGCTCAAAACTTCCAATGTGAATTCCAGGAGCTTCATCTAGCGAAATTCGACACCGTTTCTTCCAGGTAATTGCTCATGTCTTCTTTCTATTTCATGCAAATTTTTTGAATTTCAATGGTCGAATTTAATTTTTAAGCCAGTATAAAATGATCATTTCGGCCCACGCAGATATCGGGGTTTTTTCTGTGTATAGGGCTGGCCATACGCGAAAAAACCTCCCAAAAACCATGTACATACGCGGATGTTTTGCAAACAGTCACGTATGCGGCCACGCACAAGGTTTTTTAAGGTATATAATGACCAGAAATTAGTTTTTATGTGCAGGATGGATCTAGAATGGAGAGAGAAGGAACATGGAGATGTAGAAGTGGCTTTCCAAGGTGACTTAATGGCTCAACAAGCTCTTCGTGCATGCGGTCTATATAAGTTTTGGTGTCTTGGCATCCTAAGGGCCAAACCAAGACTCCTGCAGATGCTAGCAGACTACTAGGATCTAGACTCAGAGTCTTTTCATATCAACAAGATGTCTCTCACTATAGAGGTAGAGGACATATATTTGATTACAGGATTATCTCAATGGGTAGAGGTGGTGAACCCACGCTCTCACGAGCCCAGAGGTGGCCTTACCATTGATGAGTATATTGCATTATACTGTTTTTCGGACACGGAAAAGGTTGGGAGTCAAATCCTGACAAACTCCATCCAGGTACTAGGACTGAAGGCCATACTATTAGCACTTGGCAAGATAGATGGTCTAGCATCACTCCAGCAGGCCTCGCAAACATTGATGTTCTATGGGGTGGAGTGTATGAGACCCACAGTGTACGACTAGAGCACTGGGCTGTTGAGTAACATGAAGCAGCAGCTCAGTGAATGCAAGATGGGAAGGGTGAGAAACTTCATTTTTGGTAGCATACTGATCATGTTCTTCTTTGAGCATGTACCGGGGCTAAGCCCTAAAGTGGACAGTCCTCCACACGAAGTTCGAGATCTATCCCAACGACGTTGGGAAAATGTTATGCGTGGACTAGGTGGAGGTAGGGTGGCTAACCCCCACCCAGCGGACTTCTTTCCATGGTGGCAGTAACAGATTATTGCCATTGATTATTATCTCTATGGGGGAATAGATTTTTGAGGAGATCCGGACATGCCTATACCACCAGGAGCGGCATATGGTGAAATAGGTAAGAATCCCAAACCCTCTTTTTAAGTGTTTTAATTATTAAATTTTTTTTGTGTTTTTTGATATATTGACTCAAAATACATGTTTTGGTGTGACGACACATAGTGACAATCTGTCTTATGTATGCAGATGTTGGACCACGGTGGCCTGATGGTTTCCCTCATCATAGATGAAGGGGAAGAGGAGATGACATCATGGGTGTGGATGCGGAGTGGATGCTCCAAAGCATCCACACAAACTTTGTACACTTGACACATAGGGTACCCATGCCGCAAGTCGAGGACTTGCCTAAGGCCATGCAGCGTCAGGTGATTGGTGTACCATGAGCATGGGTTCAGTTATTTCGACAACTAGCTAAAGTCGTGGTGTGCTACCATGATTAGAATCCCCCTCCTCCTCCATAGGCTTAGAGACCTGAGAGTGTTTCATTTTTTTACTATCATGTATTATATTTTGGTGGCTCGAAAGCCCCATTTTTGTATTATGACACTTATGTATTATGACGTCACATTTTGGATGTTTAATGAAAAACTTTTATGAAGATCGATTTTATTTATCTACATGTGTGTAAAAATGTATGTTTGTGATATGCTTATGGTCTATGAAACAAATGGAAATCTAACACATAGTTAGCATATGAGTCAGCAACTTGATTAAAAATTCTTGAAACATGTATTTATGTTATGTTCTCAAATTGTCGTTCTAGCAATCTCACATGTAAGAATCTTCATAATAATGTCAGATCCCTAATACGATACAAGCCATTAAGCTGTGAAACCACTAACTACGAATCAAGACGTACCTCAAGAGAGAGAACACCATGTGAAATGGAATCCCACAATAAATCAATAATGATACTATACTCAACAACATTGTTTGAAGAAGGCCATAAACATACGGCTCTTGAAGACAATACTTGACCTGTAGGAGTATAAATCACCCAAGCAGCAGAAGCTGAGTTTTGAGTGTGGCGGCTAGCACCATCAACGAATCCTATGTAAGAGAAAGACTCCATTGACATCTTCCATAAGAAATGAAATTTAATCAACAAACCTGATCACCATAAGAAAACCTAACTATGCAAAAAACTGTACAATAATATACAATAATTAGCCCTGGCTGAAGATCATGCATAGTATTTCTTAAGATAGATCCCATTTCTAGGCTCCGCCAAGGCTGTCCCTTCATAATCCACCAGCTCATAGGAACCCTTCTCTAACACACATTTGACTACGTAAGGACCATGCCACATGGGATTAAATTTCCCTGCCCCCAAGGGTTCTTTAGCTTGATCCCACAAAAGGACCAAATCACCTTCACTAAACCTCCTCAGACAGATAGACTTATCATATTGGACCTTAACGCGACGCTTATTTACTTCTAGAGCCACTAAGGCATCCTGGCGCTGCTCATCAAGATGCTCTAAGTGGACCAAACGTTCCTCCAATGTGGAAGTGTCTGGTAAAATCTCTATAGCTAGTTTTAATGAAGGGATTTCACATTCAACCAGCAAGACAGACTCCACCCCATGTACGAGCTGATATGGAGAGAAACCAGTGGTAGTCTTAACTACGCTCCTATAGGCCCACAAAGAAGGATATAACATGATATGCCAATTTGTCTTGCTTTGTGTGATGGTTCGTTGGAGAATGGACTAAAGTGATTTATTCACTACTTCAACCTGTCCATTCGCCTAAGGGTAATAAGAAGAGGAGTGCTCCTACTTATACCCTAACTTTGAGGCCAACGCTTCCATCATTTTATTCTGAAATTGCCTACCATGGTCAGTGACAAGCTCTTTCGAAATGCCAAACCGAGTAATAATTTGGTTGAATATGAAATGCGCAGCTGTCTCTCCGTCAGATTTAACCGTGGGCATAGCCTCAGCCCATTTTGTGAAATAATCAACATCCAATATGATGTGATGATGCCCCCCAGCCGAAGCTAGGTTGCAGTCCATGAATTCAAGCCCCCACTTGGTGAAGAGACTGGCAATGATAATCAGATGTAACAGGGCAGGATGTGAGCGCATATTGCATGCAAACACCTGGAAAGGGTGACACTTCGTGACCGCATTGACACAATCTTTGAAGATCAACGGCCAAAAATATCTCGCTCTCAATATTTTTTGGGCTGTAGAAAGCCCAGATAAATGACCACCACACACCCCTCCGTGGCAATCATTCAGCACAACCTCAGCCTCATCACGGTTTAAACAACGACGTAAAATGGAATCTACCCCACAGTGGTACAAAGTGTTATCCACTATAAGGTCGTTCTTAGATACATGACATAATCATCGTCACTCATCCCATGAAAGGTGAGTAGGAACCTTCAATGTTTGCAAATATATAATGATATCCCCATACCATGGGTCCAAAGTGGAGATAAGGAAAATATACTCATCGAAAAACGTATCCTCATGAACCTCCTCCTCCTCCACACTTGGAAAATATGAAATGAGCTCCACAAAGATCAATGATTTCTTCGATTTTGCCGAAATGAATTCGAGATCGAATTCTTGCAAAATAACAATCCACTTATTATATTTTCCCCCAATCATCCTTCTATTGAGGACGAACAAAAATGGTTTGACATGAGCTACCACTAAGGTCTGGTGAAGGAGGATGTAATGTCTCAATCTCTGAACCACATGAACGATGGCCAACGCAATTTTCTCCACATGAGAATAATGGATTTCCACATCAATAAGGTTCTAGCTCAAATAATACATGACATGATCGTGGAGCTCCTCATCCTCCTGAACCAAAAACCATACCAACCGTCTCCATGGATGTGGCCACATAAGTCAAAAAATCACGGCTATAGTCAGGTGGACTAAGCATGGGGGCCGATGCTAAGGCTCTATTAAGAGCGTCAAAGGACTCCTAGGCTCACTCATCCCAGCAAAAAATAGGGTCCTTCTTTAGAAGACTCATAAAGCCTTTAGTCAAATTGGCAAAGTTAACCATGAATCTCTGTAATAAATTTTCCATGCCTTGCAAACACTGAAGATGTCTAATATTACATAGGGGAGACAATTGAAATATTTCCTCAACCTTTAAGAGATCGACTCTTATACCCTCCTTAGATACAATGAACCCTAGCAAGCAACCAACGGTTACGCAAAAGATGCACTTATGAGGATTTAACCTAACCTGGTAATGGAGGCATCTTTTGAATAATAATATAAAATGGTATGGATGATGCACTCTCATATGAGAATGAGCAGAAAGATCATCCAAATACACTTCGATAATTGTTTTGAGATCATGAAAAATCAATGTCATAGCTCGCTGAAATGTGGCTCCAGCGTTTTTAAGACCAAAAGAAATCTTTCGATATGCAAACGTACCCCAAGGAATAATAAATGCAGTTTTATGTTGATCCTCAGGTTTGATCTGAATCTGATTATATCCGGAAAAATCATCCATAAAGGAGAATACATTGCTTCCCTCACACTCATCCAAAATCTGATCAATAAATGGTGTAAAAAAAATATCCTTAGGACAAGCATGATTTAAATCATGGAAATAAGTGCATATATGGATCACTCCCTACTTCTTATCAACCAGAACAAGATTTTGAAACCCACTCTGTCAAGGGAATGGGATAGATAAAACTGGCTTTTAACGTCGACTCTATCTCAGCCTTAATAGCGGGTGCTTTTCTAGGATTCATCTCATGCAAACGTTGTCGAACAGGCTTCGCATTCGGATAGGTCTTAATTTGATGTTCAACAATACGATGATCGATACCCAGCATTTCTTTGTATGACCAAGAAAATATGTCATGAAACTATTTAAATAGCTCGGTATACTCTTTGATCTCATCAGGGGAACAATCTGCCCCAATGTAGACATTCTCAACTTTGCCAAGATCACGATAAATATTGATAGGAATGGTAGGTGATAGGTTCGCCATGTTCCCATCAGCCATCTTACTAGGAGAGCTTAATGGAACCACAGGACTACCAATATTCTCGCTAAGAATCTCCCTATAGTCCTCATGCTCCATACGGTTAAGCTCAGGAAGAAAATATGACCTATGATGCAACTCTTCCCAAGGTGGCTCAACCCCCAACATGGCCTCAATAATGGCTTCATCTGATGGAAAAACACCATCAAGGAAATCATGTGCATGAGAGTACTCAACTTCCCATGCAGGCAGCACATATTGGTCCTACTCCTCCGTCCGCGAAGAGGAAGGACTAGGCTTTGCAACATAATCAAGATTTGCTTGATATGCTATCATTGATGCAGGCAACGGCACATCCGTTTCAACAGGTCCATTCGAAGGACTCAGTGAAGGAAGAATCCAAGGATCTTCCATATGGGTAGCGTGAAAAGACACCAACTTCAATGAAGATGAATCCCCATCGAAACTAGATTCAATCATAAGAAGGGAATAGGACAACTAAAGGTCCCCATAAGGGATGGATACATACCCACACCCACACTCCCAATTACCGACTAAGAATGATCGATAATTGGGATAGAAGCTCCCAATGATGCACTAACACTTGGATTACGGAACAATATTTGATCAATCGTAACAATCTTCCCATTAAATGGAAAGAATACTACTTGAAATAGAGAAGAGGCTACGGCCTTACATACTAATATATATCCAATTCTGGCCCAATAAAATATTGTAGCCAAGGGATGCATCAACCACCTCGACCTCGATCGCAATGGTCTACCCTCCCAATGGGACCTTAAGAGAAGGAATAATCCCATGTAGTCGAAAATATCTACCATCAAAGGCAGTCAACATGGTAGCAGATTGAGACAACTCAGGAGAACCCAAACCCTTTCAGCATGAAAAGGACATCACAGAAGCAGCATCACCTTCGTCAATCACAGTGCGTTTGATGGTCATATTAAGACACTCTACATGAATCAAAAGAGACACATCGTAAGGCAAGTGAGGATGCAGTCCCATGGTTTCAAATTTGATGACTGAAGAAGATTTATCATCATTAATTCCAATAGAAAAAAGCAAGTCTTTCCTTTGCGGAGGACAACTCTGAAGTACTTCAAGTCCGGACATCGCACAAGGAGTTTGGCCCAAATCCTCGACAACGGAATAGTTCTAGGCAGCTCGAGCATTAGGATTGTGCTCCAAATGCTTTAGGACTCCCTTAGGAATGCGAGGTGAAATTTTAGGTTTATCCATAGGGTTTTCGATACGCAAAGGGCTCTCAGGCAGAGTGGGTTCTTTTCCAAGGTCCGGTTGTGATGAACCATAATCTTTCACATGAGTCACAACCTTAGTAGCACGTACCATGTTGATGCAACCATGACCAGTATTGGCTTCTGGTGGATTTTGATCTCCTCCCGATGCACAATGAGGATCATTGTTCCTCGAGCTCATATTTTGATTATGGGGTAAAGGATTGGTTATCACATCTGGTCCCTATGCTATGAATCTCGAGGCATCTTCCATATGAGGGCACAAGTGAGTGAGGTGGTCCTCCTTACAGAATTTCCAAGGAAACTTAACCTTACGTTTAGATTGCTTGTCCCCCGGAGCATTGCGGGTGTTCTTGTCATTAAAATTGGCATTTTAATTCTTGTTCCCACCCTTACGATTATTTTTACCCTTCTTCTTATTCCTTCTGGGTACTGGTTTCCCTTCTGGTCTGACGATTGCACGGAAAGTACACTCGCCATTTGGGTGGGTTGAGGTGAAGCCGTGGCTTGTCCCAAAGCAGATTAATTAGTAGATAATTGACTCACTTGTTTCACAACTGAATCCACAGGTTTGGCATTTGTACAAACCACAATGCCATCAGCATGTGGTCCAGGCTTGATCTTGGGATCGAAACTAGAATGTGGAGCATTAGGTATGATCTCATACAAAAGTACAGATTGAGAATAAATCAAATCCAACTATTGTGCCATAAATATTGTGTGTTCCTTGTTATGGACTCCAGATGTAGACACATCCTTCATAATGTAAGTTAACAATGATTTGAGGAACCATTCAAGGAGAAACTCCAGCAGTATGAAGGCTTTAATCAACCTCTTCCATCTATGCCGCTCTTGGATATGGTCCAAGATATGTGTGGCTTTACCTTGTCAAAATGTCGACAAGAGTTTTGTACCAACGTCGTAACGCACAGGTAGCTAGAAGTGATTGAGGAAAGTCATAGCAAGGTCATTGAACAAAATGAATTCCCCCCTCAGTAACTCTATATACCATTTCACTGCAAGCCCCGTGAGGGTGCGTTGAAATAGCCTTAAACGGATTGAATCATCGTGTAAGGAATTAGAAGAGCACCAAAGGTGAAAAGTAGTGACATGTTCACTAGGATATTCTCCTTCTTTTTCCTTTAATTTGGGAATGTCCAAGGGAAGCTTGTTAGGGACAGCCGGCCAAGCCGAGTCATGAGATACTGGATCGTTCATGAGTCTCGATAAGTCAGGTAATTTTAACGTTGCAAAAAAAGGGAGCCTAGGTTGAGCAGGTATATGCCACACTCCCTGATAGGTTTGGTTCATATAAGGCTGACTACTATAAATACCATGGCCTTGGCCATAATATCCGAGTCCCGTTTGACCCATGCAGGGTTGCATGGAAGCATTATAATGTGTTGTACCTTGACTATGACGTGCTAAAAAGCCATAATTAGAGTAAGTGAGTTGTTGATACTTGTACCCATAGGGTTGATAGTTCTATCCATACTGCGGTCCATAAGATTGTCTATGAGAAGCTCCATAAGGTGTCCCATGGGATGTCCCATGAGAAGCTCCATAATTAGGGATATGGGGAGATCCTTACGATGGACTGTGAGACAATCCAAAAACAGGAATATGACCTCTCGAGAAAACAGGAGGTACTTGACTATGAGATACTACGGTGTGAGCAATCGCAGTGCGAACATGGCTAGTAGCAATATTCCGGCCCAAAGGAAAATGTGAATGAGGGGGAGGAAGGGTTGTCAAAAATTCATTTGAAGGAGTAGGGTTTGAGGATGAAGGGACATGTGAAGAGATGTAAGTGGTATTCCCTATGATCACTTGTCTCGGTTTTGGTATCTGCATTTGACTACTAACACTATGTCTAGGACGGACATGTGAGGTAGCTTCCACCACCAGGATGGAAGGTGCAATGTGACTAGTGCTCCCAAATATCTCCACATGGAAAGGAATAGGAGTGCCCCCAGGCATAGTGGTAGGTTCAATTTCTGACTCAGCATGATGTGTCGGATCGTGTGTAGGGATATCAGGCATGCCATAACGAATATAACTAGTGCTTGTGGGTTCATGATGAGTCTCATCACCTGGTAACCAATACTGACGACCTGTGAATGAGAGATCATAACCATAATGTGAAGTTATTTCTGGTGAAGGATCATATATAGGAGTATAATATACATCCCCAACCTCTTGACATGGAGAAGACATCTTAGGAATCTCATTCTAGTGATCTCCCATCGTGTGTGAATCAATGTGAGAAGTACTCCACTCGAACTGTCTGTTTCTCTCTCCCAAAGGAGGAGGATATGTGGAAGGCAGAAGTCCTGCTAAATGATGAGAACGGCGAAGTGCCGCACCCGAATCCAAAATGACTCAAAAAATGAAAAAGACTCTATCTAATTACGCAAACCCTAGGAAAACTAGCGTGCATAGAGCATACACCTATACAATGTAAATCCAAATCACAAGCAAACAAGGGTAGGATATGTGAGATCCCGAATGAAGTAGGTATGTCTCTCCTAGGAGAGGCTTGAGACTCCGATACACAACAAGCGGAGGTTCGTAAGGAATTATAGTGGCCCTTGGCTTCAACACATATAGCAACTATTTTGTTTGACCCCTACCTGGCTAGGACACCTACAGAATAAACTCTGCGAAGTACCCCCTCGATAACCTAGGTAAGGAAACTAAGGACACCTCAATATAATCAATGCTCAAGCCGACAGTTGCAAGCAGGATTGACCATATGGGCAGGATAGCAAAGCCTGAAACTCTCGAAAGAGCCCCCAGATATGAATACAATCCTATAAATATCTTCGATGCTACTCAGTTATGACCAGGGGTCATCCCAATCATTAACCACTCACAATGCCTCATGCTTAACTCCCTTGTAAGAGGAGGACCCTGAGAAACACTAATTATACCAAGTAATTTCAAATTCTCACCTGGACAGACACATACATGTTTCGTTTAGTGGTCTTGGAGAATTTACTCACAATGAACTATTCCAAGACCCTAAAATCCAATCTTGTTGGTGCACCCTATAAAAGGAAAGAGTGTAATTCATTTTATTATGCGTTGATTTTAAATGGCTTATTACTCAAAAGGGCAAATGACCGTGCAACTAATGGTGTTATGACACAACAAGAAGTAAAATGCACACCTAACAATCAATGCAAATGCACTGTGTCGAATGAAAAACGGGACATGCTACTACGTGAAATGCAAAATTTTCCTTCAAATGAAGATGCAATCATTCCTATATGAAAATATGACTAATACTTCTCCAAGCAAACCTAGTGCAATTACCATGCAAAATGCAAAATGCAACAAATGCATAATGATGCACAAAGCAAATTTTTTTGTATTTTTTGAATTAAAATGAGATAATAAAGCAAAAATATGACTCTACAACCCCCAGACTCTGCAAGCACTATTCATACAGCACCCAAGAAAAGCCCTAAGGTAAAAGAGACCTAATGCACTAATCCCAAAACAAAAAATAGAAAATGCAATGACAAGAACATTCTCAAAAAATTCAAACTAAAAAGCGTCTCTGGTCAGAAACGGGGGTGTATACAGACTTCAGAAGCATCCAAGAAGACTCAGCAATTATCCAAACTCACCCAGCAACACTTAATCTTCCTCAAAAAGGCAAAACTCGGGGCATACGCGACTGTGTGCAGAAAAACCACATATATACGTGGATATCCCAGTAAAAACCGCGTGTACACACGACTGTGAAGACAAAACTCGCGTACAGGAATAAAAAGAGATAAAAAAGAAGGTAAATAGACAAGCTAAGACAAAATTTACTCCTATCAGACACTACTAGGAAAACATGCCCCAGACCCGACTCAGAAACAGAGAAATTAGAGCAATTCGAGAACATTGAATTTTGATACAAAGAAAATTTCCTATGGCTTGGGGTACCACAATAGACAGAGTAACCGTAGAAATCAATCCTTCCCCATATGCAAGAGAAACCAAACATATAACACTAAAGGATCTCGAAACATACCTTATTCTGGATGGTTGGTTTACATCCTCGTTGAGCTTTTCCACTCTCGCTTGTATTAGCAAATTGCTCTCTCAACATTTAGCAAACAAGACAAGGATGCTATATAATTGTGTTAGACCTACTCTAGCATATATAATCAATAACATATAAGCATTTAAAAGCATCCATGGATTCAATACTAATTTAAATACAAATTATTGGACAGGAAAATATATTTCTATTAATATAAATTAGAGATTACAATAGTGACAACCTCTGTGGGCATGCCTGCGAACCAGAGAAACTGAGTCCTCCACTTGGGCCTCCACCACTTCAATCCTCCATCTCTCGATAGCAAGATCACAAGCAAAGGAAAGCTTGGGAAGAACACAAAGTGATCTAAGGGACAAAGGGATGCAGACTCAAGTATAAGCTCCAGCAACAATGGACTATAGTTTTCTTGCTCTTCAATTCCTCCCCTTCCAATGTATCCAAAGGGTTCCTTATATAGTGCTTCGATGGGGTAATGGAAGGTCAAATCCGAGCGATCTCAAGGCATATGGAAGGCCAACAGACAAGTGACTTGAATCCACATCAAGGAAAACTCCAAAACTATTTGGCCTTTTGCACACATCCCGATGTACATGGGTTTGAGGGTCATATCCGCGTATATACACGAGAATGGGTTTAAAAGTCACGAATAGAAAATAATGCATGTTTTTAGGGATGATATTGGAAACATCAAAGGTACAAAAATGGTCCATGTGGTCCAAAGAGTCTGTAGAGGGACAGGGAAGGCCATAAAGGTGTGATCCACCATGTTCGATAAAATCAGCTGTAACAACAAGCTCAATTAGAACTATAGCATTGAGAAAAGGATTAATGGAGGGTGGAAAGCTTATTTTGGTCTTGAAAATAATTGTAAAATAACCAATATGGTCATGTGGGATAAAAAGAAGTTCCTCTTTGAAACTCTAGTCATCCATGTTATCTTGTATGGTTGTGAAGTATGGGAGTGCATCATTTCTACTGAATCTTGGAGGAATATTGAGCAAATACAAAAGTGGTTTATCACTTATAACCTCAAAATTAAAATTAATACTCCTTATCCTATTCTCCTCATAGAGGTGGGTCTTTCCCCCATCGAGAGCATTGCTATTACTAGGTACCTGATGTACAAGAATAAGATAAATAACATGGAAAATGAGAAACTTCCTAAAATTGCTTTAAAAACAAGTAAAAACCAACTACGCCTCAAGCGGTGTTGGTGTAAATATACCATGGATTGGTTAAATCATTGGAGCATTAAAGAAAATGACATTTTGTAGACCTTTGAGAATGTCAAAAATATTATTACTTATAAGTTTAAAGTGAAATTTGGTGTGAGGAAAATTTAGCGGTGAAGAGAAAATTAAGATACTGTAAGGAGGTCATTAGTCCTAAATTGGAATATTATAAGTATCTCTCAGTAGTTACTAGCTCACAGAAGAAAAATAATATAGACAAGATTAAAATGAACTCTAATGAACTCCATTGACCATTATATATATATATATATATATTCCCCCCTTGGGGTCATATCATGTACATTTAACCCCATATATGACCCACCTTGGGTCATATCATATTACCCTCCTTTGAAAAGTTTTGTCCTCAAAGATTTGGATTTAATGGATTTACATGTGATGAAACCAAGTAATAAAATTTCCTTGTATTAACTCTTTCTTTTTGTCATTTATGATGATCCATCCATCCAAATTCAATTATTTTGGGTCTCAATCCTTCATAGTTGGCTTGTGCATAATTTTGATTCAATATGTTGTCATTGTGAGTTCTCCAATTTGTTGTTATTTATGGCCTCTAATAACATATTGTTGAATAATATTCTATTGGTGCCCTACTCCATGAATATTGTTGAGTATTCCATCTTATTCCTTTATATTGTCAATGTATATATTCTTTATATTCTTGGAATATTTCTTGGTAATAAGGATGTTTATATGGTTCCACACTTGATGGTTTCTCTTCCTTTTGTACATCAATGTCATCGATCTTCTTTTGAAATATAATTATGTACTCTATCCTTTTGTTGCACATGAAAATCTCACACTGCTTAGCCACCCTTCAGAAGAAGTTCTTATTGCTTGTCAACCTCCCAAAAAGCCTAATTTGGGTCATCTTGACCATTTTTTGCCCTGACCTAGCAAGGGCAGCGCTCTCTTGTATTTTCCAAACAGCGTCGGCGACGCCTCCTTCAGTTGAGAAAAAGGCATCGATTTCCCTTTGTTTTGGAAAAAATCCCAGATCAACGCTCTGTCCAGTTTAGCTAAAAGCGTCGATGGTTAGTTGAAAGGGAAAACAATAAGTTTATAGAAGTTTCTGTACGGAATCCTTCACGGAATTAGTTCCTATGTTCCTGGGAGAGGTGGCATTCACCTCCCTCACCTATAGGGATCTCATTCTATCCTTTTGTCAATTCATCCTTTGGGTTCTAGGCCTATAAATGAAGCCATCATGAGGAGAGTGGAGGAGGCCAAAAAGAATCATCCTTATGCTACTAGTTTGAAGTCTGAATCAGAGGCCAAGTAGAGGTATCTTGTATCTGGAGAGGTCTTCATAGGACATTGTAAACATTCTTGTTGAGACAGAAGCCATCAACATCAAGGCTTTTGGTTGTACTTCTTTCTCATCCATATATTAATACAAAGACATTTCCCTTTCCTATATTTAATTGTTGTGTTTGTGATTAAATATTATTGGACTCCTTGATCACCAATATGGATATTCAATTATCATGATGCTCTCATCTCTTTTGTCTATCTTGTGATCTATTCTACAGGTATTGGATCATTGCAAGGACTTTTCTGGAGAGAAGAAAAATAGATCTAAGGTTGAGGTATAATAGTTTTATGTTAATTGATTTGATTATTCAAGGAAAGGTTATGTTGCTGTGTCTTTTTGTTCTGTACTTGTGTTTTAAATTGTAGAGGAACAAGTAGTGTCAGCACTGGTTTAGAATTCCTGATAACAAAACTGGAAACTTCACTAGGGATCTAGCCTAATCTAGTCAGATCTGGGGAAGATCTGGTCTGATCTGGTGTAGATCCAGTCAGATCTACAAACTTGGGTAACCATCTCATGTATGAAGGTTTTTCTCTCTTTTTTCAGTTGTTTCAGCTGTAAGGTAAGTCATCTATCTTATACTTTTGATCTTTTTCCTCTATTCTGAGTAATTTTTACCCTCCTTTCAGTCTGCTCATCCTTTCTGGTTTCTTCTGCATGATCTTATCTTTTTCAGTGCACTGTTGAACGACACCTTTTGCATTGACTAACAGAGCTTCGGTCTATTCTAGGATACCTTTTCTCCTTTCGGTAGCAGTGTCGATGGCACCTTTCTCTTTGTTTGACATAGCATCAACGACGCCTTTCTGTAGAAGGCTAGGAGCGCCGTAGCACCCTAGAACGCTCTGGTGCAATGCCTCTTAGTGCGCTGAGGTAGGTCTTCAAAACACTGCTTGTCTGGAAAATTTTGTTAAAAAAATTGTAAACTGTCCTCTTTCTCTGAAAATTTTGTTTAGTGTGGTTTTTCTCGCTTGATTGCTAGTTGTCTGATTTTCTGCCTTTTTGTGACTCTGATTCTCTGTTTGAGTTCAGATCCAAAAATCTCTACTTCTTGCATTGTTATAAATCGAATCAGAAATATACTTTGGTTTTGGCTTTTTATTGAAGTATCTGAAAAATATTATTGTCAAAAAGAGAAGCTACAGCCTCTTCCTAGAAGATTAGTTCCCTTTGAAAAGACTACTTTGTGTGCCTCATATTTTCTAGAAAAATACAAAAAGAATCATCTTACTGTCCTCTTGTTTATGCTTGCAAAGGTTGTGTGTTTTTTTTCATTTGTATGTGTGTTTCGGAAAGATTAGTCTTTTTGACATTGTAGCAAAAATTAGTTTGCATGAACGTTAGAGGCTTAGTTTTCTTTCCCTTTTTTTAGAAACTTTGGAATGCTTGTTTAAAATAATTTTTGTGTTTGAAAAAACTCCTTTTGGATTTCTATTTTGGATTTAGTTTTGTTATTGAAAATAGCTTTATCTTTGTATATTATTGAAAAGAAAAGAAAAAAGTTCCTTCCTTGCCCTAGTTAGTTCTCATCGAAGTCAAAAAGTGCAATACATTTAAAATAATATGCATCATTGGAGATAACATTCCACAAACATTCACCTAATCGTTCAGATAAAATTAACGGTATCTTTAGGTCTAAAATTGTATAGAAAGTTGAGTGATAATTTAGTTATGTGTCCGGGCATCATTAAGCGTAGGAGCTATCATTATTTGTCCACACTACATCTTGGGACTCGTACGGTTCTTCCACCTATCATCAGTATATCGAATGACATTTCACATACCCTTGAGGTATATAGAAAGGTACTTCATGTACTCGATTGTATATCGAAATGCCCCTTGTGAACGGTTGTGCATTAGATAGCACTACTACCAATTTGAGCTCCCACGTACCTTGAGTATATCGGGAGACCCCACTAGGATACCCTAACCATCTGAGAAAATCCTTTTGGTCATCTTGTGTGGAGTAATACACCAAAAACAACATTCGAGAAGAATACTATGCACGTACCCCTAAGGTATATCGCAAGTTTCACCTACTTGACAATCCTAGTGAGAGACCGGCTATTCTGAACCCATCCTATCACTTAAGTCTACTTGTGACCTTTAGCTCTGCATAGTTTTTGTTTGTGTGCTTTCACTCCCTTTTTGACCTAGAATAGATAACTTCGTCCACCACCATGGCTGAGAAACTTGTGAGACGTCAATCTCGTAGATTAAAAGTTTTATCTCGGGACTCTCCCCCTACCGTGGAAGGGAAAGAAGGAGTAACCATGGAACAATTGGATTCTACTAATTTTCCCATAGGAACTACCTTAGCTAGTGAAACTAGAGAATAATTTCACTATTTACACAAATCCTTTGGTTCAATTTCCTCCTACAACCAATGTTTCTATACATCCACCGTTGGAAGGCCATGTCGATACTCCTGCCCCACTAGATTATGGTTCGGATGCTCATTTTTGGAGTACTTCTATGGGCCAAGCTATTGCTGAATTCAGAGTTATTAGACCTTCACCAAGGAACCCTCCTTTGGGAGAAGAGGAACAGAGAAGAATTAATGCATCTCTCAATCAAGCTCGCAACTTTTCAGAGAGAGTAAAAAGAATTATTCCTCCACCTGTGTCTCATCATGAAGATGTATCAACTCATTTACCCCGTAACACAAATCCTTGGCCTTTAGCAAAAATTAAACCTTCTTCTGATGGCCATCCAACTTATGGTGAGACTTCTCATAACCCATTGCCTGAAGGATATCATTCACTAGCTTAGTTGATAGGTCCTATTGAAGAATTTTCATTTCAAGGTAATCTAGGCCCGAACCACAACCCTATAGTTTCGCATCCCGGAACCATTACTAGACCTTCCATGCTTATCATGGTTGGGGGGCAGTCCTCAAATCAATAAATTTCAGTAAACTCTCACGCCGAGGGGCAACTCTCGGCGTGAGTTACGTCATTTGTCAGTGGAACTATGGCTAGTTCAGGACAAGTTGCAGCTGTAGCACAACCTGCAGCTGTTATCCCTCATACCAATACCAATGTTGTCCCCCCCCCCATCTAGTGCAGGACAACCCTTCAGGCCACAACTTGTCAACAGTACAACTTCTTGAGGATATACTTATCTAGGAACTCAATCGCCTATGGTTAATCAATTTTACCAACAACCACCACCAACGACTATTTACCCTAGAATTCCTTACCCTGGGAATGCTTTCATACCTTGGGGACAACCAAATTGGTAAAATATCCAATCATATGGAGGATATTTTGTAAATACTGCCGGAGGATACGATGGACCTCCCCCTAGACGACCACAACGAGGACCCGGAGGACCTAGAGGACTTGGTGGACCATTTGGATGACCACAACCACCACTTGGAGGAGGAGGACCACCACCACCACCTGGAGGAGAAGGACCACCACCACCACCTGGAGGAGAAGGACCACTGCCTAGAGCACCACCACCAACATCACCACCACTGCCTTCTGGAGGAACCCCTCCCTCGGGGGGCCCTCCTCCCCATGGAAATTATGGAAACCAACAACCTTTTCAACAAGCTTAGAGGGCATCATCTATACCCATCTATAAATCTGCATACAGTCCTACTGGTCAGCAAATTCCCTATCAATATTACCAGTATTCACAACCAAATCAACAATTACCATTTATGGCCACTTTAGATTTGCTAGACTTGTCAAGATTGATAAATGACCCAATCCATCATGACCCCTCTTGGCCCGCCATTCCTATAAATCTACCTTCCGATATACCTAAGTTTGATGGTAAACCCAGTGAAGATCCAAAAAACCACGTGATAACATTTCACTTATGGTGTTCATCCAATTCTTTGATGGACAGTTCAATCCATCTACACCTTTTTCAAAGAACCCTCACTGGTATTGCTACAAAGTGGTACATTGAATTACCAGAGCACTCTTTTTGGCATTTTAATTCCCTAGCAATGGCTTTTTTTACACACTTTCAACTTCCAATCTAATATGAAACAGGTACAGACCTTTTAGCCTCACTTTGCCAAACCACATCCACTCATATCTCCAATCATATTCATGAATGGAGAAGACAACAAAGGTTGATTAAGGACCCTATTCCTGATCAATTGCTAGCTAATTGGTTTACAAAGTATTTACTACCACCTATTGCTAGAGATGTTTCCATGGGAGGAGCTGTTACTGAGGAGCAATATATTTGCCGCGCTCAATACCTAGACTTGGTTTATTCCTAGTCTGGTACTTTGTATGACCTGATTCCACATGCTCCTCGACCAACAACAGATCCATCTAGACCTGCAATTCAACCACCTGCTGATGGCATACTTGGTTCAATTCAAACACAATCGGTAGATAAATCTTCCAAGAAGCAAAGTACCACTCCATCCAATCAACAAGCACCACCTTCCAAAACTGCATCCTCTCATGTTGCTTCCACTGAATTAAATGCGGTTCAATCCACCGAATCTTTAGGAAAAAATAAAAAAGGGAAAAACAAATCTAAAAATCCTGACAACCAACAAGGAAATAAAACACAGAATCGGGATAATGATTCAAAAGGAAAGACAAAGGTGAAGTATCCTTGTTTAATCTGCGTAGGTGACCATTTTACAGAATAATTTCCTTGTCGTGAGGAGGTTAGTAAGTTTTTAAAAGCTTCACCCACCCCAGTTGTTTTAAACGATCCTTCCCTTCCCAACAGCAATTAATTGATCATAAGTCCTTGAACGAAACTTCTTCATCCACTGATGAATTTCATATGATGTCTAGTGAAATGGTGAACTTGAATACAAGAGCACACAGTTATGACCCTCCTCCAGAAAAGAAACCTGATGATATTCCATTTGAAAAACCCTCAACTTCCACACCTCCTCCTAGTAATGGTCTTCACATTGAAAAACCCATTCTAGAAGCAATTTTTCACCCATTGAAAGTTACTCTACGTAAGTCCATAATAAACCCTAATGCACGTGCTTCCCAATATCATAACATTGTTGAAGATTTGGCTCAAGCACCTTGCGTTATGTCGGATTTAGAGGTACTTTAGACCTGCCCAACTCAATGGAAAAAATTTCTTACTACCCTTGGAGCTATAGATCCTGAGAATAGTAATGTCATCACTTTCAAATTGGATGATTATAAGTCGAGGCTCTCACATCAATTAGCATTCCAGATAGCCACAAAAATTGCTGGGAAGACTATTCGTCATAGTGTTTTAGACAAAGGTGCCGCTACATCTGTCATGTATTTATCTTGTTGGAGAGCCATTGGTTCTCCAGAAATCAACCATTCACCAACCACCCTCAAGGCTTTTGACGATCGTGGTTTTCAACCTTATGGATTACTACCTACCATCCATGTCGAACTGGGGGGCAAGTTAGTCTCTATTCACATTGAAGTCATCGACACCCCTTTGGATTACAACTTACTCCTAGGTTGTAACTGGTTCTATGCTATGCAAGTTGTAGCATTGTCTGTTTTTCGGATTGTCTAGTTCCCATTCCAAGGAAAGATTGTTACTGTTGATCAGCTATATTTCATCAGGCCTAGTGCCTTTACAAATGATGATAATAGTGTCTCGCTCCTAAACACCCCTGTTATCACTCCAGGAAACTCCTCTAGGTTGCAGCTCGAGGATGCCTGGTAACTTAAATGTTTTTATGGTTTTTCTAGATGGATCAAGTTAGGTGACCTACAGGACCTCACACTCTCAAGACATGCATGAAACTCAATCAAAGATAAGGCTTCTAACTACCACTGTTCAGAGGTTTGATAAAATGGTGAAGAGATGGAGAACTTATTATGCTGGAAGATTCATACATAAAATAGTTATATATACATGGCTAATCATAACAAGGAAAGCACTTGCAATTCAAATTATCAACATGCAGATAGGATGACAATTATCGGACATTAAATAACATGAATAAACCTAAACAACACATTCAAGCATAAGCACAGAACATACAAGAAATGGAAGCTGAACATATGATAGCAAAAGAGCTTATATTAGGTCATGAGCAATATGAGAACCTTGATAATAATAATGGTCAAAAGGTCCCCGAAGTCGAACCCTTGCTTCTAAATAAGTCTTAGGCTTTATAGCCTTTACAAAATATGCAGATCCTGAAAAGTTGGATCTGTTTTTACTAAAAATAGATAAAAATAAATGTTTTTGCAAAATTAGGTCAGAAACCTTAATTTAACTACTAGTCTATCTAACTGTAACACTTGTTCACTTTTTGAACCTTTTGATGACTGCAATAAGTACTGGAGAAAATTTACACCCTGTCCTCTAATAGATAATCTACGGTTGGTTAAAACGGGTAGGGTTTGTGACCCTTTCCTCCTTGATGTATCCTCAAAACTGGAACAGACCATTTTTGATGGTGTTCTTCAGCGACTTTCAGCTTTACACTTCATCCCTGAGATAGTTATATTTTCCCAAACTGGTATTTTGTGCCAAAATATATTTATGCACCTCTTTTCTCTTTCGATGGTTAAGGAATCAAAATTTTGGGTCTGTTAGCTGCTAAAATCTCTGCTTTCGGTGGCTAATGAACTGCTTCCGCATCCGCTTAAGCCACCGAAATCCCTACTTTTTCAAAATTGTAATCCACCTCCCAAATCGTCCTTTTTAGATTTTTGGTTGATCTCTTGACCCTTCTTTAGCTTTCCCAATGTTTGGAAAATCAGCAGCATCCTGGATTGCCTTTGGATTATGAAGGCTTACTACTGCTTCAGCTAGGGTTTCTAGTGCAAAATGAGAGCTATGGTTTGATCTAGAATTCTTCACTTGCAACCTCAGAATCCTAATCATCCTATATAGCCTAGTGTTGCCCTTCATGTATCTTAGATTTCTCCTTTTTAGCATGACATACATCCCTCTCATCTCCAAGACAGAATTGTGAAACTCCTTATTCCTCTTGGTTAACATGGCATTATTCCTCTTTATCTCCCTGTCCAAAACTTCTAATTCATGTATTTGATCTAGTATTTGGTTTACTCTCTGAGACCTAGGTTTGCTGGAGGAGGTCTCTGCTAGTTGTTCATCCTACCCTTTCTTAGGTGTTGGTGAAGGAAACTCTTCTTGTTCTGTTGTCAACTACTTTGCTAGGTCAACCCTTTCCTCCCTTTCTTCTTTTGAGTCTGAGTAGGGCAAGTTCAAAATGTTTTTACTTTGTGTTGGGATTTCCTTTCCCTTTTCACTGAAGTCTAGGTTCCTTTTAGCCTGGTTGGTTTTAGAAGGGGAAGAAGGCTGATCTACTATTGCTGGTGAGATAACCCTTCTTTTTCTCTTTCCACTCTTGGGGGTGGTGGATTTCTTCGAAAGATACTTTCCCTTCTCTTCTAGTTGTAGGCCAGTTTCAAACTCATTCTAGAACAAAAAATGTGTCCATGCTATGTTTCTCTTCTGTAGCAATTCTTGGACAATGAGTTGTATGAGGCCATGGTGACACAACCTTCCTGCAATTTTGGTGGGTTGGGCCTTTACCTAGTGTGCCACTTTTGTTAAGCTCTTGAGGAATTAGAAAGGTAAATTTAAAGGGATTCTTCCTACAAAATGATTCTATTAGCACTAGAATCGAA
Organism: Pseudotsuga menziesii; assembly: GCA_001517045.1. Classification (NCBI taxonomy): domain Eukaryota; kingdom Viridiplantae; phylum Streptophyta; class Pinopsida; order Pinales; family Pinaceae; genus Pseudotsuga; species Pseudotsuga menziesii. The sequence goes on along the minus strand of LPNX010431134.1, from coordinate 60,506 downwards.
CCAAAGGTTGTGGAAGTCTCGCTCCCAGTTAATAGCAGAACCACTTTCAAAGAGAGAACTGGCCTTCTGCTCTTCCGAGAGGGATCTCTCACCAAATGTTAACAATGCCAGATATATATACAAGTGACGCTATAAATAGTTTGTAAAATTAGTTTAAACAAAACACAACACCATTGGGCGATGGAGTCAAGATATATAACAGGAATAAACAAAAATTAATGCAAGCGATTTCAACACACGGGAAAGGTAGCCACTCAATCACAGTCGATTCATAATCGTCTGGTGAAAAGGAAGAACATGAACAGACCATCAACACAGAGCATTGAAAAAATGAATTTTGTATTAACTTTAGAACAAAAATTTGGTGAATACCTGAAACAATAGACGGAACATAGCAAGTATGAATTCCAAACTGTTATACCCTAAGTTTCAGATATGAAAGAAAACAAAATGGGAGAGATAAACTGGGAAAACATTCACATTAGAAAGGAAATAACAGACCGCAAGTGCGAACGACACATGAATCCCTATATGAAAACGATGACCTTGGCTTTGCAATTATATTTAAATTCTCTTGAAAACACACACAGAGCAAAATTACAATGGTTTCAACCCCTTCTCCTTATTCAAGAGGTATATTTATAGCATTTAGACTTCCCAGACCGACATCAGGGAATCAAAATTTGTTACAATGGAAGGACATCCCCTAACAACCTCTTAGGTGGCACATCGGCTGTGAATTGCATGAAACGGCTAACAATGAAATGTGGAATGCAGGAGGAAATATGCCTGAGAGTTTCCTGTACTTCCATTTGTTGGGTGAGAACTGTACAAGGTTCTAAGAGAGGCAACCGCTGGGACAGGTGTGCAACATAGAGAAAACTTCCCGCGTATTATTATTGCCACTCCTATGGATGCATTTTGAACTTGGTCGACCCATACTGCTGAATGACTCTCCATAAGTTAGGACCAGGCAGGGTCGCAACTTCCATGTCGTATGCTTGTGCTTTGAGCTCCATCGTTTTCAGGTATGAAGTATTAAGGACCTTGGCACATGCGGCTTTACAATCAAACAATAATTCAAAATCATTGGTCAATTTATCAAAAATGATGTTCCCTGACAATGATTGTTTCATATCTCCAAATTTGTTGTTGTCCAATCGGCGGTGCACCAGGCATTCTTGATATTCCTTCTGGGACATTAAAGGACCCTTTTCTTCCCAGAGAAAGGGGAGTCCTTTGCTTACCAGTGGTTTGAATAGCTGGATGACCTCCTAGAATTTGTGCTCAATAACTTCTATTTTGGCCCGTATAGTCTCCAGCATCCTGTGCTTAGCAACCACCTTTTTAGCTCTAAAGACAACAGCGACCCTATTTTGGATACCGTATCTGTTGGCGGAATCATCTGACAAAGAGCTTAGGAAAATAATGGCATTCTCAACTGTCACCAAGGACCTTTTCTGTATTTTCCCTAATACTATCATGACTTTTTTCTTGGCCTCTCCCATAGTGCTTTCTTGGTCTTCAATGAAATCTAGGTAAGGCTGGAACTTGTCAGCCTCTATGATGATCTGATCCTAGATCAAATGTCTAGCGCCTTGAAAGTCAAGTTTACTAACCACCTATTGGCTTAACTTAGCATTTTGTTGAGTCAGTTCTTGGCATTTCTCTTCTGCCTTTTCTCTTCCTTGTTTCTCTTTGACTCTTTCTTTTTCCAGTTCCTCGATCTGCTGCTTCATTTTAATGAGCTCTGTATCCTCTAGGCCTATCTGGGACATTGCTTTAGAGAGGGAGATAGTATCTATCTCTCTATACATACCTGTGTATTGAATTGTACTCTCTGTACTTCTGCCTTGAAGCTTCCTTTCCTTCATTGCTAATCTAGTTTTCAATTCTGCATCACTTTTCTTCAAAAGTTGGATATCTGCTTCCCACTGCCTCTCCGTTTATTTGAGCTTTAGTAGCTTAGCCTTGCAGTCATTAAGCTCAGCATTCAATGCCTCTTTTTCTCTTTCAAATTCAATCAATTCTTTCGCTTGGGTGAGCTGGGTGGCTATTGGTTTGCTATGGGCAGACCTGGGTTTATTGTAATGTACCAACAACACCCCTAGTTCACTGGACCTTTTGGCAACAGACCGCGGAGCAATCTGAAGTCTCACCCAAAGTGATCGTATGGGTTGACCAAAGACTCAAGTGTCTTCGACCAGGTTCTGTAGCATCTTGGGGTCTCGTGGCTCTTCTTAGCCAGCGAGGTCTCTCTCCGCAGCGCACAGTTACTTCCTCCTCTGCTGACCCACGATATCCTAACCCTTATCGCATGCCTCGTCCTTGACAACGTGCAACTCTCTCCTGCACTCAACCCTTAGCCTACGGTATTGCACACCACAGCTCCTCTGATGGTGCAATATCGCCTCTCTGCGATATCCTACCATTTACGGCTCACTGCGACCCTCAAGGTCCAAAGCTGCGTTACGGGTTGGAATAACTCAGCCAACTATTTACGAGGTGTTAAACATTCTTACTTGAACTTCCATGGTTCGACACACTCAACATCAGTTATGCTCGACTTGTTGAATAAATATATTGGAAACCCTTAACAGAATAACTATTACAGTGTGAAGCAAGTGCTAATAAACTCATATGCAGACACTTGACACATTTAAACTTGCCTTTAACCTTCTATAATGCTGTAACTGAATGAGAACATACAAACATCTACTAACTGACATTTAACATTCATGTAACAGATAACAGATATCTACTGAGTAAGGCACAATCACATGAAACAGTCGCATAACACATTGATTTTACGTGGTTCACTTCCAGGGTAGAAGCTACATCCATGGGAACTAGTTTATATATTATAACTGGGGAAAGTAAACATAGTTCTACTACACCTCATATGTAGCTCGAGATCTTCTGGGTAACTTCGCACACAGCCTGGAGCCCTTCTCTCTTAGATCTCTTCTCTCTCTCTATATATTGCTTCTCTTACAATATCCTCTTTCCCTCTCTCTCAATCCCTACGAATTGTTACATACATGCTCTCTGAGCCAGCTACTGGTTACAGTGAGATATTACAGATGGAGTACCAAGACCATATCTCGACTCTTACAATACTGAAACACTAGAGACACAGTTAGCTAACTATCTAACTATCTACTATCTAACTGCCCAACCCTTTTACAATACAAAATACATCCCTTTATAGGCGGCCCGAAGGTCTCGCCATTTACAACACTGTGGGCCTGTCCCAACAGTAACCCAAAAACCCTAACTGGTGGCCGTCGGCATATCTGTACTTGGAGTAGCCGCTTTCCCCAACACCACAGCTTCCTGCAGTCTTCCATGCTTCCCAGCGCTGACCATGGGTACTGGCGCTGCCTTCCATTCTGTCCTTCATCTTCAATACCTCGGCCTCGTTGTTCCTTTTCCTTTATGAGGGTAGTTGAGCCCTCCTGTCTTCGCCGCTGCCTTCAATGCAATGGGTGAGCTCTTTCTTCTCGGCCGCTGCCTTCAATGCAGTGGGTGAGCTCTCTCTTCTCGGCTGCTCAGGTACCGTCATCTTCTTTGACTTCTCTGTCTCGATAATCATGGTTTCCAGCTCTGATCTGTGGCTAGAAACATGATACGGCGTCGTAGCTTTACCTTATCTCTTATATCTTCACCAAAACTATCTATCCGCCAAAATGGCAGCTTCTCCTGTAGCTGCGGGACCCTGCTCCAATAGTGGTAGGGTTTTTTAGCTTCTTTTTGAGGTTCTGGATTTCCTTCTCTTTATCATCAAGCAATTTCTGAGCCAAAGTCCCTTTATGTGAAGCTCCCTCTATTTGCATAGCTTATTTCTATAAGTTGTTGATTTGGGATTTGAGTGCTTTATTCTCCACTCCCACCTTCCTTAAAAGGTTTAAAGTTTTTTCTTTACTATCCTCCAACTTGGACATCTGTATGATAGCCTTAAGCAATCCAGTATTCAATATATCTCCATTCTCTTTGTTTAGGTGTATGATGTTAGTAGTGGGAACCTTTGAGAGGTTCACACTAACCTCAGACACCTTGTTCCCCATTGCCAAGGCTAAGCTAAGGGTGTTAGTCGCATGATCCCTTATAGTTTTTAGTGCCACATTGGGGTAAGGAAACCGTGATGCCTTGCTATATAGTTTTGTTGTCTCCTCAAAATTTTTATCAGCCCTCTCTCAGTAAGATCTTAGCCAATCCTCTTTGGACGCATGCTTACTTGGAGTCTACCCATCAAATACATACTCTTGTATTTGAAATTTGGCTATCTTGGGATCTTCCTATTGATGTCCTTCACTAAATTCTTCTTCTTCACCTGTCCCTTTGCCTGGCCTACTTTAACCTACACCAATTGCTATCCCCATTCTATTTTTTGCTTCTTGGGCATGCTAGCCATGTCCATTTCTTCAATGTCCATGGGCTCTGGACTCCCTCTTTTTATTGAACTCATTGAATAGCTAACCAGTGATGAGAATCCTCAAGTTATTGCAACTACTGTAGCCAATTCTCTTTGGGGAGAAACTACCCTCGATAGTTGTGAGCCAGTGCCCTGCTCTATGCTAGTATCCATCGGAGCATGATTAGGGAAATTGTCCCAATTTGTTGCTTCTCTAAGTCTAGGTATTTGAGTGTGTTTGAAAGGCCTACATTTGTGAGCTTTCCTCCTTTTGGAAATTATTTGGTGAGTGTCATAATTTACCGCTTGTCCTAGGGAAAATTCCATGCCTCTGAGCAAGTTGGTAACAAGGGGCAAAGCAGCCCTACTTCTAACTATGTACAGTTTTACTTACCATGGGAAAACCAAATTTGAGATTTTCTTAAAGTTCAAGAAGTGCTCTTCTTCAACAATGAGTTTTTTTCGGATCAATTCTAGGGAGAAAACCCTGGCAGTAAGAAAATATAGCAAAATGTAGGGTGGATGTACGAAGCCATACAACCTTATGGTCGTTCCAAATTCAATGAGGAACCAGTCTCCTATCTTCTTGCTATTTGACACTTACAGCATTTGCCTCATCTCAGGAAATACCCTAGGTAACCTTTCTTGAAATAAGAGGTCATATATTTTGGCCATCAATTGGTTCATGAATTTACAGTAATCCATGGCCATATCAGCAATGATTTCCAATTTTGGTACTTGTAGGTCCTCCTCATTATAGGCTATGAACATCCTCAGCAAAAAGGACTGGAATATAAAAATTATAATGCCATGGAAGTTTGCTAACTGAGAACAGATGTTCTCGGCCAGGAATTCATCAAACTTAAGGCAATAGGATTGATAAGATTGTCCAAGCAATTCAGGTTCGACCGGACAAGTACTCAGGATGAACAAAAGGCTCAACAATGACTCAGTGACATAAGCGTCAGTATCTAGACCTAGAAACTGATTGGCCTGGGATATACACCACTGATTTTCTTCATTGAATTGGTTGAGGTCAATAGGGTAAGACAGGTCGATGGTTTCACCATCGGGTTTAAAACAGGCCTTCAGGAAGGTTTCCTTACTTTTGTTTGTAGACTCTCTAAAACAACGTATAATATTTTCTTCTTGGTAATCTTGGGATATATGGATGAATTCATCTGGGATATATAGGGTTTTGTGAATGATAGAATCCTGGATTGAGCAAAGGATTTTAGACTTTGATTTATTCATAATGGCACCTTCGGTGACAGAGAAATTGTCTGCACATCATTCGACAAACTCAGAGAAATGGGCCGACAGAGAAGAAATGGAAGAAATATTTAAAAACACCGCGAGTATCTCTACCCCGATCCTTAAGAATTTCCAATTTGCCTCTAGTGATTTCAATAGCTTCTCCCACCAGAATGGTATCAAAAATCTCGGCATTCTCATCTACCAGACTCTCTTCTGTCCTCCAACCCATGGCCTCAGGTTCTACATCATCTCTCACCCATACCACATCTATTACGTCCATTTTTGAAAAACACTAAGAGGGTATCAAGGGCTTACCTTGTTCTATAGCACAGTCTCCTGGTTGGTCCATGTTGGTGCTCTATATACGGTTGGATATTCAACAGCTTCGAAGTTTCAAAAAAGAAAAGGCTTTGCAACTTCACATGGACCCCTTTATAGCTTTTCACACAACATAACCTTCGCACTCTTTCTCAGTGGCTTGCACCATAGGTATTACTCTTTGCGATATGAACCATAGGTATGTGAGGTTCTTTATGCCACATCTTTCCTTACTTCACGTGTGTGCAGATCAACCGTCGATCAAGATCGATTTTCTTCATAACCGTTGATCAGGGTGGACCCTACCATTCTTCGTGAAGTGGTGTTTTGTTTCCCTCCGTGCTAATCAAGATTGCGAAATGAACTATGATCGCTGATCTCCCTCCGTTCTCATAGTGACCGTCGATCTGAGTCATCCGCACCACTTTTTGCAATCCAAAATTGCTGATGCGCCCTCACAACTCTAGGATGTGAAATCAATTTCAACCGTGGATCTTCTTGGATCCCATTCTCGACCGTTAGATGCATCCATCCTTTAAACTATTTCGCAATCTGGAAAAGTGGCTTTGGTCGGGCATCTTCATCGTGTAAAATGTTTTGACACCGTTGATCTGCCATCTAATCAATCTTAGCCTTCAATCATGAGTCCCACTTAATTCCTTCAGTGCACCCAATGGTCTCTTCTTTACCCTACTTCTCTAATCCATAGACTGTTTCAACGCTTTCAATAGTCACCACCGAGGCTCATTCCAATGGTTGAGTGCTATCTTGTGTGTGCCATCAGCCCCCTCTGCGAACACTAAACTACCATCCCAACACCTCTCGATGGGGCTCAAATTCTTGAGCATCTCTTATGACCAAAATTTAATAGAGTGTTAACAATCGGCTCCATGAGGGATGCTATCCTCCCAATGAGGTAGCAAAGATCCCATAGACTAGTCACCTACTCCATTGAAAAACTCCTTTTATTTTACTTCCTGAAAGAAAACATACTTTGAAAGAATGGTTATCTCTTATAATTTTAGGGCCTTCTCCACGGGCTTCAAATCTTCTGATTCACCATCCGTACTAATTAAAACATAAAACATATTTACACTATGATACACAGACCTCAGTCCCTTTATTTGAGGTAATGTTTCAGGAACCTCCCATTCACCGTGCCTCCATTGTATTGTGACCCATCTGGATACTGTAAAATGAAGGTGTTATCTCCCCTATGTGCTGCAATAAGATATGGGCCTACCCATAAGTGGTCGAATTTCCCATGCTTTCCTTTATCTTCTTGCAGGGCATCCCATTTTAGCACCAAGTTATCAACCTGGAAAACATATTCCTTTATTCTTCCGTCGAAGGTATTCTTCATCTTCTCCTGGTGTATCTACACTTTATCATAAGCCTTGTCCCTCACTTCATTAAGCTCAATAATCTAGTTGATCCTCCTTTGAATGGGATTAGGCTCATTCAACGAATCTCGTAATAACTTCATGACTGGAACGCCCAGAGAGGCAGGAAAAATTACCTCAGCTCCATATGCCAACTGAAACGGCAACATATCGATGGCCCTTTTGGTGCTGATTCTATCGGCCCACAAGGCATATTTCAATTTTGTGTGCCAAGCTTTCTTGTTATCCTCCAACAGCTTCTTGATAATCCTCACAAGGATTTTGTTAGAAGATTTGGCCAATCTGTTCCCCTGTGGGTAATAAGTTGTAGAGTGATTGAGGCTTATATGGTATTTATGGCAAAAATTGATCATTTTCCTGGATTTTAATGCAGGTGTGTTGTCTGTCACAATCCACTTCGGGCAGCCGAACCTCGCCAAAATATTATTTTCTATGAAATCCATTATCACTTATTTTGTATCCCGCCTGGTGGATGTGTCCTCAATCCACTTTGTGAAGTAATCAATGGCAGTTAGAATCCACTTATGCTGCCCAGAAGAGTTTGGATTTATCTCACCGATGAAATCTATCCCCCATTGTTGGAAAGGAGCTTCCGCAGATATAGGGTTGAGAGGGAGAGACACCACTTTCCTTTTCCCTTCAAAAATATGGCACTGGTGACATTTTTTCGTTTCCTTATAGACATCTGAGAACAACATAGGCCAATAAAATCCTACTCTCAAAATTTTGTTTGCGCTAACTTTCTAGGAATGATGTCCTCCACAATCTCCTTCATGAAATTCCATTGCCATATGTTGAGCTTCGTCCTCCAAAAGACAATTCAGCAGTATCCCCCCAAGGTATTTCCAATAAAGATATTGTTCTATGATGCAAAATTTCATAGCTTTTATTTTCAAGGATCTAGCTCGGGTTTTGCTTAACCCAGTAGGAGGTTGTAAATTTTGCAATACAAAAATAATGTGAGCATACCAAGGAGATGCAAAGAAATCAAGCTTCACTTACACCTCCGCCTCTACCTGACCAGACTGACAAACAAGAAAATTCAACTACAGAGAATCACAATGGGAATCTGTCATCATTTTAGCTAACCTTTTTCCTTTGATCAATTTTGTGGGCTTGATTTCTATGTCATATTCTAGAAGCACTGCAACCCATTTAGCTCTCTTTCCCTCTGGATCCGACTGTGTAAGTATGCTTTTCACTACGCTGCAGGGTACATAGGTGATTATGTGGGAATGGAGGAGATAGATTCTAAAATATTTCAAGGCTTTCACCAAAGCGTAGGCTTGTTTTTCCATTATGCTATATTTCAATTCTCCGTCCCTCAATATTTTACTGAAGAACGCTATAGGTTGTTCTTCACCCTGATCATTCTTTTGTAGCAATACTGCCACTACAGTGTGTTATGAAGCACATGAGAATACTAAGAAATACTTCTCAAAATTTGGGTTGATCAGTACAGGAGCCTCTGAAATGGCATGTTTTATATCTTTGAAAGCTTTCTTGGCTCCTACCATCCACTTAATTTCATGATCTTTCGTTAGCATGTAAGTAATGTCCATCAGGGTTTCGGTAAAAGTAGGGATGAATCTCCTCAAGAACTTGAATTGATCGATGAAAGACTGTATTTTTTTCTTGCTCCTTGGTTCTTCTACTTTCAAGATGCCTTTTACCCTGTCTGGATCGATCATGATCCCTTCCTTCGAAACGATGTGCCCCAACAACTTTCCTTCTTCTAGAGCGAAGTTTGACTTTCTAGGGTTTAATGAGATGCCATACTTCCTGCATTTAATGAAAACTCTTTCCGAATGCATGATATGATCTTTATCCCACCTGGAGTATACAGTAATGTCATCCATGTATATCACCACACATGTTTCTCTCTCATCAGCAAAAGCAATATCCATGGCACGTTGGAAAGTTGCTACAGCATTCATTAACCCAAATGGCACCTTTTCATACATGAATGTACCCCAAGGCATGGTGAAAGCAGTTTTTTCTTGGTCTTCAGGTAACACCTTCACCTGATTGTAACTGGAAAATCCATCCATAGTGGATATCCTCTCTAAGCCTACCACCCTCTGCAGGATCTGGTCCATCTTCAACAATGGGTAGTTATCTTTCAAAGAAACTTTGTTTAAATTTCTGAAATCTACACATAGCCTTATCTCCCCATTCTTTTTTTGAACAAGAACCAAATTGGCTACCCATTTTGAAAACCTCAAAGTGACTATTATCTTTGCATCAAACAACCTTTTCACTTCTTTTTCAATAATGGGTACTAACTTCAGATTGATCCTCCTCAGTTTTTCCCTGAATGGTTTTTCTCCAGGTTTAATTGGAATAGTATGATGTATGATGGAAGTGTCATACTCTTTAAGATCTTCATAACTCCACACAAACACATCCGTGTATTTCTTCATCAGGTTCACATACCCTTCTTTTTCTTTAGCGGGTAATTTCTTTGACAATTTTATAAATTTTGGGTCACCTTTAGTGCCAATATTTACATCTTCAACGGCTTCCATGGCAGGCTCGACCTTTGGATCTCTGGCTACATCATTTTGGTCAAAAAGAGACTCTAAAGGGATCAAGCCTCTAGGAATATGATTTCTTTTCAACTGGACTATATCCCTGCCTCCCAAGGATTCCTTTAGTTTTCCCATCCCGACGGTTTCTCCCCCTTCCTCTTCAATGTCTAGGAAGTTTTCGGGGTCAGCGCCACCTTCATCTATGTGAGAGTTCACAAACTCACCGAACAACTCCAGAAATATTTTGATCTACATATCATCCTCGAAGACTTTCCAATATCTAGTGTTATCTGGTATGGAAGGTATATTTACAATATCCACTTTATATTTCCTTGTACCTATTGTAGGGGCTTCAAATTTTCCTGCTGCGGTCGCCAGAGAGTCCACCATTCTATTCTCACATCTAGGGATCACTTGGACTGTATGTTCAATGAAGAAATTTTTGAACATATCCCATACCTCATTCCGATAAGCTCTCATTCTTGGATGGCTAGTCTGAAAGCTGTCATTCACCTGATTTACTACAAGCTCCGAATCCCCAAAAATGTGGACTCTTTTCGCTCCTAAATCCTTTAGTGCGTATAGGCCCAACAACAAGGCCTCATACTCTGCTACATTGTTAGAGCATTCGAAAACCAACTTATAAGAGTAATTTTTGGTATTCTTAATGGGGGAGATTATATACACACCTGTGCCAGCACTCGCTTTAGCCACCGAGCCGTCGAAATACATATTCCACAGTCCTTCTTCTTTCTATTTCCTTTCCAAAGCTTCCAACTCGCTGGTCTCTTTTTATCCTTCTGTGGCACAGTGACTTTTGAGTTGCAAGGAGATATATCATTGAAGAAAATATATGACCCCAAGTCTGTTTCGACGACATAGACATGATGGATGTGAGGCTGAGCCTGACTGCTCACGACGTAAGGAAACCTTTTCTCACTGTATAACCTTTTTTTCTCATTTCGAATAGGAATTGTTGCATAGGTCATGTCCATTTGCAACCTGCCTTTCAGCTTTGAAGTCCAAGACCTTGACAACAAAATACCAAACTTGGGAGGAATGTCGGCCACGACGACATCCATGACTACAATTTTAGATGGCAACTTATTTAAAGATACCACCATGTCTTTGATCAATCCCATACATTTTACTCTCTTAGAATCAAAGGAATACAGGTCTTTATAAGGCCTTGTAATCTCCAATCCCAGGCTTTCCACCACTCCCTTTGGCATCAGATTGTGTGAGGCTCCTGAATCCAACATAGCATTGTGTAGCAGCATATCATGTATATTCAATATCATGTAAAAGGGGGGAACCTCCTCTTCTTCATTGTCCATGATGTCAATCTTAGATCCTAGAATAATAGTAGGGTTATCTTCAGTCAGTTCTAAGATATCCGGGTGGGCTTCTCCTTGATTTGCAATCATCTTCATTATAGTTTCCATGTACTCCTGATTCCTCAATAATTCATTGAAAGGAATTGAGACCTTCAGCTTAGCTAACTCGTTTTGGAGGTTAAACATGGGGGGGGGGCGATTGCCCAGCTCGGCAAGTGCCACTGGCTCCAACTATCTCACATTACTATTCCCCTTTTCCACTTCTCTAGGTGCCATCAGCCCCTTTTGTTTTTCATTTCCTTTCCCCGGGCCAATCTGACTACTAGAAGGTTGGTCTGGGTTTAATCCTTCCATATGTATAGCAACATCGCCAGTAGAGTCGCCACCTTTATTATGTATAGAAACGTCCCTACTTCTTAACTCGATCTTCCTGACATCGTCTATAGCATGCATATACCCTTTATGATATTTCTCCAATTCCTCCATCAGAGTCTTTTCATCCAGTTGAGCAAACATATCATGTTCCTCTTCAGTCAAGTAGATCTCAGAGTCCAAATTGCCGAAATGATGGATATGATCTTCGACGGACTCAGCTTCATATTCGGCAGCCACATAGTTTTCAGGGAAAGGAGGCCTGATTGGATTCTCTTCTTGGTTTCTTGGATTCCTCCCATCCCTTGGTTTATTTGGTTGGAGTGGGGGAGGCACTTGCCTCCTAAAATTAGGATTCCTTATCTGAGGTTCATTCTGCTCCCGGTTCGTCGGCTTGGCCTCCACCGTTAGCCTATCCATCAATTTTTCCATAGTTTTGAGCATCATCTCAAATTTTATATCATTGGATGAAGAGGAAGAAATAGAGGCGTGTACCTCTTCTCTACCTTTCCTTCTGCCGATCTTCGCCCTTGGTTTAATTTTTCCAAATGCCATCATATTGGCCTCTACTTCTAAGGTGTCTGTGAACACATCTGGGAGGTTGTTTGATTTCCTTTCTCTTAATAACAAAGCAAAATCATTGTCAAAGGCGTCAGCGTAATGAAGTTTAGCCGCCCCAGGCGAAGGCTTGATATCAGTAGGTATCGAGTTGTAGACCCGCATGAATCTGCTGGAAAACTCATGGATCGATTCAAAACCTCCTTTCTTAAGATTGTTGTATTGAGACAAGACCTGTAACGGGCTTTGTTTATCATCCCACCTTTCTAGAAATATGGTTTGAAAACCAGCGAAGCTACGATAGACCTAGGTGGCAAATCTTTGTAACACTTCTTGGCTTCCCCAGACAAACTCTGAGCAAACAACCACATTTTGACATCCTCATCATCCACCTCTTCTAGGTTGATGAATTCATTGAACTTATTCACATGGTATCTTGCTGAGACATTTCCATCCCTGTCATAGAGTTTGATTCTCTAGGCATAATTCAAGGGGAGGTCATGTAGAACCAGAGGTAGGGCTGACGGGGAAAATCTAGCAGCAGCCATTGGGGTAGGTCTATTAGGAACAGATAGGGGATTGGGCAAATGGGTGTTCTGAAAGATAGGGGCTATCTCTTTAGCTTTTGGTGGAGTTTCCAGGTTCAACCACAAAGAATCAAGCAGATAGGATTGCAGCGTATTAGGGCTAACCCCAACTTTTATTAGGTCGGATTCAGATTTAGATTTGGTTAGTACTCTTTCAGCCCTAACCCCCCACTCATGTTCATCTATGTTGTACAAATATTGAGATGGTGAAGTACCAAACAACGAAGAATCCACTTTCTCTTTATTTCTATTTCTAAGTATTCTTTTTGGATTATCCACGCTTTGTAAAGTTTCGAGATCAGGATTACCTCTAGTGTGGATCTTTCTAGAAGACAGGATATCTAGTGCGATACTGTTCGAAGCAGGTGTGGAGTCACTAGGACAAATCTACAACCTTGTCGTCAATTCAGAATTTTTTGTTTTCCCTCGGAAATCTCTTTCCTGAAATCGTTCAACTCTTTGTCGTTCTTCCCAGGTATGTTCTTCAATTCGTCCCCAGCAACGACACTAGTTTGTTAGCACTGGAATCGAACCAAAGGTTATGGAAGGCTCACTCCCAGGTAACAGCAGAACCACTTTCGAAGAGAGAACTAGCCTTCTACTCTTCTGAGAGGGATCTCTCACCAAATTTTAACCATGCTAGATATATATACAAGTGAAGCTATAAATAGTTTTTAAAATTGGTTGAAACAAAACACAGCACCATTGGGCGATGGAGTCAAGATATATAACAAGAATAAATAGAACTTAACACAAGCGATTTCAACATAGGAGCAAGGTAGGCACTTGATCACAATCGATACATAATTGTCTAGTGAAAAGGAAGAACATGAACAGACCATCAACACAGAGCATTGAAAAAATGAATTTTGTATTAACTTTAGAACAAAACTTTGGTGAATACCTGAAACAACAGACGGAGCATAGAAAGTATGAATTTCGAACTGTCATACCCTAAGTTTCAGATAAGAAAGAAAACAAAATGGGAGAGATAAACTGGAAAAACATTCACATAAGAAAGGAAATAACAGACTGCAAGTGCAAATGACACATGAATCCCTGTATGAAAATGTTGACCTCGGCTCTGCAATTATGATAAAATTCTCTTGAAAAACACACACAGCAAAATTACAATGGTTTCAACTCCTTCTCCTTCTTCAGGAGGTATATTTATAGCATTTGGACTTCCCAGACCGACATCCAGAAATCAAAATTTGTTACAACAGAAGGACATCCCCTAACAACGTCGTAGTTTGTGTAAGATCCAACTTGAATACAGGAACTTCCTAGATTGGTTCCTTAAAACCTTACTCCCACCTATAGCAAAGGACGTTGCATCCGAACATCCCCAATCCGAAGAGGAGGCCATCTTGAAATCCCAGCAATTTGATCTTATCTATCCACAGTCTGGATACCTTTACATCGTCATTCCATATGCTCCCCATGCAGGAACCTCCTACCGATAAGCATTGAGGGCATCCCATGCTGCAGATGGCATCATAGATTCTGTCTCTCACCAACCACAACACCATCCGACACCTCCTGCAATACCACCACAACCAAACAACACCCTTAGTGTTGCTTACCAAAACCAAACTCTGGACTATGCAAGAATGATGTCCCAGTCCAGAGCCACAACTTCTTATGCACAACCTACACCATCGTAGCATACCCAGGCATTATCTTGGCCGACACAGCAATCCGTAGGACAAATGCCCACATTTGTGGCACCAACACCCACCCAAGTCTACTATGCACCACCGGTGCAAGATGTTCAACCCCCCGCCCTTTCTCCACCTGCTCCATTGGGATAGGTGTTTGCACAAAAAAACTGTCCCAACCAGCCAACCCCCAATAAACAACAGGGAAAGCAGGGAATAACCGACCCCGGAACCAAGGCAACAATCAACCCCAGGGAGGCAGTCAACAACCAAATCCTCCCAACAATGTCGTAGTGAACTGGGCATCCCAAAATCCTCAATGACTAAATGCATCGAGACACAACACTCTGTTGAGGAAAAACCAATCATGCACACTATGCAAGGTCTACGGGCACTACACATTCGAGTGTCCCTTCATGGGTCATGCTAAGCAGGCCATTAGGAACGAGGTTCAACATGCCACCAACACAACAAACCAAGCCCAACCCAACCTGGCACAACTAGGAACTCCTCCTATGGTGCTCCAAAACCCATTACCAGTCCAAGGATTGGTGGAAACTGCACCCCCTCCCCAACCCAATCCCAACGCTCCGGGGGAACCTCCCATGGTAGAAACAAGTGTCGACCACCTACTAGATATGATAACTGAAGAGGTCAATTTGTATACTAGACAAAAATAGTATCGAACCAACATCGAACCCACTGACACATCAGCGGCATCTATGTCTAAAACATCCAATGCACCTGTTCAGTTACCCCCTTTCCCACACCCCCCCATACCCCGAGTTTCCAACAACGCCATGGCTAGAGCTGCTGTCAGCCACAGCATCGTGGATGATTTGGCCCAAACACCTACCACCATGTCCACTCTTGAGGTACTCAAAACTTTCCCAATGCAGTGGAAAACCTTACTAGTCACCCTCGATGCTGTAGACCCCTCTAATTCCAACTTGATCACATTTGACATGGAGAATGGAGAACCGCAAATGCCATCAACCATTGCCTTTCAAATCGCGGTGTCTATTCAAAATTTGGTCATGCACCGGTGCATAGTGGATGAGGGGGAATCCACATGCATTATTTCTACCCTAGTCTAGCAAAAAATTGGATCCCCAATTCTGCAACCATCCTCCAAAAATATATGGCCTTATGATGGCCATCCCACTAAAGCCCAAGGAATCCTCCCCCATGTCCCCATCAAATTAGCCAAGAAGACAGTACCGATCGACATAGAAGTTGTCAATGCTCAATTAGACTATAACCTTCTCCTCGGAAGAATTTATATGTACACCATGAGAGTCATAGCATCAATTATCTTCTATCTCATGATGTTCCCCCGCGAAGGGAAAATCATGACGGTTGGTCCTCCATGTGGGGGTCCTCCAGGTGGTGGTCCTTCTTATGGTGGTCCTCCATATGGTGGTCCTCTAAATGGCAGTCCTCTAGCTGGTGGTCCTCCAGATGGTCCCAGGGTAAGTCATTCTAGGATAAACTGTCACCGACAGTGCTGGTTGATAAGCTTGATGAACCGTCGGTGGTTGAGCCCCATGATAAGTATATCCCCAAGAAATTGGACTGAAAACAGGTTGGACCCATGAAGGTCCTCCATGGATGGAAGAGGGTATAACCATAGTGGTATTAGGAGGAGGTTATTTACTGCTAGAGTTCCTGTTAGTAGATTCTGCCCCATACTAGAAACAACTAGCCAGGTAGGTGAAGTAACTTGAGCTAAGGGATGCCCCCTAGGTGTAGAAACTATCGGGGGAGTCGAAAAATGATGGAGAGTTTTGACTAGATGGGGTGGGAGTGGATTTTTGACCTGGATTTTCAGTAACCAAGTTTTGGGTCGGTGACCCTAAGACTGTAGCTACCTGAGGTGACGAAAGAGCATGATACCCAAGTGCAGTTGTTCTTGAAAGAGTGGGAAGAAGACCCGACATGGGTGATCAATGAGGAATGTGAGAAGAATTGATGTTTGTAAGGCTCTCTTGAATGTTATGTAAATGATCAATAGACGGTTGGAGATTTCTATACATTTCCCTGTCCCATGGATCATCCTTGGAAGAATTGACAAAAGAGGGTCTGGTAATCCCAAATTCGAAGATATATTAACCTAAAGAAGTTATCCAAAAAGGAGAATTAGGGCCATATTTTGTGCCCTTGATATCATCATATGGGCGATCGACAATCCAATTTAATTAACCAACATGACCTTCCATCGGAAAATGAAAGGCACCATCAGTCGTAGGAGGCTGTTCGACCAAGGGATTATCATAGGTAGTCAATTCTTCCCTGGTTTTAGTACCTAAAGTGTTTTCTATACAAGCATTGGCAGAAGCTGGTCATTCCATGGTTTCACCTTCATTTCCTTCCATGGTAGGAGGAGAGTAAGGTGGTAAACCCTGCAACCTACGAGAATGCCTCGCAAGTTGGTCAGCGAGGGTGGTGGCTGAGACTTTCTACTCTAGGTTTCAAAAAGGAGAAAACACACATAAACAAGCCTACACAAGCTAAAGGCCACAAGCAGAATTAAATTACAGGATGGGTTGATGATAGCTAGTCTCTCACTAGGATTATCAATTTGTCACAACTCGCGATATACCGCAAGGTCCAATAGTGAAACGCGATAAGGAGGATTGGGGCCGTACCCTTTCCTGAACACCCGATTACCTAGACGACATGTGTGTAGTATCTCCCCGAGTTCTTTTCTCAGTGTATTTATCCAACAAGATGGTCAAAAGGATTTTCTCAGATGGTTAAGGAATCCTAGAAGGATCTCCCGATATACGTAATGTACATGGGAGCTCAAATCCATATTAGTGTTTTCTAATGCACAACCGTTCGAAAAGGTCCCTCTGATATACAATCGAGTACATGAAGTACCTTTCTATATACCTCAAGGGTACATGAAAGGTCATTCTATATATTGACGGTATGGGGAGGAACCACATAGACCCCGGGATGCAGTGCAGGCATGTAACGACAACTCCTTTGTTTTAAGATGTCGGAACACATCTCTATCCTATCACTCAAATTACTCTAAAATTTTATCCTAAAGCTACCGTTTATTTTATCTTGATGGTTAGTGAATGTTTGTGAGGCGTATCTCAAGATGCAAATTATAATCTAAATGTGATGCAACCTTTTTTCTTCAATGAGAACTACCTAGAGTACGGAAGAGACCTTTCTTTCTTCTTTCAAAAACACCAATTCCATGCTACTTTCAACAACTCAATTTTCAAGACCTAACAAGCAATTCTTCAAACACAATCCTTTTTACCAATAAGAATTATAATTCTCTGAATAAAGAAAAGGAAGGAGAGCCTATAATGTTTATCAAAATTAATCTTTCTCAATGAAACCCAAAAAGTCTTAGTTTCCTAATGTAGAAATTAATCTGAGCTCAACAAATGAGAATCATACCTTCAAACCATCAGAATCTGTAATCAAACACTTAAGAAAATCACTCAATAAATTTTTAGAGAAACAAAAATAATCAAAAACTAAAATTTGCAGGCAATATGGGACCTACCTCAGCGCACAGGAGAAAACTGCTCCAGAGCGGTGGAAAATGGTCGATGCTTTCTATCTACTGCAACAAGGTATCGTCTGCGCTCTGTGTAAACTGAGCAAAGGTGCTGAAGGAACTGACTGTCAAAAGGAGAAAGGAGTCGATGGCACAACGATGCTCTGTTAGGTTGAGCTAAGTGCACCGGCGGATCTGTAATGGGAAAGACTATAGATCTGCACAAGGAACCAAAACATGGAATGAGCTGGACTGATAGAAGTAAAAGAAACTTCAAAAATAGGCAGTTGACAGAGTAACAAGATGGATCACTCACCTTATCCACTATAATGAGCTAAAGAATAAAATGCAAATTTCACAAGTGATAATGTTACCAACAGTTGTATATCTTAGTGGAGATGCTTCAAATCTAACTGGATTAAGCTATCCCTAGTATGGTCTCCAATTTTGTTTCAAGGAATTTTTCAAGTGGTGCGGACACCGCTTGTTCCTCTACCCTGTATGATACAAGCATAGAACAAAAAACCACAACAACATATCCTTTCCCTAGATAGTTAATTTACATAACATGAAACCACTCTCATACCTCAGATCTGAATGGTTTTTTCCTTTGTTCCAATGTTCTTCATGCAAACTTCGACACTTGCAGAGAAAGACCAAAAGACAAAACAACAAGATGAGAGCAACATGATAAATTAACAATCTATGATAGTGATCAAGAAATCTAACAATATTTAATTGATATTGACACAAATCAAGTATGGGAAAGGTGAATGCTATTGTATTAATGAATAAAGATGGTAAACCTACAACCAAAGCCTTGATGTTTCCATATTTTTCTTCCACAATGGACTTACAATACTCCTCACAACAATTTCTTCACACATAGACTCACTCAAACTTGCCTATACACCAGATCTCAGTTCAATAGCATAAGGATGCTTTCTTTGGTCTACCTTCACTCCCTCCATGAAGGCTCTATTTATATTCCAAATGAGATGAGATTCACTTAGGAAATGGATAGGAGATGATCCCTATAAGTGATGAAGGTGAATTCCACCTCTCCCTAGCTAGTAGGAACCAACTCCATGGAAGATTTCGTACGGAAGCTTCTAGAATCTTCTTTTTCTTGTTTTAATTCCACCGACTCTTTTGGATTAAGGGAAAAAGGAGCCGGTGCTTCTTGCTCAAAGGGAAGGAGAACTGATGGCACCTAATTTCAAGAGACAAAATGTGTCGATGCTCTTTTCTCAAAAGGACAGAGCACCAATGACGATCTGTAATAACTAGGTAAGTGCGTCAGTCTTCTCAAGGATGGAAAAAAGTCACCAAAAGGATATCATACTAGGATCTCTGAAGGGTAATCAGGCAACAATGGATTTTTCAGGTGCAACAGATACCTAAGGGGAAGGAGAAAAATTTTGAAAATAAAAATTGTCTCTATTTTATGAGGGTTTTTCATCCATAAGACTCGTGTATGAAGAAGACCCTCAAACGGTTGAAAGCTATCTGTGTGCAGAAAAATATTGCCCTTCCACAAGGTTCTGAGATTGTCTGGTGATGGGTAGAATACTGAAGAACATGAGATATTCCATACCTTTCATGCAGGCCTCACTCCGTTAAAGGCTTACTTGATAGATTCTGGAGCATCCAACCACATGGTTGCCTCCAGGGAATCCTTCATCACTTCCACTCTACCAGGAGGACCTAACAGTCATATGGGAGATGATTCTAAAATCCCAATTGTTGAGAAAGGTTTATATAAAATCCAGCATGCTTATTTCAAGAATGGACTCTATGTTCCCTCTCCTACAGCAAAGCAAATTGTTTAATATGAAGAAGAAGCAGAATCTTCCACACAGTCAATTCGAATTGAAGAAAGCCTTTTTGGAGTGACTCCTTGTCCTACTGCTTTAGAAGTTTATGAGATCTATGATATCTCATATTATCACATGGATGATCTGGAAGAAGACATTAGAATCTCTATTTTTGAATAAAAACTCTTCTTCCATTCTTTGCAAAAAATCTCCAACGATTCTTCTATTTTAAATTATGTCCATAGTTTACCAGTGATTGTTTCAGAAAATGAAGAGAATTTGATTTCTCTATCTCTAATGATGGTTCTGGTGTGAAAATAAGTAATACCATGGATATTTTGGAAATAATATCAGATTGTAGGAGTGATCCATTCACTCTCATTAATCTAGATATTCCAGTAAAATCCTACATGATTGCATGCACCAATTCTCAGAATTTTAAAGAAGGAGAAAATTGTGCATCTACCATCTCGGTGGAGCACACTCTTGGATATGATTTGAACCTATTTGGATCTGATATGATATTATTTGAATCTTATCTGAAATTATTTGGTTCTGGTTTTAAGTTTCAGTGGCTTTCAGTAATCCTTGTAGCTTCTCTCATCAATTTTGGTGTGAAAAATCAAGTACCGGAAATCTCCTTCAAAATTGTTGGTAGGGATTTGATATCATTCCAAAATATCTGATCTGATATGAACTTATTTGTATATGATATGATCTTATTTGTATCTGATCTGATATTATTTGGTTCAATTTTTAAGTTCCAAGAGCCTCTAGTCATTCTTGTAGCTGGTCTCATCAATTTTGGTGTGACAAATCAAGTACCGCAAGTCTTCTTCAAACTTGTTGTTGGGGATTTGATGTTAGTTTTTTCTTATGATTTTGCTGATATTATATTTTGTGAATCATTGGTTATTTATGATTATATATCATATTATGGATCTCAATCATTCACTCTCCACAGTCCCAGGGATTCTCTACCTATCTATTTGATCACATGCTCATCTCGTCACAGAACTAGTAAAGATGGAGACATTATGCATTCGCTTGGACACTTGCTCCTAACTCTTGGGGATGATTTTAACTCACATGGTTTTATGTTCAAGCTGCAATATATCAGTTGCTTGGGTGTTCCTCACATGGTTCGAATTATCAAGCACTTTTTCTCTCTTATCGGTTGATTTCGGTTGCTCTACATGGGTCCAGTTTTCATCTAGCAGTTGTCTATATTTCTGATTCAGTTGAGCATATTCTTCTTCTTGCAAAGAGGAATATTCCTCCAGTCACAATCATTTAGTTTGGATTCAGAGTTTCACATGCATAGTCTCAGGATGTTGCTGCACAGAAGAACCAAGATATTGCATAGCGCTATAAATTGTAGCAAACTTTTCACAAAGTTTTATTCAAAACTTGTTTTCCTAATTCGCTGCTTATCTTGAGGGGGGGGGGGGGTTCCCATGAGGTTTTCCCCTATTTACTCAGTTTAATAAGAATCATTCTGTATCTTTTAGATTGTATATGGGTGACTTTTGGCCTTGTTTCCAGGGCCCGCAGTTTTCCAAGTTAGGATTGAGAGGGGTGCTAGGATTTATAATCCTCCCTACTCCAAACTGTCTATTAGATTATATTAGACTAACTTGGGAATCATTTATTTATTATTGGGTCCACTTGGCTTAATGGGGCCACATGTACCAGTCACTAGAGTGTGGGGAACACCGATAGAGGCTAATTGGAAACAACTGCACTTGCATGCATCGGTTTAGACGCATATTAGGCTAATCCTTACAATTTAGGAGCCACTGGGAGTGTTGGCACCAACCTCCTTCAGTTATTGGCAGTTGGTAACTAGCTAAGCTTAGTTATTCTTGAGTTACATCCAGTTAGATGTACTGTAATTTAGCTAGTGCCAGTCTTGCATGGCTGCATGTGGATAGGCACACATTCTCACATACTTCTCACCTACCACCGTAGTTAGACTAGTTTAACTAATTATTACTAATTGAGAGACTGAATTAGACAACTTGATCTTAGCTAGTCAGCTCCGATAGTGATTTAGACACTTCTAGTTAGCCATGCAATGTAGCAACCATAGTTGGATGTTCTCTCTTAACTCGGAATGAACCCATAAATTCTAAAATAAACCACATATCCGTAGATAAAAAATGATGTATAAATTGATAGAGAAGTCATGATTTTAAATTAAGGCTCACCTTTATAGGCTTGAGCATGTGTAGTGAATGGTTACACCCTTTCACTTAGTAATTAATAACTATAATTAATATATTATTTTTTATTTGTTGCACTCTTCATTAAGAGTTATTTATTTAATTATTAATAGTTATTTAGTGTTTATTTATTATATGTTTTTGTTCATTACATTGCCAATCTTTTAGAATTGCTTTGTCCTCAAAGCATAGTTTATTCTATGACTTTCTTCTCTTACTCGTAACAACTTTTCATGATGTTGTGAGCTTGGAACTACGATGCTTCATGAAACTAGGAGGTATAATATTCAAATTGCTGAAGTAATGTGTTGCAATTTTTGGGAAGTGATCCATCCCAATTCTACCTTCATTGGAATTGTTTGATGATCGACTGCTCGTATAAAAAGTCTTAATTTAGGCTTCCATAAAAGTTGTCGATGTTGATTTTCTTCATTTTCAAGGTTCTAGCTGATTTGTCTATAAGAAGAACGATGTTCATTTTTTGCTTCATTTGATGTTTGTTGTATCGACTTATGTGATTTGGGTGACGATAAGGCATTCGAGCCATTTGTGGAACCCTTGTAGAAACTTCAATTGTTTGTGATTCTCACGATTGACTAGTTGATAATAACTCTGATGATTTTTTTAACTTCTCAATTTAATTGTTTTATTTGTTTAGTCAACCCTTGATTCAAATTTTTTAAGAGAGAATTTTCTTCATTTTTTTGTAATAGATTATTATTGGTGGAATTCTTCTTGGATTTCTTCTTGCGATATTTTTTCCCTTTTTAATTTCTTAATCTATGTGATCAAATCTTGACTATGACTCTTCAAATGAGTAATTTCTTCATCTTTACTAGCGACAATTTTTTCAACTTATTTATGCTTCTTTTGTTCTGACTTCTGATTACCATGTGAAATCATCTTTGATATATCCTTGAATTCTTCAGATGTTGGAGATTCTATATCTGACTTCATTGTAATATCTTGAAATGTGATTCTCTTTTGCTTATAGGAAAATGTCATAAAATTCTTTTTGACATTTAAGATGAAAGTCCCCAATGTTTTTATCCAAGGTAAACCCAAAATTATGTCACCGTCAAAGCTCCATAAGGAACTAATAATGAATTTCAATGTGACCATATAATCTCCAACATTCAGTTGTAAGCCACTTATTTCAATTTGTTTTTTGTCCCAAAATTCTAGCTCTTCCCTTATATTTGACTCGGGAATCACTAAATGGTTAGCGAATCCAGTACTACTATAATTATTACTTTGAGCAGGTGCAATAAAAATGGTGATATCCTTCCCTGCATGGTAAAATTTAATCAATATCTCCTTATTCTTTTTTTCCAATAGTTTTGTAAAATTCCAGTAGATTGGGTGGTTGGGAGGAATGAGTGTTACCTTCCCCACCTAATTTCAAATCTCACTTGCTTCTTATTAGAAATTATTATGCACTTTTACATTTTTTCCCCTTAAGTTTTGTAAAATGTGAGTAGATTGAGTGGTTGGGAGGAGTGAGTGCTACCTTCCTCACCTAAGTTCAAATCTCACTTGCTTCTTAGTAGTAAGTATT
>LPNX010431134.1:17533-36847 GCA_001517045.1 Pseudotsuga menziesii | reverse complement strand
AGGGTTACACCCTTTCACTTAGTAATTAATAACTATAATTAATATATTATTTTATATTTGTTACACTCTTTGTTAAGAGTTATTTATTTAATTATTAATAGTTATTTAATTAATTATTAATAGTTATTTATTGTTTATTTATTATATATTTTGTTCATTACATGCAGTCAGATTGATCTAGTAGATTCGAATTCATCTCTCATGATTCGAATTCTCCTTTATGTATTACCATTGTATACTGTTGGGAAGTAATGAAGTTTATACTGTAAAGATTATACCGAGCAATACTTGTCTGTTTCCTGTGAGATATGTTTTGTTCGGTGTGTATTATTCATTCCTTTTCACTGCATAATAATTAAGAATCTGATCATACTCATTGCTTGAAGATCTAATGGAACAATAATTCTAATAAATTCTACAAGACAATGGTCTGATCCAACAACTGGGAGAACCAACAAATGAATTTCACTACCTGATTCCATTATTGATTCTGAAACTAAGAAGTGGTCTAGATGAAATTTTATATGCCTATCACCCTTCCTTTCTTTGTTCCGGGTCAAAATACCACGTCCCGGGGTAATATCCACTAGCCTTAGATATTCAATGGTGTCTCTAAATAATTCATATTCTTCCTCCAACCTGTGTCTTCCTCCTTTCTTATCGTCCAACAAGGTGATGACATTGAAATTCCCCCCTATGATCCAATCCCCTCTATCGATTCGTGGATGCTTCTAAGGGTGCTAATGAAATTCAGTTTCTCACGGGGGTTATGAGGCCCATATACATTGGTTAGAACTCCTACAATCGAGAATCCAATCACCTTGAAGTCTACTGAGATGAAACATTGGCTCCCATTGAAACCCAATAGGTGCACTCTATTGGGGTCCCATAGTATACCTAGGCCACTTGCATACCCTCTTGCATCAATACCCATTTCTTCACTCCCTTTCTATATTTTCTTGTTGATCTCCTGAAGCCAAATCGTTGGGAATTTAGTTTCTTGAAGAAACACAATGACTGGGTATGTCCTCTTGATCTTTTTTCTTAGGTTTTTTGCTTTTTGAGGGTTATTTATCCCTCTTATATTCCAAGTTACTATATTCATTGAGAAATTGTAAATATAAGGTATTATAACTCCAGGGTTGCCTTAATGGTAGGGTACTAACCTAATTCAACCAATCATTGACCAATTTCTGCTACTCCCTACTTATTTTACTTCCTCACTGTCTTCTAGCTTAGTTCCTCATGCTTCTGCTTATTCTCCTTATGGGATCTTGGGCTGACTCCAATTGATTTGTCTCCCTTTCCTCGATGATGGATTCCTTCAGTAATACCACTTGCTCTTGCAGATATATCCTTTTGCAACATCTGCACAGGATTGTTCGATTCCATCCAAATCCAGATCTTCGATGTCCATATCCTTTGATTCATACCCTGTGTCCCATTCAAGTTATTCATTAATTCTTCCTTCTATGGTGACATTCATTGTTTTGGAATATTCCTCCTTTATTTCATGGTGGTAGTGGTACCCTTGTTGTCTTTCATGATATTGATCGGGTATTTCCTATGTTTGATCTTCCATGGCTTAAAATTGATTGAATGATGAGACTTTTTGTTCACCTCCTTGTTTTCCTTCTTTCTTCCTCCTCTTTTGCAAGAGGAAACTCGAGTAAACCCTTGGGTCTCTTTTTTCCTCCTCCTTCATGGTCGTTGGTTTTGGAGAATTAATAGGTAAATCCCTAAACACATGTTTGTATTCATGGCATTTGCAGCATCGAAATGAGATCTTCTCATTGTCTAGGGTTTTCACCCAGTCTTCATTTTCCCATGACATTTTGATGGCTTCTGGTAAATTCTTTCGTCAGATCCATATAAACACATATTATCTCATAGGCCATGTATCTTTGAGCCTTGGTGTTTCAAGATCTTGATTATTTCCCTAGGACATTCCCAAGATCTTCTAGGATTTCGGGATCCCAGTATTCACCTTCCATGGAATAAATCCTAATCCATAGTAGCGCAAATTTCATGTCCTTCTTGTCTGGGAAGAACTTCTCCTTCCAGGTTCTTAGGAATAAGCATGTCGAGTAAAAGAAGTAGGGGCCTCCATCCATAATTATGTTTCTATCTTCCATGTTTAGAAAGGAAATGTTGAACAAACCCTTGGATCCCAATTGGAGGTCATAGTGACCCTTAGGTTTCCAAGTTGAGTTTATCCACCATACGAGGGCTTTCTTTGATGGTTGTATTCCCACAAAATTCCTTATGAGCGCATGATCTTACATATATTGTATTCAATCTCTATGTTTAGTAGATATTATCTGCATCACAGGCATTAGGTTCATTTTAGGAATACACTGACCTAGACTTCGATCTGTAGATTGTTCTCCTAGTTTTGGAGCTTAATTGAATTTACCCTCTCCTCTCATTTCTAGTGAGATCGAAATACCCCCGATATGCAATCCTGTCTAGGGCGCATCTATGAAGGCCTGAGAACCTCCCCCTTTTTATGTCTCATGCCTCCGTAGATTGTACTAGAGTACCTTGGGAATCATTGACATTAATGGTGATCTCCCTCGCACTTGTTAACGATTCACATCATTGGCCAGTAATCAAGTGGTTTCTACCATGTTCAACATCAAATCATTGTAATCACATTGATAGAATCGTACTTTGTGGAAGATGAGACGAAGACCCTGGGCATTTGTTTAAAGCGCTCATTGCTTTTCCCCGGGTTGTGATGGAGTTTTGTATATATAGCATGGATCCACATTTGTATGGTCATGGCTATGCTCGTGGTCTCCCTTATCCCTACCATTGTGGGTCAGTTGATCTCGAGATCCCCCATCCTAGGATCTTGGAGGCCACCTCACCCACAAATATCTCAACCATCCCTATCCATTTAGCCTTATAAATACAAGCTTATGGCCATGGTTGAGGGGGAGAACTCTTAAGGTATTGTTATGATGTTGGATTGATCACTTTGTCCATATCATTGGAGAGCATAGAGAGAGCTAGAGTCGGAGCTTATGGGGATGAGAATGCTTGGTTTCATGGAGATGTTGTTATAGCGGATTTCACCACTCTAGGTGAATCACACTTTGTATGGCCTTCCCTTGTCCCGCTGCAGACTCTTTAGACCCCATGGACCATCTTTTATCCTTTGATGTTTCCTTGATCATCTATAAAACTATATGAAAAATGATATACGTGGATTTTTACCCGATAACCACGTACATACGCGGATCTGACCTCGATAACCGTGTACATCGGGATGTGTGCATAATATAGATCCTTTTGTAGTTTTCCTTGACTTGGATCCGACTCATTCGACTCCTGGCCTTCCATATGCCTTGAGATCGCTCATATTTGACCCTTCATTATCCCTTGTGAAGCTATATAAGGAACCCCTTGGTACATTGAAGGCATATAGAGAGATTGAAAGCAAAGAAATTATAGTCCATTGTTGCTGGAATTTATACTTGAGTCTGCATCCCTTTGTCCCTTGGAGCACTTTTGTGTTCTTCTCAAGCTTGCCTTTTGCTAGTGAGCTTGCTATCGAGAGATGGAGGATTGAGGTGATGGAGGCCCAAGTGGGGGATTCAGTTTCTCCGATTCACAGATGTGCCGTCAGAGGTTGTATCTATCTTGTAATCTCTGATTTATATTAATAGAAATATCTTTTCCTGTCCAATGATGTGTATTTGATTGAATGTTGTATCCATTGGAATATGTCAAATGCTTTTACATTATTGATGATATATGCTAGAATATATCTAACACCATGATATATAGTATGCTTGTATTTTTTACTTGTTATTGAGGAAGTATTATATCAATTCAAGCTGAAGATTGGAAAGCTCAACGGGGATCTACTTCAACCGTCCGAAATAAGGTACGAGGTCTGATCCTTTAGTGTTAGACATTTTATTTCTATTGCATATTGGGAAAGATTAATTTCTGGAGTCAAAGCTGTCTATTGTGGTACCCCAAGCCATAGGAATTTCTCTCCATAACAGAATTGGCGACTCCGCTGGGGAGTTCCTATAAGTAGTTGTCCTTTGGGGGTGGTTTTCTCAGCATTCAATGTATTTGAATTGCTCTTTCTCTCTTGTTTCTGTGTCGGGTATGGGGGCATGTATGCCTGGTAGAGTCTGATTGGAGTGAAGTTTGTCTCATCCTGCCTGTTTGCCTTGTTGTATGCACCTTTTCTTCCTATACGCGGGTTTTTGATTTACAGTCGCGTATACATGCAGTTTCCTCTGGGATTTCCGTGTATAGATGCGGGTTTACTGCGAACAGTCGCGTATACCCTAGATTTTTCCTTTTTGTGGAAGATAATTGGTTGCTGGGTGAATGCGGTTAGTTGCTGAGTCTCCTTTGGCACTTCCTGAGTCTGTTTTGACCTTTCTTTTTGACCGGAAACGTTTTTTTTTAGCCTAAATTTTTTTTTTTTAGGAAAGTTCTTGTCATGGCATTTTCAATTTTTTGTTTGAGATTAGTGCATTAGAGTTCTTTGACCTTAGTGCTTTGCTTGGATGCTGTTTATGTGTGCTTGCAGAGTCTGGGGGTGGTAGAATCATTCTTTTGCTTTTTTGCATCTCTTATATTTTCAAAAAATCCAAAAACATTTTCTTATCATCATGCATTGCATTTTGCACTTTGCATTGTACTTGCACTAGATCTAGATTTTCTTTGGAGTACTAGTTAGGACTTCATATAGGAAAATTTGCATTCATCATTTGAAGAAGAATTGTGCATTTCACGTAGTAGCATACCCTGTTTACATGGACACAATGTATTTGCATTGATTGTTACGGTGTGCATTTTACTTCATGTTACATCATAACACCACTAGTTGCACGAACATATCCTATTTTTGAGTAATAAAGCCAACTAAAATCAATGCTAATTAAAATGAATTACACTCTTTTCTTTTATAGGGTGCACCAACAAGCTTAGGTTTTAGGATCTTGGAATAGTTCATTGTAAGTCAATTCTCCAAGATCACTAAACAACAACATCTAGGTGTCTATCCAGGGAGTGTGTGAAATCCTTGGTATAACCATCATTCTCAGGATCCTCCTCTCAAACAGGAGTTAAGAACGAGGCAGTGTGAGTGGTTATCGATTGGGATGACCCCTAGTCATAACTAAGTAGCACCGGAGATATTTCCAGGATTGTATTCGTATCTGGGGGCTCTTTCGAGAGTTTCGGGATTTGCTACCCTGGCCATACGGTCAATCCCACCTATGACTGTCCGCCTGAGCTTTGATTATATTGAGGTGACCCTAGTGACCTTACCTAGGATATCGAGGGGGTACTTTTAGAGATTATTCTGCATGTGTCCCGTCCAGGTTGGAGTCAGACAGCACAGTCGCTTTACACGTTGAAGCTGAGGGCCACAATAATTGGTTACGTACCTCTGCTTGTTGTGTATGGGAGTCTCAGGCCTCTCCTAGGCGAGACATACCTGCTTCATTCGGGAGCTCACTTATCCAGCCCTTGTTTGCTTGCATTTGGCTTTAGATTTTATTAGTGTTTTCTCTATGCACGCTAGTTTTCCTAGGGTTTACGTAAATAGAGAATCTTTGCTATTTTTTGAGTCATTGTGGATTCGAGTGCAGTTCTGCACCGTTCTCATCGGTTAGCAGGGCTTCCATTTTCTATGTCTCCTCCTCCTTTGGGAGAGAGATATAGACAGTCCAGGCGGACTATGTCACACACTGATTCACACACCATGGAGGATCATTCAGAGACTATTCCTGAGCCACCTCCTCCCATTCGTAATGATGATGGGGAATTTACTCCTACATACGATCCTTCACCTGAACTAGTTGAGTTTAGTCCTGTGATTTCCCAGATAGGATCCTTGCATGATAGACCTACTTACCCTAGGGCTGATTCCCCGTTGACACATTACTAGTATGGAATGCCGGAAGATGCCGAGACTCATTTTGAACCTGCCCGCACTAGCTACAGTAGTTATGCTACGACTGGTTTTCCTATGCATGATTTGACATTTCATGTCGAATCCGACTTCGAGCCTAGCACTATGCCTGGGGTAAATCCCATGCCTTACCTTGTGGAGAGGTTTGGGAGTACTAGTCACATTGCACCTTCCGTCCCAGTGGTGGAAGCTACATCTTATCTCCCTCCTAGGTCTAGGGTTAGTAATCCAATTAGCATACCAGTTCCTAGACGAGTGACGATAGGCACTAGTACATATCTTATTACCGAGATTCCTTCGTCCTCGGTTTCGAGTTCTTCAAATGTACATCCTCCACCTTATTCATGTGGTTCTTCGAGCCAATATATGGCTACGCGTCAGGTCCGTACTGCGGTTACTAGGCCGATTGTGTCTCAAGTTCATATAACACCCGCTACTTCGGGAGGCTATATTCGTGCTTCTAGTGGTCAACTTGTCACGTTCGGGGAATATATACCTACTTCTGGTATGTATGTTCCTCCTTCCGGAGCTTATCTTCCTACCTACGGAGTGTCCCATGGGACATCGCATGCAATGACCTATGGACCTTATTACGGGATGCAGTATGGATAGGTTTCTTCACCTTACGGAGGCGGGTATCAACAACCTGCTTACTCTCCTAATTATGGCTTCGTAGCTCCTACTATTCAAGGTCCACCTTACCATGGTACTTCCACATCACCCTATATGGGTCAGACAGGAGGAGGACACTATGGCCAAGGCCATAGTGGTGCCCAAACCTATGTGAACCAGGGAGCGGTCCATCGACCTCATCATCCTAGGATCCCTTTCCTCGCAACGCTTAACCTTCCTGACTTATCGAGATTTACGAACGATCCCATGGCTCATAACCCGGCTTGGCCAGCTGTCCCTACCAAGCTTCCTTCGGACATACCTAAGTTCGAAGAAAAACCGGGAGAGGATCCAAGCGAACACGTTACCACGTTTCACCTTTGGTGCTCTTCGAATTCGTTACATCAGGACTCAATCCGCTTGCGACTATTTCAACGCACCCTCATGGGGCCTGCGGCCAAATGGTATATAGAGTTACCAAAGGGAGCTTTTACCTTGTTCGACGATCTTGCGATGAATTTTCTTAATCACTTCCAGCTACCAGTGCACTATGACGTTGGTACTGAACTCTTGTCGACATTTTGGCAAGATAAAGCCACCCATATTTCTGATCATATTTAGGAGTGGCGTAAACGGAAGAGATTAATTAAATCTTTTATACTGCTGGATTTCCTTCTCAAGTGGTTCCTCAAGTCTTTATTTCCATATATCTCGAAGGATGTTTCCACATCCGGAGTGCAGAATGAGGAACAAGCGATCTTTAGGGCGCAGGAATTGGACTTGATCTATGCTCAGTCCGGTTTGTTGTATGATAGATTATTCCCAATGCTCCTCGTTCCAGTTTCGATCCCAAGGTCAAACCTGGACCAAATGCCGATGGCATTGTGGGTTGTGCAAGTGCGAAACCTATGGATTCAGTTGCAAAATAAGTTAGTCAATTTTCGCTCAACCAATCTACTTCGGGACAAGCTACGGCTTCGTCTCAACCCGCCCAAATGGTGAATGTACTTTCTGTCCAATCGTCGGACCAGAAGGGCAACCAGCAACCCAGATGGAATAGAAGAAAAGGTAAGAATAATAATCAAAAGGGTGGGAATAAGAATGAGAATGCTACCAATAATGACAAGAACGGTCAGAATGCTAGGGGGGACAAGCAAGCGAAACGTAAGGTTAAGTTCCCTTACAAGCTATGTAAGGAGGATCACCTCACTTACTTGTGCCCTTGAATTAATGAAGCTTCGAGACTCTTAGCACAAGGCCCAGCTGTGCTGACGAACCCTTTACCGCATAACCAGAATATGAACTCGAAGTCCCAGGAGCAATCTAGTGCGAATGATCCACCAGAGACTAGTGCTCGTGGGTGCATTAACATGGTCCGCGCTGCCAAGGTTGTGACTCATGCAAAAGATTATGGATCGTCACAGCCCAGCCCAGGCAAAGAACCTGATCCACCAGGAACCCCTTTGCACATTGAGAAACCTGCGGATAAACCTGAGGCTGCACCTCGCATTCCTAAGGGGGTACTTAAGCGCTCGGGGCATAATCCAAATGCTCGAGTTGCCCATAATTATTTAGTTGTCGAGGATTTGGGCCATACTCCTTGTGCGATGTCTGCATTGGAAGTGCTTCAGAGTTGTCCTTCGCAAAGGAAGGCTTTGCTTTCTGCTCTTGGTGTGAACGGTGATGATTCTTCCTTAGTAATTAAATTTGAAACCGTAGGACATCAACCTCGCTTGCCCTACTATGTGTCTCTTTTGGTACACATAGAATGTCTTAATATGATCGTCAAGCACACTGTGATTAACGAGGGTGCTGCTGCCTCTGTGATGTCTTTGTCCCGTTGGAAGGGTCTTGGTTCTCCTGAGCTGTCGAAATCAGCGACTATGTTAACTACTTTTGATGGGAAATCTTTTAGGCCGCATGGCATCCTTCTGTCCCTTAAGGTCCATTTGGGGGGGAATACCATTGCGATAGAGGTTGAGGTGGTTGATGCGCCCCTCGACTACAATCTCTTGCTGGGTAGGAACTGGATGTATAGTATGCAAGCCATTGCTTCTTCCTTGTTCCGTGTTTTATGCTTTCCACATAACAAGAAGATCGTAACGATTGATCAAATGGCATTCAAGAATTCCCCTGTTACTGCATCTTTGGGAGCTTCGGTCCCGATCGTTGAACACTCTCAGCCGACAACTGGGAGTGTGGGTGTAGGTGTGTATCCATCCCTTATGGGAAGCTTTAGTTGTCCTGCACCGGTCCTCATGATAGGATCTTGTTTCGATAAGGCTTCGAATTCTACGACCTCGGTGTCTTTTCGCACGACTCATATGGAAGATCCTTGGATTCTTCCTACACTAAGTATTTCGAGTGATCCTGTCGAAACCAACGTGCCGCTTCCTGCAGCCATGATTGCTTATCAAGCCAATATTCAGAATGTTGCAGAGCCTTGTTCTTCCTCTTCACGGATGGAGGAGGAAGACCCCTATGTGATGCCGGCATGGGCAGTACAGTCTTCTCATGCCCACGACTACCTGGATACAGTTTTCCCTTCAGATGAAGCGATCATCGAGGCTATGTCGGGTGTTGAGCCACCATGGGAGGAACTTCATCATAGATCATATTTCCTTCCACCGCTTGGCTTTTTGGAGCATGAGGATTATAGGGAGATTCTTAGTCAAAGAGTTGGTATTCCTGTGGTTCCATTAAGCTCTCCTGGTTAGATGGATGATGGAAACATGGAGAACATATCTTCCATGATTCCTATCAACATCTCTCGAAATCCTGGCACCATTGAGAATGTCTATATTGGGGCGGAATGTTCCCATTCTGATATTCTCGAATATACCGAGCTATTCAAGGAATTCCACAATGTTTTTGTTTGGTCTTATGATGAGATGCCAGGTATCGACCCTCGGATTTTCGAACAGGACATTAATACTTTGTTGCAGCTGCAACAATTTCCCAAAATTCTAAAAAAATTTAGGGCCCTTCTTTTGCTTAGATTTTCGTTTTCTTCTTTAATTTGGTCTGAGAGCTTTCAGAAAGAGTCGCTTATGATTGAATTGGTTTACCACCTATTTAAATCTCCCTCTAATGCTGAAAATATTCCATTTTTTATCAAGCCTTATCGTTACCTTTAAGCACCTTTGAAACTACCTGAATCGGAAGTTTTTTTGGTTAAATTCCCCACCGTTGCAGAAGGATTTTTCGTTTGGTCTTCCGCCGTTGCGGATGGATTTTTGGTTTTGCCTTTGAATTTCCTTCCGATCCATCGGTTGCTTTTTGATTTTACATCGGATCAATTGTTGTTTCTTCTTCCGCCGTTGCGGATGTTTTTTCGTTTCGACTTCGATTTCTTTGTCGGTTTCTTTGCTTTACTTCGGCGGCTGTCGCATCGAAACTTGTTTATCATTTTTTTACGTTGTTGCGGCTGCTAAAAATCTTACCCCTTCGATCAAAAAGTTTTTCGCTTCCGACTTAAGAACCGCCGTTGTGGACGAGGGTGCACTTTGAGGTTCCGACGTTGCGGGTGGGAAAAGCGTTAACCCTTCCGACGTAAAGTCATTTTGTTTCCGATTCAAACTTCACGGATGGTTTTATGATATGAGCTTCCGCCATTGCGGAAGAAATTGCACTATCAGCTTCCAATCCAAAAGGCCTCCGATGTCTGATCCTTTAGTTTTCCCACCATACACATTTCCACGGATGACTTAAAGCTTTGACCGCTCGATGTTGCGGAAGGGACTTCACTTTCTTCCTTCGATCCATAAGCTCTTTGACGTCCGATGTATTGTCCGCTCACCATGTTAACTTTATATATGTGCGTAGGTCACGGGGTTTATTCTATCATTTCAATATCGTCGACTAGTGTGCTCTGTCGCTATCGGTTGCTGTCACTCATTTGCCTGGTTCCCCGTGTTCAGCACATACAGTCCAGGTTTCTTCATCGTAAGGCTCGGCAGGCTTCTCCACGTCAGTTACTCGCTGTATATCCAGGTAGGCTCCTCGTCACATTTTCCTGTTCTGTTTGGGCTGTTTTTGCTTTCTACGGGGTATTGTTTCACCGGCCGTTTGCTTGCCCTGTTGAATTACGAGCCTATATAGCTAGTGATTTTTGTATCTTCAGCATCTGTGGGAAGGTAGTTTTACCTTTGGGGCAGTTTTCTCACCACCGTCTGTTCATAACCTTGCACGTAGAAAGAAAAAGGGTTTGGTGCGGATGGTCGTTACGCTGTCCGCACCAAACCTCCCTATGTAATGTGTATGGTAGAAATGGGTTGGCCATGGCCCTGCCTGGTGAAATGGGGACTATCTGTCTGAATTTTTGGGCTTCCTATATTGTTCAAAACCCCAAGCGTGTTCGTCTTGTTTTTCACGCGGCCCCAGTCGAGATCAGTGGTCGAACCCCTAGCCAGTTTTAAAATAAATTTATCGCCGCTTTCTTTCTGTTGCCCATAGGCTACATAGACACGGTCTCGCCAGAGCACTGTTGTAGTCTCACCCATTTTTTCCCCGTTTGTCCAGCGCAGCGAAGCAATAATGTTACCCGCAGAGAGCGGAAGTTGTAGTCGGGTTAATGTAAATATTTGTCCGCAAACAGCATGAGTCCTGCTAGGCTATATTGTTAAAATGTTTAGTATTGGAAAACATAGGAGACTCGCACAATCGTACTGCATATGACTACTTTCAACCATCTTCTTTGTTCGCTATACATAGACTAAATCATTGAGCACTGCACCTTGTATTTTAATGGTTCTGATAGTCAGGGCATTTTCAGGCTATACATGCATGCATTCACTTTATTAAATGATTGCTAACATATTAAACATAGGAGAAATGGTGCATTGCACATTGATGTATATTGTTTTGCCACTTAGCCAAAAGGGCTTAATATTACAGTTTTATGACAGGAAGATCCCACCATGTCTAAGAGACAAAAGAAGAAGGCCCCTGTGGTTGAAGAAGAACCAGAAGTAGAAGTGGTCACTAAAACTGAACACATATATGAGGATACAAAGTGCATTTCTAGCGTTGAGCCCAAATATCAGTGGGGGGAGATCTATAGACTGATCACCCGAAGAGAGGTTCCTGATATAAGGCTGGAGGAAGAGTCCATTTACGCTAACATTGAAAGATCTGCACTAATGAAAGTAGCCACCAGACCAGATCTGTTCCCATGCTCTGAAGTAATTGGATGGATTCTGCCCCGGGCAGATGTCACAACCATGATTTTGGAAGATGTTAACAAACAGGGCTATGCTTCATACAGCCCTGGATATGTAGCTTTGGCTTACAACCTGCCAGAAGCTGAAGTGTTTGTGTCTGATGACTAGTTAAATAACACAAGAATGGACCTTATAGAAACCATGAAAAGAATGATGTTAACTGGGAAGCATTTCAGAACCAGAGTAACAGGCGATTATGATACTGCAAGTTTGAGGGCTCCATAAATATTCATAGCCTTGATGCTCAACAGGATCTTTGGAAGAGCTCGTGGCAGGCTCTTCAAGCTGGAGTGGATCCCCATCATATTTCATGTTGCAACCCGGGGAACAATCTTCAACTGGGCCAGTCTGGTCTCAAACAGTCTTTCTAATTGTTTGGCCTCAGCCTTGGGAGGAGAGGCCCAGAAAAGGTTTGATTTTTACATGAGTTCAATACTCATAGACTGTATACTATGCAACCAGCCCTTCCTCGGTCTCTGGTGCATCTGGGATAGAGAAAGGACGCCCGTCTATGCTGCTTACAAACCATTTTGGGCGCATAAGTATCATAGCCATTACAGAGAAGTCTGTGAGCACTTCCTCATGCCTCTGTACACACTCATTTTCCTGAAGGAGTGTGACTGCATGTCGGAGGAGGCCATGCAGGTGATAGAAGATTATGCAGACTACTACTTGACTGAAAATGGCATGTACTTCAGAATGTTTGGAGGGACGAGAGCACCTTCCCTGCTGCCCAAATACGCAACTGATTACGTTGTCCACAAGGAGGCAGTCAGACAAGTTTTCATAGATGGAATAGGTAGTTTTCTGTTTGAACACAAGAAGACTGCTTACCCTCCTTTGCCATTCCAACTAGGAAGCTACAGGTTCACCAAAGTGAAGCAAGCTGAGGAATTCGTTGGAGAACTGGAGAGGTTCCATTTTGGAGAGATGCCCTACCACCGAAATCACTCTCAAGGGAAAGTTGTTGAACACTGTAAAGAGAACAAGGTTCATTTTGAGTATACTCACCATTTTGATAGGGAAGAATCTGTCTTCCGGAATGCCCCTAACATGAAAACCCTAAAGAGAAGATTCAAGCAAAATATTACCACTAAAGGTGGAAAAAGGGATGAGCAAGCCAAAGCCAAAGAAGAGGCCAAGAAGAGACGGGAGGAGGCCCAAAGGTTAGCACAGGAAGTTGCAGGATGGCTGCACAGTGAGGAGGAAGAAAAAAGAAAAGCTGCTCAAGAAGTAGCTGAGAAAGCCCAGGCAGTAGCTAAAGAAGCAGAGGAAGCAGCTAGAAAAGAAGCAGAAGAAGCAAAGAGAAATCTTGATGAGGAGTTGCAAAAGGAGGAAGCAGCAAGGCTGAAACTGACACAAATAGAAACAGAACAGTCAGTTGCTGATCAGGCTACAGGGCAGAATCAAGACACAGAAAAATCAGAGGCCCAGGACCCACAAGTGCCTGCTGCCAGCACACCTGGGGCCCCCACACTCAAGCTGGTGCCTTTTGTGTAGAAAAAGGGAGAAGAAATCCCTGACTTCAACACTGTCTTCTATGACAGGGCAACAAAGAGGATCATAAAGAGAACAGAAAGGAAATTTGAGTCAGGAGGCTTGCCCGAAAAGATGATCACCGATACACCTGTGGCGTTGGGAACAGATCGAGATCCGAGATTCACCTTGAGAGCTGGGGCTGCATTGATCAGCGCCTCCGAAGATAATATGGACAAGGTATTAAATGACTTGGAGTCATCCAAGAAGTCATCTGCTCAGTTGAAGGATACCTTGAGGAAAGAAAGAGAAGAAGGAAACAGGTTGAAGCGAAGGTATGAAGACATGCAAAGGGAGATGAAGACTACTGAAGCTGAATTGCAAGCCCTACAGGCAGAAAGATAGGTTAGAGAAACTACCCAAGAATGCCTGGAGAGGGTGCATAAAGAACACCAAGAGCTCAGGGAAGAGAAAGAACAGCTGCTGCAAAAAATTGAAGAGCTGGAGGAACAACAAAAGATCATCTTACAACCCAGTTACCTGCACACCCAAGAACAGAACCAGAAGCATCAAGAGGAGATTGCCTCTCTGATAGCTACTCTGGAAGAAGCAAGGGAACAACAGGTCAACCTCCAGCCATTCAAAGAGAATGTCTTGGCCCAAAAAGTCAAGATGTTGCAGCTACAGACTGCTATGGAGGAAGAGAGGTGCAAAATCCTACAGATAGATAGCCGGTTAGAGGAGATCATGGACACCTCTTCTTACTTTGTAGATAGATCTCAGGACGTCCTTGAAATCCTGAATGCAAGGATGTCAAGGCTGGAAAGCAATGAGGAGATTCCAGCAGAGCTGCCAGCAAAGGATAAACAAGCCCTCAAGCGAGATTATGACTTAATAGAATTTGCTATTAACACCGCAGAGGATTTCAAGAAAGCAGTCAAGAAGACAAAAGGATTATGCACCGATTTCTTCAAAAGGATTCTCAATACCTACAGCCGGTGCCAGATAGAGGCTAAGAAAAGACTGGAGACGTTCCCGGATCACCATGCTTTCGTAGAGCTGCTGCAGAAGAGGTACCAGGAGGAAGAAGCTAAGGTACAGGACATTAAAGCCCTGAATGATCAAATCCTGAAAAGCGAAGTAGATCATTCAGCCATTAGTGTACAGCTTCTAGAAGACCAACTTCGATTGAGTGCAGCCAGGATCGAGGCCATCAAAAACCAGGCTGAAAAGTTTGAGATTAATATCCATTTTTTGGAGCCTTGTGCTTTTGAAGGTCTTGCTGCAGAAGCCTCTGCCTGGAAGAAGTTTCTAGATTCCCAAGTGGGACCCTCCTCGTGAAGGATTGGGAGACTTTGTATTTTGTAAACATTTTTGTAAAATATTTGGGAAAAGGAAAGCGTTGGGAAATGAAGGGTTGGGAATCCCAAAGGTTACTTTGGGCAGCCCAACCATCTCATCCTGGTTGTATAAATGTAAGAATCTTAGAAGGGAAAAGGGATTTTTCCCAGTTAGACTGGAAATGAATATTGTAAGAAGAACTACTTCTTTTTGCAATAAAGAATGATGGTTTGCCTGTTGGAGAAAGAGGTGTGAAATTTCCTAATGTTATGCAATGGATAGCAGAAAGATGAACTATTTTGTTTTTCAGCTTGTGTCCATGAATCGTGAGATCGTTCTAACTCTATGACCTATGTCTTGTCTGAATGATTTCTGATTTATTTTGTGGAATGTTCACCATGAGTAATGTATGTTGCTTACATAACAATTAGCTATCTGATTGTTAGAATATTTTCACTCATTCATATGTTGTAAGTATGAATATCAACTACCTGTAATTTCTGTTTATAATACATGGATGATACACATTACTCATAAATAAATTACATTTTGGCTCCCCGGGGATAGGTAGATAAATAGATAGATAGATAGATAGTTGGTTCATTTCATGGATGCATATGTGAGTCAGATGTTGGTGAGTCTAAGACGAGAGGTAAGAACCTGCGCATCACATTGTGACTGCTCCCGACATCCTTCACCACCCTGCATGGTTAGTTATATACTTGCATCTCATACTAAAGTCAAAAAATACAAAATTCCGATGGACCGGGCCGCAACCAGTAAAACCTTTATTTCGTTACTTGACCTACGGTAGCCGGACCGCAAACCGGATGGATTCCCTAGACCAAATAGTCAATGGGCTAGTTGGGAACATTGACTAGGGAGAATCCCTTTCTGTTCTTGCCTGCGAATTTCCAGGCCTCAACAGACTTACCCCAACCCTAAGCCTATTTGACAATGTTTACGCGCCGTGAATCCTAGGAAAGCACCCGCCATTAAGGCAGAGATAGAGAAGCTATTGAAAGCTGGTTTCATCTATCCCGTTCCCTTGACAGAGTGGGTTTCAAACCCCGTTCCGATGGATAAGAAGCAAGGAGCGATCTGAATATGCACTGATTTCTGTGATTTGAATCGTGCCTATCCTAAGGATAACTTCCCCACACCATTTATAGATCAGATTTTGGATGAGTGTGCAGGTAGCAAGGTGTTCTCCTTCATGGACGGCTTTTCCGGGTATAATCAGATCCAGATTAACCTTGAGGACCAACACAAGACTACATTTATTTGTCCTTGGGGAACGTTTGCATATCGGAAAATGCCTTTCGGCCTTAAAAACATCGGAGATACATTTCAGCGGGCGATGACCTTTATTTTCCACGATCTCAAGTCTATTATTGAAGTATTTTTGGATGACCTCACTGCTCATTCTCGTATGAGAATGCATCATCCCTATCACTTGAGATTGGTCTTCAAAAGATGTCGGCACTATTCGGTTTGATTAAATCCTCATAAGTGCATCTTTTGCGTGAAGTCAGGTCATTTATTAGGATTCATCGTTTCAAAGGAGGGAATAAGAGTCAATCCCTTAAAGGTTGAGGCAATACTTCAGTTGTCTCCCCCGAAGAACATTCGTCATCTTCAGTGTTTGCAAGGTATGGAAAACTTCTTATGAAGATTTGTTGTCAATTTTTCCAATTTGACTAGAGGCTTCATGCA
The DNA here is from genome assembly GCA_001517045.1 of Pseudotsuga menziesii. Lineage (NCBI taxonomy): Eukaryota > Viridiplantae > Streptophyta > Pinopsida > Pinales > Pinaceae > Pseudotsuga > Pseudotsuga menziesii. Next base: position 20,530 of record LPNX010431134.1, on the reverse strand, counting down.
TCTCTTGAAGAATGATACTCCCTTTGAATGGGATGAGTGAGCCCAGGATTCCTTCGATGCACTTAAGCAAGCCCTAGCATCGGCCCCGGTGATTAGTCCTCCGGATTATAGCCGTGATTTCTTATTATATGTGGTTGCGTCTTTAGAGACAATTGGTATGGTATTGGTTCAAGAGGATGAGGAGCTCCAAGAGCATGTCATATATTATCTGAGCTGAAACCTTATTGACACAGAGATTCGTTATTCTCATGTCGAGAAGCTTGCCTTAGCGACCGTACATGCGGTTCAGCGTTTGAGACATTATACTCTCCTTTGCCAGACCTTGGTTGTGGCCCATGTCAATCCGTTTCAGTTCATCCTCACATGAAGGATGATTGGGGGAAAGTATAATAAATGGATTGTCATTCTGCAAGAATTCGATCTCGAATTTGTTTCGGAAAAGTCGAAGAAGTCGTTAATTTTTGCAAAGCTTATATCGGATTTCCCGAGTGAGGCCAAGGATTTGGTTTGTGAGGATACGTTTGTCGATGAACATATCTTATTAATCTCAACGTCTGACCCATGGTATGGAGATATCATAGTATATCTGCAAACACAGAGGACCCCTACTCACCTCTCGCGAGATGAATGACGACGATTACGTCACGTCTCTAAGAACTACCTTACAGTGGACAATACTTTGTACCACCATGGGGTAGATTCCATTTTACGACGTTGTTTAACTCATGAGGAGGCTGAGGTTGTGTTGAATGATTGCCACGGAGGGGCGTGTGGTGGTCATTTATCTGGGCTTTCTGTAGCTAAAAATATTTTGAGAGCGGGTTATTTATGGCCGTCAATATTTAAAGATTGTGTTGAAGCGGTCAAGAGGTGCCACCCTTACCAGGTGTTCACACAAAATATGCGCTCGAAGCCTGCCCCGTTACATCCCATTATCACCGCCGGTCCCTTCACCAAGTGGGGGCTCGATTTTATGGATTGCAACCCAGCTTCGGCTAGGGGGCACCATCATATTATAGTGGCTGTGGATTATTTCACGAAATGGGCTGAGGCAATGCCTACAGTAAAATCTGACGGTGAGACAGCCGCTCATTTTGTATTCAACCAAATCATTAATCAGTTCGGGATTCCGAAAGAGCTTGTCACTGACCATGGCTCACACTTTCAGAACCGTATGATGGAAGAGTTGGCATCCAAGTTAGGGTATAAGCAAGAGCACTCCACTTCTTACTACCCCCAAGCGAATGGACAGGTTGAAGTAGTGAATAAATCACTTAAGTCCATTCTCCAATGAACCATCGCACAAAGCAAGACGAATTGGAATATTATGTTATACCCTGCTTTGTGAGCATATCGAACCGCGGTTAAGACTGCCACTGGTTTTTCTCCATATCATCTTGTGCATGGAGTGGAGTCGATATTGTCGGTTGAATACGAGATCCCTTCGTTGAAGCTAGTTGTGGAACTCTTACCAGACACTTCACCTTTGGAGGAGCGTTTGGTCCACCTCGAGCAACTTGATGAGCAGCGTCGAGATGCCTTGGTGGCTCTAGAGGTTAAAAAATGTCACGTTAAGGTCCAATACGATAAGTCTGTCTGTCCAAGAGTGTTTAGTGAAGGAGACTTGGTCCTTTTGTGGGATCAATCGAAAGAACCCTTGGGGGCAAGGAAATTTAATCCTATGTGGCGTGGTCCTTACGTGGTCAAGCATGTCTTAGAGAAGGGTGCCTATGAGTTAGTCGATTACGAAGGCACAGCTTTGGTGGAGCCTAGAAATTGGCTCTATCTCAAAAAATACTATGCATGATCTTTAGCCAAGGCTGCTTGTTGTATATTATTGTACAGCTTTGCATAGTTAGGTCTTTTTTTATCATGATCGGGTTTGTGATTAGTTTTCGTTTCTTTTGGCAGATGTCAATAGAATCTTGCACCTACATAGGATTCGCGGATGGTGCAAGCTGTCACACTCAGCACTCAGCCTCTGCTGCTTGGGTGATTTATACTCCTATGGGTCAGGTACTATCTTCAGGAGGTGTATATCTACGGCCATCTTCCAACAATGTTGCTGAATATAGCGTCGTTATTGAGCTTCTACGGGATTCAATTTCACATGGCGTTCTGTCTCTTGAGGTACGTCTTGATTCGGAGTTAGTAGTGTCACAGCTCAATGGTTTGTACCATGTTAGAGATCCGACGTTATTGAGAAGATTCTTACGTGTGAGATTGTTAGAATGACAATTTGACAATATAACATATATACACATTCCAAGAAATGATAATCAAGTTGCTGACTCATATGCTAACTACGTGTTAGATTGGCATTTGTCTCATTCATAATAAATTAATCACAAACATTTTTACACATGTAAATAAATAAACCGATCACCATAAAACTTTTTATATATATAAAAAATGTGGTAATACATAGTGTCACATACAAAAGTGGAGCTTTCAAAGCTTCCATCATATAATACACGGTCGTGCAAAACATATCCACTCCCAGGTATCTAATCCTGTGGAGGAGGAGGGTTGTGATCATGATACATCACTACGGCTCTAGCTAGCCGCCAGAATAAACGCACCCATGCGTGTGGCATGCCTGTTACGGAGAGAACTTCCTATGGCTTGGGGTACCACAACAGACAGCTAGACTCCAGAAATCAATCTTTCCCAATATGCAATAGAAATAAAAACATCTAACACTAAAGGATCGAACCTCGTACCTTATTCCAGACGGTTGAAGTAGATCCCCGTTGAGCTTTCCAATCTTCAGCTTGAATTGTTATAGCACGTCCTCAACAACAAGTAAACAATACAAGCATACTATATTTCATGGTGTTAGATCTATTCTAGCATATATAATCAATAATGTAAAAGCATTTGACATATTCCAATCGATACAATATTCATTCAAATACACATTACTGGACAGGAAAAGATATTTCTATTAATGAGAATCAGAGATTACAAGTGACAACCTCTGACGGCACGTTTGTG
>LPNX010431106.1:25320-59425 GCA_001517045.1 Pseudotsuga menziesii | reverse complement strand
GTGACCGTGTCAAAAAATACTAAGGGATTTTGGTTCCCTAAAGGACAACAACTATGTCTCACATGTAAATAACCGAGGGGTGTTATTGGAATCCTATCCCCCTGATCCTACCTAACTACAAGATTCTTTTGGGTTCCTCAAATGAGGTTATAGTGTTGGTTGAGTTAAGTAGATTTTAGGTCTCTCTTGAATTAGGGGATAGATTGTGTGCATGTGAGGTTGTGAATCCAAAATAGTTACTCAATAACAATAAGAATGTATGGAAAACTTGAAAAACTTTTATCATGCGATTTTTTTTTTTTTTTTGAAATAAATAATGCTAAAAATTTAAACAAGGTTGTAAACAAGGGATAGAAATGGCTGTAGGTCTGCAAGTGGTACAGGTGGCTGTGCTAGTGTAGGAAAAATGGAGGCAGAGTGGCTGGGTTTCGTCGCGGCAACAAGGGCAAAAAACAGTTCGCGGACCGCGGGTATGGGGCGGACTCACGCAGTCGGACCGCGGGTTTGAAGGCAACACTCGCGCGTAGATCGCGGGTTTAAAGGAAACAGGCGGGGTCTAGGTCGCCGGTTTCTGGTTGACAGCGGCGGTCGGAGCGCACCTGTGTAATGAACAGGCGCGGTCGGATCGCGACTGTGGGCTGAAAAAACGTGGTCGTGGCGCAACTGGGAAAGTTCAAAAACGCGTCCAGGACGCAGGAAAATGGCTGACAGTGGCGGGCTGGTCGCAGGTTAAGGCCTGAAATGCGTGGTCGGGCCACGACTGCAGAAGAAAAAAGTGTGGTTTTCGGCGGCCGAAAACGACAGCCGAAAGTACAGTACAGAAAAATAAAGTTAAAAAAGACAGCGGAGTCGCCAAAACTGTAGCTAGGGTTTTCACCCTAGCTTGTGCTGATGAGCACCTACTAAGGAATCTGGAATCCTTAGTAGCAGTTCAATGATGTATATGAATTAAAGAAAGATAAACTAAAATAAAGATTAATCTAACTACGTTCTTGAAGCTAAAGCGGTGAAAAAGTAAATAACATGAAGCAAAACAGTAAAGAAATGAATAATATTTTTGATTGATATTACCTCCAATGAGGAGGTTGATGGAGTCCTTTGGCGCTGGTCTGATGTCAGTGGCTTCGAGCTCCAAGCTGCTTCTTTTCCTTCTCCGGTGGTGGAAATGGGCTAAAAAGAGTTCTCAATGGTGAAAGTAGCTTGATGGTAAGCTAGGGTTTCGAGAATAATTTCGGCAGAGGCAGGATGCTTATGACAATGGATGATGAAATGAGGGGTCTCCACCACTTATTTATAGTTTTTTAGTGGTGGAGTGCTGGCCCATGGTTTTGGAAACCATATGGTTTAGGGCAGCTTGTTTAGGGTTTCTTCCTCCTTTTCCTCATTATTTTATATTTTTTCTTCCCTTTTGGGGATTTTTGCTATTTTTAGAGGAATTTTGGATATTTTTGGAGGAAAAAGGGGTTTTTTGGCCTTTTGGATGCATTTTAGGCCTTTTGGAGGCTTTTTAGATGGTTTTATGGCCTTTTGGAGGCATCTTAGGCCTTCTGGAGGCTTTTTTGTGGGATTTTCAGGGAAATATGGTAGGCGAATGGAAAAATGAGCCATATAGTGGGGTAGATGAGGTAGTTAAACATTTTTGGGTGTTAACAACTATATTAGTTCATCCAGTTTGTATAGGTCCTATCTAACCTAGGGTCTCAAAAACTAGAAAACAAACCAAAAATTTCCCTACTCAAAGCTATAGGTCAAACAAGCAAACTTAAAATGACAAGAAGGGTTCAGATAGTCATGTCTCTCACCAAAATTGTCAAGAAGATGCCACTCGTGATATACCTCAAGGGTACATGCATAGTAATCTCCCTGAATGTTTTTTTCGATATATGGCTCCAAGCAAGATGACCAAAGGGATTTCCTTAGATGGACAAGGTATCCTAGTGGGGTCTCTCGATATACGCAAGGTACCTGGGAGCTCAAATCAGTAGTAGTGTTGTCTAATGTATAACCATACACAAGGGGCCTTCCGTGAAGTACCTTTCTATATAGCTCAAGGGTATGTGAAAGGCCATTCGATATACCGACGGTACATGGAAGAACCATGTGAGTCCCAAGATGTAATGCGGATGAGTAATGACAGCTCCTACGCTTAACGACACTGAAACACATCTCTAACCTATCACTCAAATTGCTATGTAAATTTTAACCTATAACCACCGTTAATTTTAAAGTGGACAGTTAGGTGAATGCATGGAGTTTTGACAGAAAAAGTAAACCCATGCAATATGCATATGCAAATATTTCACTTTACCATTCGTGGTATGCCTACCTATGGGAGGGAAAGAGAGTATTTTCTTTTGCTTCAAAACCAAAATTTCCAAAAAACAATCTTGAACACAAAATCAAAGACTAGTAGCACTTTTCAAACTCATTTCTCTTTTCTGAAAGCAATAAAAAAGGGAGGAGTCTCTTTTCTTAAAAGAAAAACAAGCAGCTCACTATATGCAAATGCACTCTATTTTTCAATTTTTCTTAAAGCATAGATATATCTAACTTAAAACTATATATATTTTTTATTTGGATGAGATAGTATAAATGAAAAAGAGACAAAATAACATAGATAACCTGAAAGCTTGTGAGGTCAATCAGAGATCCAATGTCTTATGCTCACTAATGATAATGACCTAATCTCAGTGAAAAATTCTCTTTTTAAAACAAGCAAAAAGAAGTCTTCTATGGGAACAAAAAATGAAATCAAGATGCTAATTAAAAAATTTTCTTTCAGCCTATATAAAAAAAATAAAAAGAGAGCTCTCTAACTCCTAATCTTTCGAAAAAGAAATCCTTTCACAAAGACAACCAACAAGCATGAAAGAAAATGGACAATCAACAAGCCTAATCTAGCTTTTGGATTCTTCAATCAAACCGATATTTTACCACAAAATTTCAAACCATAAGCATCAAATCCTAACACACAAGCCTGACAGTGCAAGGATTAAAGCAAATCCACTCAAAGTTTTTGCAAAAAATGAGAAAAATTAAGTCTTGGAATAATGCCTACCTGGCACTGCGTTGGAGGGGTCTTGACAGAGCGGTTCTGGATGAGCACTGCTTCTAGATAACAGGACTCAGGTAGTGGCACCACATGCTACTAACAGGTTTCAGGCAATGGCACCGCTTCTCGCCAACAGCATAAGAGTGGTTCCCTATATAGATCCAAAACATAAATGAGAACGATAGATCAAGTTAGAAAAATATCAGATCGAGGTAAAAATTGATGGATTGAAAGTTAAAAGGAGCATGAAATGTTGAAATACTTTAGATCTGAACAGATCTAAAAGTTTCAAACCAAAATTCACTGATTCAGATAGCATATTTTACTGAAGAGAGTTGGAGATGGATCCTAGATTCGGACAAGAGTTCAATAACTGAGGAAGATCAGATCAACTAATATATGTATCTATTCCCTAGCGGATTTGCCAAATTTGTAACCAGGTGTTGGTCGCTATGGGCAGACCCAGGTTTACTATAATGTACCAACAACATCCCTAGCTCACTGGCCCTTTCGGTGACAGGCCACAGAGCGGCTTGAAGTCTCACCCAAAGTGATTCTAATGGGTTTGCCAAAGACTCAAGTGTCCTTAGCCAGGTTCTGTCGCATCCTAGGTGTCTCACGACTCTTCTTAGCTAGCGGTATCTCTCTCTCTGCGAGTCACAATTATTTCTTCCTCTGTTGACTCTGCGTGGATCCCGACTCTTATCGCATCACCATGTCTTGGACGACGTGCAACTCTCTCCTACGCTCGACCCTTACCCTGTGGTATCGCACACCGCAGCTCCTCTGGTGGTGAGATATCGCCTACTGTCAATGCGATATCCTCTATAGTAGGGCCTAATGCGACCCTGAAGGTCCAAAGCTACCTTACGAGGTGGAATAACTCGGGCAATTGTTTACAGGGTATTAAACAATCTTACTTGAACTTCCACGGTTCAACACATCCAACATCAACTATAACTAACTTGCAGGATAAGTATATTTGAAACACTTAACAGAATGACTATTTACTGAGTGAAGCAAACGCTGATAAACTCATATGCCAACACTTGATACATTTAAAATCTCCTTTAACCTTCTATACTGTTGTAACTGAATGAGAACATACAGACATTTACTACTAATATATATAGCATTCACGTAACAGATAACAAATATCAACTGAGTAAAGCACAATCACATGAATAGTCGCATAACATGCTGATTTTATGTGGTTCACTTCCAGGGTAGAAGCTACATCCACAGAACTGTGTTTATATATTGTAAGTCAGGGAGTAACACAGTTCAGCTGCACCTCATATGCAGCTCGAGATCTTCTGGGTAACTCCGCACACATCCTGGAGACCTTCTCTCTTAGATCTCTTCTCTTTCTCTATATTGCTCCTCTTACAATATAATCCTCCTCTCTCTCTCTCTTTGTCAATCCCTGTGGATTGTTACATACATACTCAATGAGCCAGCTACTGGTTGCCGTAAGATAACTACAGGCTAATAACAGAACCAGAGCTTGGATTTTACAATACAACTAACTATGAGCTAACTAACTGAATGGCTCACTGGCTCAAAATGCTACTAACAAAGTGTCAACCTAGCTGAGTATCTAATTAGCTAACCTTTTACAATATAAAATACATCCTTTTATAGGCGGCCCGAAGGTCTCGCCATTACAACACTGTGGGCCTATCCAAACAGTAACCCCAAAAACCCTAATTAGTGAAAGTCAACGTATCTGTACTTGGAGTAGCCACTTTTTGTCACACCACTGCTCTATGCCGTCTTCCATGCTTCGCGATGCTGACCATGGGTACTGGGTGCCACTTCTCTATCCCACAGCTTCTTGCAGTCTTCCATGCTTCCTAGCACTGACCATGGGTACCGGTGCTGCGTCCCTTTTCTGTCCTTTGTCTTCAATACCTCAGCCTCACTGCTCCTTTTCCTTTATGAGGGTAGTTGATCCCTCCTATCTTCGCCACTGCCTTTAATGCAGTGGGTGAGCTCTCTCTTCTCAGTCGCTCAGGTACTGCCATCTTCTTTGACTTCTCTGTCGTGATAGTCATGGTTTCCGGCTCTGATTTGCAGCTAGAAACATGCTACGGCATCATGGATTTACCTTATCTCTTATATCTCTGCCAAAATGGCAGCTTTTCCTATAGCTGTGGCCCCCTACTCCAATATTCCCATAACACTTACTTGTGGCTCGTCCCCGAGCCACTACCAGTGGGCTTCTCCTATTGTAGCTTCTCCTTGGCTTCCTGCGAAGTCTGATTAAATTTGTCCCAAAGTCCTGTGACTTCGTTCTGCATAGCTTCGACACACTCTTATGCCGATTCAAGCATTGCTTGACTAATACTAGAGTCTTCTGTTGCATCAATTTCATTTCTGGTGGTAGTGAACTCCCTAACCTTCTGCTCAACCTCATCGACTAGCTCCGTGATTTCTTCCTGATATGGTTGAAGCAGGTTATTGATTTGTATCTCCTTTGCTCTCAACCGTTGTGCTTCCTGTTGCAAGTGGTTCATCTCTGTCATCTTTCTCATCTTTGCAAGAGCTCCTAAAGTCTTGATTTCTTCCTTCATTGTAGTTGTGGCATTCTCTATCTATTGAATGCTTTGTTGGATTTCTACTCTCTCAGGATGCTCATATAACTCCGACCATGTGTTGGTTGCATTAGCTAGTACTGACTGTGCATCATCTATGCGACATTTCATCTGTGCAGAAGTGAGTCTAAAGGCCTCTACTCTCGCTTCCTTGTCTGCCTGGGGGGTTCCCGGTGCTCGAGCCTCAAGCTCAATAATCTGTGCTTTGTGGTCTTCTTCCATCTTAGTCACTATTTCTTCTAGAGCCTTTTCTCTGTCTGCAACTTTTCTTACCTTCTGCGTGAGAGGCAAGGAAAACTAAATGTTACATTGGGGTAACTCCAATGTGATGCTCTGTAGAAACTGAGTGAGATCCTGTTCTCTTTATTCATATGTTCTTAACTCCTCCGCCTTTGTCTGAAATCTTGCGGTGAGTGCTGCATTCTTTTGTTTCAGCTGTGTGTTTTGTTTATAAGTCGCAAGCTCTCTATTTCTGAGCTCTGCGCTTAGCTGCTGCTGGATCATGTGTAACCGATCAACGTGAAACTCTACGAGGTTAACCTCGATAGGCTGCCTAATTTGTATCTGCACATCCATCATTGAGGCAGGGAATTGGATGCTCCCTGGAGGTATCAAGACTATATTGATGCGATCCTTTGCCAAGATTTCCTCGCAGGAAATCGATTGTGTTGAGCTTTCTCCTACTGGCGTCTTGATTAACTAAGTTTGGATCGTGGCAGTCTTCTGGGTTAGTGTTTTCAACTCCAAAAGCTGCTGATCTATTGCTCCCTTCAGCTTTCCCTGTGATTCCTGCATCACCCGAAATGTGTCATTCATTTCGTCCTTCAGTCTTGCTGCAATGCAATTTGTTCATAGTCAACGTCTGTCAATGCAGTCTCCAAAGGTAGCTTTGTAGCTTTCTGTTTTTTCTTCTTCGTTGGTGACTCTAGTGGTACCTCCTCTGGATCTTTCCTCTTTTCTCCCAGTGGTGTCACTTTTGATGTATCTTGTGTCTGGGACCCGTCTTTGTCTTTTCCTTTGTGCGTTGGGTCTGTCTGTGTGGTACCTGATGGTGGTGTTGTGGTATATTCTAATGCTTGCTTCCAATTGTCGTCAAAGTATTTGATGATGTCTTCGAAATCTTGTGCTGTCATCTTGAACCAACCATTATCCCAATTATCCTTTTTAGACCTTTTTGGCCTCAGGTAGATTCTATGGCGGTCTGCCATAAAAGCAAGCCAATTATCATATATGTCCATAGTCTCCGTGCTGATTCGCGGCGTCTCTTGGATGATTCTCTTCAACAGTTTATAGTATTCATAGAATATTATCATATTGATCTTTTTCTTGGCTGGGCTGTTGCTCTCCCATAAGTTTGTATAGCACGTGCCTCTGGGCTCGCCACTTGCTAGCTGTCGGAACTAGGTATGGGGCAGGTCCTTCCACCTGACGAATGCACATAGTATAAGTAGCCAGGATAAATGGAAGGGGTGGTTTGCCTCATCCTGGGCTATCAAACAATATTGCTGAAAAATATTTAACAAAAATAAACACCAATTAAACTGTTCACCTTCTGCAACTTGTATGGAAAGGTGGATTACTGATCCTATGACTTCCTTTGGGAGAACCTTTGTTAAAAGTCTGCCTACAAGCAGACTGGCTGTAAATCTGAGTGTATCATCTCCAATTGCTGCGAGGTCATAAGCCAGACCTCCTCTTTGTAGTTTATACTTGGAAACTAGGGTTGTGGGTAGCTTGGAATCCTTAGTCTTTCCTGATATATGTGTCTTAGGGTCCTTACCAGTCTTGGATAACCCAGTGATGTGGTGCATCAGGTCGATATTCAGGTCGACCTTGTTACCTAGCCAGAGGTAACCTCCATGCACACAAGATAGTAGGATGCGCACCATGGTATTAAACTCTGCACCTCGTCCAAAATGTGGTATCCTCAACAAATTGAGCAAGCCTGAGCGCTCAAGACTCTGGACATGTTCCATAGGAACATATTCATCTGCGCTAGTCCTTGGGTTCTTCTGAATCGTAAGATACCGATCCGACCGAAACTGAGGATATGTCTTACTGTCTCCAAGGTTATAATCTATAAATTTGATTCTAGGGGCATATCCTAATAGATCTCCATCTTCCTTTACTCGAGAATCAATCAGTGGTATGGGAACATGAAACTTACCACTCTTGGGAATTTTTACCTCTGGTGCGCCTTCAACTCATGGCACAATGTAGTCTGTTGTGCTATGAACTTATTCCTCCAGCTCCGAACTGGATTCTTCAATTATTTGAGATTGGCTCCTCATCCTTGGTGGCTGTATGGTCTGTGATGTTCCTACTTCCTTGGCCAGCGTCTTCATAACAAACGGGAGGCCTTCACGCTTGAAGCATTTCACAATGTCTTCTAAAGGCTCCGTCTCGGATAGAACCCACTTGGTACAGTATTCTGTAGTGGCAATGGCTGCAAAATAGGGAGATCACAACGCTCTGTAATAGAATTAGCTCTGCACAGGGAAAACTTAACAACTTACTATATAGCTCCCGGATCTTTGCAAACGTAACCCTCCTGAATAAATGATTTGTGCTTTTATGCTGAAGGCGATAATACCAGACGCAATGGTAATCTAGGTTGAACCCATCAGTGGTATTAATTGCATGGATGAGACCACACCCGTCATGCCGATCCTCATTAAATGCTGAAATCTGATCAAATTTCCCTCGAACCCTGTGTGCAAGTTGCTGGTCTCGTCAAAGATTTACTAAATCTGAAAAATTAATTATGCTGTTGCCAACTATACGGTAAGGTATATCAGTCATTTCTTCATTAACTGCCTGTTAGAAGGTGAATTAACTGGCCCTCTATCTTTTTTTGAAAGTGTCTACGTGGCACGGGGAATCATCGCCTTACTGCGATGTCACGCCGCATCACCTGCACAAAACAACTTAAGCGTTTTTTTTTTTTTTTTAACCACAAGCATCCTAGGACTTTCTCAAAATGAACCATCCTTATGCGATTCCTTGTACTGAGAATACCTGCCGATGTAGACTAATTCCCAGTGCGATGGCTCCTTTCAACTACACTTGACATCTACATGTCTAAAGCAGTTTAGAGTTAGGGCTCAGGGGTGGAGCGGATGTCACTATAGAGCTTAAGCCTACTGCCATTAATCAACGTGGGAAGAAGCTCCCCATTCAATTTGCTGAGCTGAACGACACCTCCTTATGTAACTTGTTTTATCATATATGGCCCCAACCAATGTGTCTTGAACTTCCCTATAAATTTAATAAACTTACTGTCATAGAGGAGCACTAAGTCTCCTATCTGAAAAATATTGCTCTTAATGTGCTTGTCATGCCAAGATTTTTCTCGTGCCTTCTGGACTCTCTGATGGAATCCGGGGATGAATCTCTCTTCCTCTAAGGCAAGCAGCTGCGCTAGCCTTTCATTCACTGAATCTGTATCTGCCATCCCAGTGATCTGAGCAATTCTTAAACTGGGGAGAATATACTCCATAGGCATAACAGCCTCCTGTCCATACACCAAGCTGAAAAGGTGTGTATCATGTAAGTTTCTTGCATGTAGTCCTATAAGCCCATAATACAGTATTAACCCTAAGGTCCCAATCATTTCTTTTGCTGTTGCAGATCTTAGTAAGAGTGTTTTATAGAATCTTGTTAAAGGCCTCCACCATACCATTAGCTTGCGGGTGGTAGGGGGTGCTCTTATGGTGCTGTATCTGGAATTCTTCTGTCAAGGCCTCAATAGTGCGATTCAAAAAATGTGTGCCTTGATCACTCATCAAAATTACTGGGCATCCAAATCTACTGATGATGTTTTCAAAAATGAACTGTGCAGTTGTAGCAGCATCACAATTTCTTACTGCTTTGGCCTCTACCCACCTGGTGAGGTAATCTGTTCCAGTGATGATATATCTCGCACCAGTTCATTTTCCTGGTGGGTTGATAGGACCCACAGAGTCTATAGCCCACTTGTCAAATTCCCGCAGCGTAATCTGTGGTCGCAGTGGCATTTCATCTCGTCGCAAAGGTTTTCCTACCCTCTGGTAGATATCGCATCATCTGCAAAAGTACTTAGTGTTGTGTAAAGTAGGCCACCATAATCCTACGGTCAAGATTTTCTGCGTAGTCGGATTTCCTATGAAATGACCTCCTGCGGTACCTGAATGTGCCTCTCTTATAATAGCCTATTTTTCATGGGGCATAACACATTTGCGTAGGACTTCATCTGGACCTAATTTGTATAGTTGTCCTGCGATCAAGGTGAAGTCTGCTGCTTTAACAACCAACTGCTTCTTTTGATGCTTAGTAAACTCAACAGGTGCCCATCATGTAGTGAGAAAGTGAATGATATCAGCATAGTATTCGTCTGTGATCTGGATAGAAAACAACTGTGCATCTAGCAAATTGTCCTCTAGATTACTTGGCTCTTATCTTGAGTCTATACTCAATAGATGATCAAGCCTGGCATTCAATTTTCCTAGTTTCACAATGATTTCGAAATCATACTCCTGAAATAGGAGCAACCATCTGCAGATTCTTCCTCCTAACACTGGCTTATTGACCAGATGATTTAATGCAGAATGGTCAGTAAACATCTTGAACGAGGCACCCAACAGGTAGTGCCTGAACTTCTGTAGAGTGTACACCATATCTAATCCTTCTCTTTCTATCGTGGTGTAGTTCTTTTCTGCCATAGATAGCTTTCTGCTGGAGTATGCGATAGGATGATCGATACCTCCTTCTCCTAGTTGCGTTAAAACAATCCCTAGTGCAATGCCAGGTGCATCCACATGTACATGAAATGGATTAGTCCAGTCTGGAAATACTAAGATAGGTGCTATAACCATCTTCTCTTTAAGGGTGTCTAGACTTTTCTGGCATTCCTCATTCCATAGTAATTTCACGTCTTTATTTAACATTTTTTCGATCGGTGCTGTAATCTTTGCATATCCCTTGATGAATTTTCTATAGTACCCAGTATGACCAAGTACTGTCCTCAATTGCCTGACTGAGTTGGGTACTGGGATATTTACAATGATGGCAATCTTTGCAGGATCCACCATCAAGCCTTGTCTGCAAACAATGTGACCCAACAAAATACCAAATGGCGCACAGAATATACATTTTTTCAAGTTCAAAGAAATCTAGTACTGCCTACATTTCTCTAACATCATTCTTAAATCTCCTATGTGCTTGTCGATTAATCCAAATACAGTCCAATCATCAAAATAAACCTCTAGGAATTTATGAATGTATTCTTTAAATACAACACTACTACTCTAGAAAAGATAGTTGGTGCATTCTTAAGACCAAAGGGCATTACCATATACTAGAATGAGCCCCATTCTGTCGAAAAAGTGGTCTTAGATCGATCTTATGGATGGATTATGATCTGGTGATAGCCTGAAAATCCATCAGTGAAGGAGTAGACCTCCTGTCCTCCCACATTGTCTAACACTTCATCAGTGAAAGGTATCAGAAATGGATCATGAACTGATGCATCATTGAGTTTACACAAGTCGACACAGATCCTGATGTCTCCTTTTGTTTTATTTTCTTGTACGACCATGGGACTAACCCATTCACTATCTTCTATGGGCTCAATGATGCCTGTTGCTAGCATCTTATCAATCTCATACTTAACTTTTTATTTATAGCGCAGATTCAATCTGTATGGATGCTGCTTGATTGGTCTGGAATCCTCTTTAAATGGTATCCTCATTACTCCCAGGTCTCCAACTATTCCCTTCATCTCTATGAACTTGGTGGGGAATAGGTCCTGATAGTCATGTAGCAAGTTTGCAATCTGTCCTACTATTTCATCGTCCCAATAGTCTCCAATAGAGGTAAACTTTGGTTCTGTGTCTGTGCCAATATAGATATTTTTAATTTTGATGGGGTCTTTGATTGCTGGAATCTGTAGCTTCGGGCCATCAACATCGCGAGTCCCATCTGACTTTGGAATTTTGATGTTGCAAGGATCCACATCCTCATCCTCTGGTTCTACTGCGAAGTTATAGCACTCCAGGGCATCTTCTAACTGGATGGCCCACTCAGGTTGAGTATCTATTGATATGGTATAGTCTTTAAATATCTTAATCTTTATTACATCTAGGGCCTGATCAACACTTGGATACTCAGATTCAAAAGCGAACGTGAGTAGAAAGTTTTCTATCATAAGTGGCCATGTAGTCGTTCCCTTGCATAATTCAGTCTCTGTGTACCAGTTCCTTGGAACTGTGTCCAAAGTGTGAATGAATCAGTGAACCCATTCATCCTCAGGAATGTCCGACCAATTCTGTTCATAAGCTTGGATATGTGACCTGGGGTCACTTTCTCCTGTGTATTTCTGCTAGACATACTCCCTATTAGTAGAGAATCTAATCGCCATCAATCTCTTAAGATCATCCCATGATGCGATATTCTCTTTATGTGTATACCACCATCTTGCAGGTGTGGCTCCTACTACAAGGTCCGTAGCTGCAATCCTCTGCTCATGAGGAATTTGTTGTTCAAACTGCTGGAGAAAGTCCTGGATATTTGTTAGACCATGAAATGGTGGAATCTCGTTAGTTTTTGCACCAATCCATCGCAGTGACTTAGTCATAAACACACATCCTCATGCTAAGACTTCGTAAACTCATTCCTGCCAGTTTTCTAGACCAACATCTGAATCTGATGTGCATGAGCTGTCGCATTGCCAACTAATGTTCCCTTCTATAGTTGGATTGATGTTGTCACTTTGGTTCACAGTCTTCTGATAGAGACTCTCCATGTTACGTGCCTCTTCCTTTGCTCGGATAGGTTCAAGGTATCTAGGACCCTGAAGAGGATTTAATGGTGCGATGACCCAGATCTGCGCATCCTCAAAGGTCATTTGTCTTCTCTTTAGGTCGATAACAGCCATGTTACCGATCACCCAGTCAATGCCTAGTAATGCCGGATATGGTCTACTATCACCAATGATTTCTATAACTTCAAAGTCTGCATAGATGCGAACTCCGTCAATGTCAACTGGCACCTACAGTAATTGACCCAGTGGTGATACCCACTGCTGATTAGATAATATCAGATGGATAGGCGATCTGACTAATTTAGGGCCACCCATCTGTTCCCATGTCTGCTTAGTCAGAACATTTACCTCTGATCCTAGATCTAGGATCACCTCATCCATTTCAAATTATCCAACATGTGCTATGAGTCGCATCTCTCTTCATGTTCTTGTATGGCCCATGATATTATGAACGACATGCTGTGCACTGCTCAGGGAAGAAGATGCATGAAACTAGTCTATGATGCGCTGAAGCTCTCCGATGGCTTGCTCATTTCTCACAAGTTTCAAGAAACTATGCAGGAAGGATTGTACACTTCCTGTCGACTTGTTCTCGTCGCATCTTCCTTATGTGGTATCCTGCAATTTCTGTATAGGACTAACACGACAAAGTGTCTGCTGCGGTATGCCCCTAGACGGGTGTGCCTGCAATCTTGATTGCGTAGGGTCATCAAAGAAAGTCTTAGCTTCCTGAAATGTTTGTTTATTATTTTGTAGGTCAAGTGGTGTTGATTTGTTAGGATCTTTGTGCACCCACTCTTGACCTGTGTTCTTGTTAGTATGCTGCGATGTCCTACTGGTGGAAACACCTCTACGAGTCACAATTTTGACTCTTGGTTCTGGCTCTTCCTGCTCAGCAGCAATAAGCTGGATGTTCTGGTTTACTGCTGGCTTAGGCTCTCTGATATTAGATATCAAGGTGGGACATTCTTCTATGGTGTGGTCATAAGATTTGCAATAGTTACATGTGGTAGTAGGGTTCTGACAGTCCCTAGCATAATGTCCTACAACTCCATAGTTGTAATAAGTGATCGGTCCACGGCCACGGCCAGAGCCTTCTCCACAGCCAAATCCTCCTCCATGGCCTCGTCCTTTGAATCCTCCTCCATGGCTAACATGAGTTGGATCATGCTATGGTCCTACTGCTGGACCCTGTGTTTCTGATTGGACTCTGTACAAGTCATGCTTTCTTTCTATCATGAGGTCATAGGCTCTACAGTTAGGTTCATCGTGTCCTACTGACTTGTACAAGTTACAGTATAAGTTCTTAGGGGTATGTACGTACTTCTGAAGTAGAGGGCATTGCTGAGGTGGATGTCCTCTCATTCTGCATAGTTCACACCACGGCTCGTGGGTCTGTGGTAAGGGGTTAGGAGACCCACTTGCTAGATATTCTACAAAAACTGGAAAGTTGTCTTTATTATGGCCTTGTGCTTTACACTTTGTGCACCATATTTCTTGCGCAACCTCTTTCCCTTTATTAATATCATGCAACTATAACATAAGATTAGCTACCTGGTTTTGTAAAGTTGCCATTCCTGTACTAGCCTCGGCTAGAGGTGAAGCCTTTAGTTTCATTTCCATCTCCAACACTTTGTCCTGCGTCTGGATTTTTTGCTGCATTAATGGAAGTCTGATGTGAGGGAGTAGTGCTGCAATAAACCATTATTTATGCTACTCCGACGCAAACTCAAAGCTTACTTGGTCTATAAGGGCTTTGAATTTCTGGTCAAAGTCCCATATTGACTCTGAAGGTAGTTGTTTAATGTCTTTGAGTTCTGTTATGCACTATGATTCCGACTTAGGTTTCTTAAACTCTTTAATCATGGAAGTCCTAACCTGTACAAGTGTTCTGGGTATCGCTGAGGTATACTTCATATACCATGTTAAGGCTCGTTCCCTAAGTGTGGTAACCAACTGTACAAGTTTAATATTATCATCTTGGATTCCTTTAATGGTCCACACAACTTCACATAGAAATCAATGCTGCTCTGGGTCTTCTGCCCCTGTACCCTTAAAGGTAGGTAGGTTCATGTCATCCCCCATTCTATTTCTACATGGTGGATGTT
This sequence comes from Pseudotsuga menziesii, assembly GCA_001517045.1. Classification (NCBI taxonomy): domain Eukaryota; kingdom Viridiplantae; phylum Streptophyta; class Pinopsida; order Pinales; family Pinaceae; genus Pseudotsuga; species Pseudotsuga menziesii. The sequence continues at coordinate 44,869 of LPNX010431106.1, read as the reverse complement.
GATTTGTTGTGTTACTACCACTCGGCGGTGTAGGTGGAGGTGATATAGCGGTAGTATGTACTATCTGCGAGCTACTAGATGGAGTTCCTACATGATTGTTCTGAGTCCCAGTCTATTTCTGTGGGGTATAAGGATGGTAAGGGATACCCTCTTCAGTTCTGTCTGTATTACTATGACTTTGTTGTCTAGTATTATCTGAACTGTCTTCAAATATGGGAGATCTGAAATCTACTTTATATTTCTTTCCACTACGTGTACGTCCAATTTCATCAAAATCACTCTCAAACTCTTGTGACATTACAATTTCTTAACTTATTGGTCTGAAACTATATCCATTACTCCTTTTTCATGTAATAACATCTTAATGGGCAAGTTTAAAGAGTTTAGGTACTTACCGCGATATCCTTTGAAGAAGTACCACTCAGCCTTGCTGAAGCTTTTTCTCTGTTCAACTACAAACTCGGTGACGAATCCTTCTAGCACACTCGCAAACCAGAAGTCTAATATCCTCATGATGGGATTATCAAGGATCTTCACGGTCTGAATCAGCTCCAGTGTCCAGACAATGTTTCTCTTTTTCTTGATTATATTCTTATCTGTTAGCTTTGATAACCAGTCGTACAACTCATTCCCATAAGTTGCAAAAAATATCGTATGCAGGTTTGTGAAGATATGTTTATGTAACCAGTCCTCTGTACTTAGTCTAGGACTCTTGTTCTCTTGTTTGGAAAATTCTTTCTCCTTAGACCCAACCCACTAGTTGAGTTCGTCTTTAGTAGGATTCCAACAGAACATCGGTGCTTAGTTTGTTCAAAACTGGCAACGGAACCATTTGTTGGTCACTATGGGCAGACCCAGGTTTACTGTAATGTACCAACAACACCCCTAGCTCACTGGCCCTTTCGACGATAGACCATGGAGCGGCCTGAAGTCTCACCTAAAGTGATTCTAATGGTTTGGCCAAAGACTCAAGTGTCCTTAGCCATATTTTGTCGCATCCTAGGTGTCACGCGACTCTTCTTAGCCAGTAGGATATCTCTCTCTGTGAGTCATAGTTACTTCTTCCTCTGTTGACTCTGCGTAGATCCCGAATCTTATAGCATCGCCGTGTCCTGGATGACGCCAAACTCTCTTCTGTGCTCAACCCTTACCCTGTGGTATCACACACCGCAGCTTTTCTGGTGGTGCGATATCACCTACTGTCAATGAAATATCCTCTATAGTAGGGCCCAATGCGACCCTCAAGGTCCAAATATGCCTTATGGGGTGGCATAACTCGGCCAACTGTTTATAGGGTATTAAAAAATCTTACTTGAACTTCCACGGTTCAACACATCCAACATCAACTATAACTAACTTGCAGCATAAGTAGATTTGAAACACTTAACAAACTGACTATTTACTGAGTGAAGCAAGCGCTGATAAAATCATATGCCAACACTTGATACATTTAAACTCGCCTTTAACCTTCTATACTGTTTTAACTGAATGAGAACATATAGACATTTACTACTGATATATATAGCATTCACATAACAGATAACAAATATCAACTGAGTAAAGCATAATCATATGAATAGTCGCATAACACGCTGATTTTACGTGGTTCACTTCCAGGGTAGAAGCTACATCCACAGAACTGTGTTTATATATTATAGCTCGGGGAGTAACACAGTTCAGCTGCACCTCATATGCAGCTTGAGATCTTCTGGGTAACTCCACACACATCCTAGAGCCCTTCTCCCTTAGATCTCTTCTCTTTCTCTATATTGCTCCTCTTACAATATACTCCTCCTCTCTCTCTCTGTCAATCGCTGTGGATTATTACATACATACTCAATGAGCTAGCTACTGGTTGCCATAAGGTAACTACAAGCTAATAATAGAACCAGAGCTTGGCTTTTACAATACAATTGACTATGAGCTAACTAACTGAATGGCTCACTGGCTCAAAATGCTACTAGCAGAGTGTCGGGCTAGATGACTATCTAATTAGCTAACCTTTTACAATACAAAATACATCATTTTATAGGTAGCCCGAAGGTCTCGCCATTACAACACTGTGGGCCTGTCCCAACAGTAACCCCAAAAACCCTAATTAGTGATAGTCAACATATCTATACTTGGAGTAGCCGCTTTCTGTCACACCACTGCTCTCTACAGTATTCCATGCTTCCCGACGCTGACCATGGGTAGTGGGCTCTACTTCTCGATACCACAGCTTCCTGTAGTCTTCCATTCTTCCCAGCGTTGACCATGGCTACCAGCACTGGTTCCCTTTTCTGTCCTTCATCTTCAATACCTCGTCCTCACTGCTCCTTTTCCTTTATGAGGGTAGCTGAGCCCTCTTGTCTTCACCGCTACCTTCAATGTAGTGGGTGATCTCTCTCTTCTCGATCGCTCAGGTACTGTCATATTCTATGACTTCTCTGTCCCGATAGTCATGGTTTCTGGCTTTGATGTGCAGCTAGAAACATGCTACGGCATCATGGCTTTACCTTATCTCTTATATCTCCGCCAAAATGGCAGCTTTTCCTGTAGCTGCGGGACCCTACTCCAACACCAGGAATAGTTCACTTTCTGTTTATAGAAGTTGTTCCTCTGGTCTAAATGGTTCAGATCTAGAACAAATGAGTGAACGACAAAGGATGAAGACCTTCCCTGGATGTCATAGACACCTAGAATGCTGCTTCGATAGTGAACCTGTGTACATGCAAATAGATCAAACATGAAAACACATCAAAGCTACCAGAAAATCATCTACTTATCCATGTTAGTGACTAAGGAATCTAACAACATGTACATGCGAAATCAAAACAACAGTAATGTGGGATGGAAATCAGCTCTGCATTAAAGATGTATGGAGAAGTTTACAACCAATCAAGCCTTAGTGTTGACATGCATCTCCACGAGACAAACACTTCATCCCCATAAGCTCCAACTTTTCTATCTATGCTCTCCAATGTCTTGGGCCAAGTGGTTAATCCAATAGCATAACAATAACTCTATAGTTCTACCCCTAAACCATGGACATGAGCTTGTATTTATAAGGCTCAATGGATAGGAATGGTTGAGAGATTTGTGGATGAGGTGGCCTCTAAGATCCTATGATGGGAGTCTCTAGCTCAACTGACCCACAATGATAGGGATAAGGGAGGAAACAAGGCTCATGATCTGGAAGCCTCAAGAAACTTCTATTTTTCCCAATTTTCCTAGGGTACCAATTTTCTTCTCTTATGATAGAGTGGTTTATATGATAAATGCTTATGGACCAAAGGCCACAGGCGATGGCACCGCTAATGGTAAATAAGAAGTAGGCGGTGCAAGAAAGGTATCACTCATGGTTCATAGGGAAATAACGATGCTAAGTTCTTTCATATAGAATTGACAAACAACATGGGTTTCCACTCTAAGTGCTGGGATTAAGGGAAAACATGTAAGTCAAAGGTCTTATCACATGGTGGTGATAGGATTTGGGTATAACATCTTGAAAAGTTCTATGATTTATAGAATAACTTCAGGAAAACCACTCATTGCAAGACTCAGAGCTCAACCTGGAATTATGATCTTGTTAACCTCGAATCAGAGCAAGAGCCTTGATGTATTAACCTTGGAATTCACTGCTCCCATGACGAACAGAGAAATTTCATTAAGTTGTGCAGGAAGTTTAAGGACATTTTTTCCTAGACATATGACGAACTCCGAACTTTCGACACTACTGTCATGCATCATAACATCGCTATGAAGCCTTAGGTAAAGCCATATCAATAGAAATTAAGAAAAATGCACCCCAACCTAGAACCTTCTGTCAAGAAAGAACTTGACAAGCTACTCTCTTCTAGGATCATATTTCTTGTCAGGCACACGCAATGGATAGATAATTTGTTCCTTGCTGACAAGAAGAATGGGGAGATCAGAATCTGCATAGACTTTAGGAACTTGAACGGAGCCTCTTAAAAAGACAACTATCATGTTCCTTCGATGGAGCAGATCCTACAAAAGGTAGTTGAATCAGAGATGTTCTCACTTCTAGATGGTTTTTCTGGCTACAACCAGGTCTTGGTGGCGCCCGACGACCAGCTTAAAAATTACTTCTAAACCCCTTGGGGAACGTTTGCATATAGATGAATGTCGTTTGGATTAATAATAGCAGGGGCCATGTTCCAGAGAGCTATGGAAATAGATTTCAGTGGCGTGATACATATCTCTGTCATTGTTTACTTAGATGATGTAACAATCTACTTGAAGAAATGACAGAATCATTTGTTTGCTCTATGATAGGTATTCGAGAGATGTAGGAAATTCAATATTTCCCTCAATCTGAAGAAGTCCATCTTTGTAGTAACGGAAGGTAAGCTATTGGGTTTCATAGTATCAAGGAAAGGTATGGTCATCGATCCAGAACGTGTTGATGCAATCCCTAAAATCGGCCTTCCTAACTCTCAAAAGGCAATGCAATCATTCTTGGGTAAGATTAATTTTGTTTGAAGATTTGTTCCCAATTTTGCTCAAGTAGTTAAACCCCTTCAATTTTTAGTCAAAAAGGATGTACCCTTTGTTATAGCTCAAAATGACACATCTCTTCCTGTGACCACTTTCCTATGATTCCGTCGCATGTCGGCACTTCATGAAAGTCACTAAAAAAGCACCTATCTTGGAGGACCCATATCTTGAGTTCTGTAACTTCATTTGACCTCATTTCTACACCATTGGAAAGGTATTTCAGTTAGCTAAAACTTTGCAGAAGACACCAAAGTCTGAAAATGCCCAGAAATACCTTAAAAATGCATTTTTTGTGTATTTGTGACTCTCCTTATGTGCAACTTGTGAATCACTCGCGACTCTTGTGTTTTACAAGTCGCGAATGCATATATTCACGGGTTGCTCTTGTGGAAACTCATGGATCATTCGCGGGTTTTCCTCCTTCATAGTCGCAAATATGTATCTTAACATTAAAACATAAAAACACACCTTTTGAGTTAGTTTGGGTAGTTATGCAACTGACTCCTTCAGTTGTAACCACTTTGGCTTCGCTCCTAACTCTTCTTTAGCATATAAATAGAGGTAGGGAGGTCCATGAAGGGGGACTTGGAATTTATGCATTGTTATGCTGGAGGAATTGGGACTCTCTTTTCCCACACCTTTTCCTTGGAGGTCTTCCCCTTGTGTTGCAGAGCTTGGAGGCTGAGTTCTTTGGAGAAGAGAAGCAGCAGAACCAGATCAAGGTTTCGTGAGGTGCCAAACCTGAAGAGAAGGTATACCTGTACTTGTTTTCAGGATTAATAAAGATGTGATGTCCTTCTTCTTCCCAAATCATTGTTCAATGTGTGATTGAATCTTTGTTTTTTATCATATGATGATGTTATTCAGATCATTAGTTCATTTTTATTTGATTATCATTGTCTTATATGTGGTCATAATGGTTTGAGGAAGGTATAATTCGTTTTACAGGTCTCTTGGAGCGAGAGGAGCAAGAGGAGGATTGAAGAGAAAGCTTGGACCGGCCTTCAGTTAGTCAGGTGTGGAACTTTCTCATCTCTGAACTTGCTTGTATTTACTTGCTGAACATTGTGCATCTCTCTTTCAACCCCAGTACGTTGATGGCCTCTTAAACCCTATCCATAGGATACTTTCTTGCAGTCGATAGGAAGAGATCCGTTGGAAGGAAGGCATTAAGGCATCCTTCATCATCCAACACGAGGTAAGTCAAAGACTAATTGGATCTGGATTTGGTACTGAATTTCACAAAAAGAACCACTGAAGACATGATGTAATGAACTGATACCAGGGAATGGCCGACACAAAAGGTCAAGGCAACTGCAGAATGGCCTACAAAGGTTTAATCCTTGAATAGTGAGCACGACACAAAAGTGACTTAGGCAGCTTTTGACACAAAATAGGACCAACGAAACAAATCTACAATGTAGGAGACATTGACAGATTCCCCATATAATTGGAAACGGGACCAACTGGAGGATTGAAAAACTCTGAATCGGGATAAGGTCAAAATACTAGGACCCAACTGTTGATAAACTCAAAACTGGTGCTTTGTTCAAGGAAACAAGACTTGCTGCCATGATGTAAAAAGACATGGAAATAAACCTCCCCTTCCCTTCTTTCTTGTAAAAGTTTAACGAGTCCAAGAAATAAAACTCGGGACCATCTTCATTTTTTGACAAGCTTGAAGAAAAGAAAGAAGAATGCTTGATAAGGCACTAATTCGTGGATTTTACGAGCCCAAACTAGTACATGCTCGACGGTGTTTTCATAGTTTAGAGAGTATGAAAACACCAAAGAAGACTCCAGGGGGGGTCCTTTTTCGTACAATTTAGTCTCCTAAGGCCGAAAAAGTATAAAACATACCAAAGAAGAACTCTCTTAACTTTCGAAGAAGAAAAGGCGCACCTTTTTCATAATTAGTCAAGAAGGTCCGAAAAAGGTTAAATTACCACCTACCCAACGCTCCTTCAAAAGCAGCATATAGCCTGAGTTTTACGAGTGTGAAGGAAGGCAAGATCACTTGGAAAGATCCATTTGAGTACGAGAAATGGTGCTTACAACAATAAACTCGATGCTTTGTTCTTCAGGGTTTAACGAGCATGACAAAGACATAAAGTACACTCATAATATTTTTCATGTTTTGGTCCAAAGCACGAAAAAGAGAAAACTAAGCTCATACCGGGGGTTCCTTTTCTGTAAGTTTAGTCCCTCGGGTCCGGAAAAGAGATAAACCTATGCCTGAGAATACTCTTCTCAATTCCGAAGAAAAGAGAGTGATCCTTTCTCGTATTATTCCACATGGTCCGAGAAAGAGATAACCTACCACCAATGTGTATTCCTATTCACATACTCTTAACGAGCCTGAATGGACAAGTTTACTCGGCAGTCAAGTCTATTTTAAGGAGTCAGACTTGGGCCTAAAGAAACTCAAAATCTTTCCCGTGAAGTTTTAACGAGTCCAGAAAAGTCAACTCGTGGCCTCCTTATTGTTTTTAACGAGCTTGAAGGAGAGCAGAAAGAATGCTCTAAATTCAAGGAGACGAGTGTCATAGACAGGCGAAACTAGTTCCAAGCGCAAGGAACAAACCTATGCATAATGCAAGGAAAGCAAGCAATATAAGGACACTCGGGGAATGTCTCCTCTGGGTAAAAGGTGTGAAGTTGCAAAGGCAAAATGATACAAGGCTTAGCGACGATGAGAACAAAGATGAGGGCTTATATAACGAGCTAAAAGCGTGGAAGCCGGCATCAGGCTCATAAGCGCGAGCAGGGCACATGTAAATGCAATTATGACTTGAACAACAAGGTGAGGCTAGTAAACAGTTGTGAATCCAACTACAAATCCTATCTCCAAGAAACAACAACATCAGAATCATATTCAAAAGAAATGATCCGATGTGGGTCACTTTGGAAGAAACACATGTGGCTTTGCTATCTTCTATAAAAGGTAAAGTCAAGGCAGAATCAACCGAAGAAGATTCTATAGAACCAAGGCTCGAGGTTTTATAATCAATAAGATCAACCTCAGAAGGAGAGCAAAAATCAACAAGGGAGAGAGAGTCTGTAGGAACAAAATCAATATCCAAGGAGTCGAAAAATTCATAAGAAAAATTAGACTCATCAGGATCACTGACTTGATGTTCGAAGGAAGAGTAAAAAGACTCAACAAGACCAATATAGGAAGAAAGGTCAGACTTACTAGGAAAATCATGGTTAGACTTAATCACAACTGAACCAACATCCAAAAGAAGGTCAGACTGTATCAAATACTCTAGGAAGACTTCATCCAAAGGAAGGAGATCATCCGAGATATGACACATGTCTAAACTTTCAATTGGATCAACAGAGTGGAGAGAAGGCTCTACAGTCTGTATAGGATGACTCACCTGTTCAACTACTAGGACCATGTATTGAGAAGGTAAGCATGAAAACAGAGGCTGCTTCTCAGTAGCAATTGAACACAAAGGACAAGAGGCCACATAGTTCACCCATGGCAGGGTAGTGTCTACAGAAACACTGGGAATCAATAAAGGAAAGACTTGGTCTCTAGTTGGGTCAGGAGAAGGATCAAGAAAATCCAACTGATCGATGAGCTCCATACTGGAGGGGATGAGATACTTCTTTACTATTGGTAGTCCAATCAGGTTAGAAAAGGTTAAACCTATACTGACTGGATGGTCATTCGAATACTTTTATGAGCATGTACAAAACCAAGTTTGATCAGTGATATTTTCTTGTTGAGATGGATGGAAAAGAGCTTAATGACAACCGGTGGTGAGATTTTTCGTAAAGTGTGGACCCTCTGCCTGAGAAAGCACAAAAGTATGCAGAGGGGAACAGTCTTGGCTTGAATGTGCCAAGGAGGTCCTTTTCATGAAATGTTCTACATGGTCCACAAAAGGAGGTAAACAAGACAATGTAGACACCATTTCCTATACTTTAGAGAGCAGGAAAGGAAGCAGCTGCGCTCGACAATCTTTTCATTGTTTTAAGGAGTCAAAAAAGAGCTTAAATGAAACTCCAATGTGGTCAACCGACTGCGGTGGCATGGGCAGTGCCCCATGTTGGGATGGTGGACAGATGTCCAAAGGTCATCTGCACAGTATGGATGGACCAGAAAGCTCTCAAACATACCAATACATGCGTGGGATAGATCGTGATAGAGGCCTACGAGACGGTGTGGCAGAAGCATGCAAACCGAGGTGGCTCTCAGACAGAGGTCAAGAGAGTGTGTGTGTGTGTTAATGTGGATGGACATGAACACATGCGATGTAAGTACAAGTCTAGAGGAATTTATATGCCAAATACATGCAAGAAAAGAAATCATTTTGTGGACAGTGGTCCAGAAGTCTGCGTAAGGTGCAGTGAATGGAAAAGACAACTATGTGTGAAAAATACAAAATAAAATCTAAAATTACAGTTATTAATGGGTAGCGGCCCAAGGACACTTCTATGTCAAATAAATGGAAGAAAAACAAAGGGTTTTTTGGATGATGGTCCATATTTCCACGTAAGGTGTGGTGAAAAAGACAATTATAAATACAAAAATAAAAATTATGGTACAATCCTTAATGGGCGGCGGCCCGACAACTTGCATGACTAGCGGTCGGGAAGTGTGATACAAGTATTCGTCCATAAACACTCACATCATCATGTCATGGATTGTGAGTCGAGGTGAACTGTGGGAAATTGTCCTGAAATTAACTTATTAAACATGAGACAATGGTCTCATAAAGAGATATGAATTTGAGTCCAAAGGTGTGAGAGGTGTGTCGAACAGGTTCCGAGTGACTTTTGACGTAGCAGCTAATGGTATTGCCCCTGATTTTTGGTGAAAAACATTGAAAAAAAAGAAATGAAAATGAAGCGACTCATTGGTGATGTTAAGCATAAAATCTCTTGAGGTAGAGCCCGTTGCGGGGGTTCTCCAAGAATTGTCAATTAGAGTCAATAAGGGTGTATGCCTCTTTGTTGAGACAAAGGTCATTGCAAGGCTGGGTGATGGAATATGGTCTTTTATGGAAAGAATCGATTCCACACTATGGTTTAAAGGGAATGGGGTAAAACTAGAGGTGGTCTTACAGAAATCTCCATCATCATGTAAGTGGTGCCGGTATAGATCAGGTGGATCTTCCACGACCGATGAGAGGGAAGGGAAACTGGTGCTAGAGACCATGTAGATGGTACTAGTTGTGGCTTTTGTGGCCTTGCCCCCAGTCTCTGTTGGAGGAAGAGGGGCAGGCTTGGAGACAGAAGGAGTCTTTGATGGACCTAGAGGTGGGTGCAACATCATCTCAATTGGCTGGACATGAGTCAACACATGTTGGGGCCTCATAGGTAGGGTAGGTGGTTTAAGGTACCACACAGGATCTCCCAATGTGAAATCCTGTAGATTGTAGGTTTCCAAGACAGACTTACTCATGATCTAGGATGGTAGGAAGAGGAAAGGGAAAAGGAAAAGGAAAAGGATAATGTTGAGTGGCAATGAACCCCACTGTTTCCCTGGTAACTGAGGTTGAGGTTGCAACTGAGGTTGTGGTGGTGGCTAGGGAAACAATGGAAGAGATAGGTTTGATGGACCTTCAATGATGGTGGAGACAAGAGGTTCTATAGAACTGGAGATCATGTAAATGGACATGGTGTCTGAAGAAGGAGGTGGTGGGTGAACTTCTTTGATCAAGTTGATCTTAGACTCAAGGGAATGGTGATGGAGGTTAGTGAGAGCCATTCGAAATTTGGTCAAGCCTTGGCAATGGTGGGAGTAATGTCCATACAGGCTACAAAGTGTGCAAGCATGGTTTGTCCTTAATGCCTTGTTATTGACTAGTGGCACAGTTGGGAGTTCAACCATGGGGATTTTTTTGTTTGTATCCATGGCATCCATATGCGCACAGATCATTGGGATTTTAGGGAAATTCTAACTTGGATGGCCCTATTGTTCACAGATGGAACAAGGTGGGACTTGTCATGGTCCTACGGTGTCTTTGGTGTTCTTTCCCCTATCCCTTTTGGGTTGTGGTGGTGCAGGTGTGAGTGAGGTTGTTGGATTATGCAGACTAGGTGGGGGGTGAGACTCAACCGCAATAGGTTGCACTAGAGTTAACACAAACTAGGGCATTGTTGGTTGAGATGGTGGATCCAGATACCACACCGGGATCCCAAATGTAAGGTTGGGTAGGATTAAGGTGGCCATGACAGGATTGCTCATGACACCAGGTGGGGGAAAGAGGAAGGTAATTATATGGACTAGAGATGAGCCCGCATAACTCCCAGCTGGTTGCATGTGGGGGTGTGGTTGTGGTTGCGGCTGTGCATAATGCTGCTGCTATGGGTTATGATGTGGCTATTGTTCATGTTGCAGCTACGGACGATGTTGTGGTTATGGTTGGGGCTGTGGCTACAGTTGATGTTTGGGTGCAGCAATGCTTGATGATACCATGCACAAGTCCATAGTTTGCTTTTGTGTCGGTGGAGGTGACACCAATGGGAAAGGATTCGTCATGGTGGGATCGGTAAACAACCTAGGGCCCACATTCAATAGTGGGGAGGTTGGTCTGTTTTCAACCACAATGTTGGTTACAGGGATGACATTAGCATGTTCGGTCACCCCCCATGGCTCAATGGTGGTGATGGTAGGGATAACACTGGCAGGCGTTGTTAACCCTTGAGAATCATGGTAGGTGAGCTGGTCAACTGTCACAATATTCCCTTCATGGGGGAACATCATGAGGCAAAATACAGTTGACGCAATGGATCACATGGCATACATGTAAATCCTCCCAAGGAGAAGGTTGTGATCCAGTTGAGCGTTGACGACCTCGATGTCGATCATGACTGTCTTCTCAGCTAACGTGATGGGGACATGGGGGAGGATTCCTTGGGATTTAGTGGGGTTTCCATCATAATCCCATAGAGTCATGGAGGATGGTTGTAGAATCAGTGATCCAAGATTCTGCCAAACCAAGGTAGACATGACACACATGGACGCCCCCTCATCCAGTATGCATTGGTGCACAACCAAGTTCTAGATGGATACTGAGATTTGGAAGGTGATAGTGGAGGGCATGCGTGGCTCTCAGTTTTTTGTGTCCAATGTGATTAGCTTGGAATCGGAGGGGTCTACTACCCCTAGAGCGGCTAGTAAGGCTTTCCACTATGTTGGGCACATTTTAAGTACCTTAAGAGTGGACTTGGCGGTTCGCGTTTGGGCCAAATCATCCACAATGCTATAGCTGACTACAGCTCTAGCTGTGGCATTATTGGAAATTCTGCGTATGGGGGGGTGTGGGAATGGGGGTAACTGGAGAGGTAGGTTGGTTGTCTTAGACGTGGATGTTGTGGACGATTCAGTGGGTTTGGTGGTGGTACCATACTAATTTTGTTTAGTCTGTAAGTTGACCTCTTCAGTGGTCATGGTCATCAGGTGGTGAACACCTGTTTCAGCCATGGAAGGTGCCCCCGGAGCATTGGGATTGGCTTGGGGAGGGGGAGTGGTTTCCACCAGTCCTTGGATTGGTAGTGGGTTTTGAAGCACCATGGGAGGAGGTCCTTGTGGTGCCTAGTTGGGTTGGGCTTGAGTGGGGGCATTGGCAGCCTGTTCGACCTCATTTTGAATGGCCTTATTAGTGGGAGCCATGAGGGGACACTCAAATGTGTAATGCCCATAAACATCACATAGTGTACAAGGTTGGTTTGTGCGCAATGTAGCATTATGTCTTGGTGCATTTTTTCATGAGGGGTTATGGGATGGCCGATTAGCCGCGGCATTATTGGGAGGGTTTGGTTGTTGACCCCCTCCCTACGGTTGGTTATTGCCTTGGTTATAGGGCTGGTTGTTTCTAGCTTACCCTTGTTGATTATTGGGGGCAGGCTGGTTGGGATGGTTTTGTTGTGCGAACGCTTGTCCGAACGGAGTGGGTGGAGCGGGGGCAGGGGTAGGGGCTTGAACTTGTTACACTGGTGGTGCATAGTATATTTGTGGGGGTGGTGGTGCCACGAATGTGGGAATTTTCCTCACATACTGTTGTGTTGGCCAAGCCATGGCCTGAGACTGCTGCGGTGGTGTAGGTTGTACATAAGAGGTTGTTGCTCTAGATTGAGACATCATTATAGCATAGTCCGAAGCTTGGTTTTGGTAAGCAACATTAGCAGTGTTGCTTGGTTGTGGTGCTATGGAAGGTGGTGTCGATGGAGGCTATGTTTGTTGGGAGACTAACCCTATGATGCCATCCACTGTGTGGCATACCCCCAGTGCGTCGCGGTTGGAGGTGCTCGGATGGGGAGCATTCAGGATGACAGTATATAAGTATCTCGACTAGGCACAAATGAGATCAAATTGTTGGGCCTTCAATATGGCCTCTTCTTCAGATTGGGGACGTTCAGATGTGATGTCCTTTGCGATGGGTGGGAGCAAAGTATTGAGGAACCAATCCAAGAAGATATTGTCATCAAGTTGGATCTTACACAAGCTACGGCACCGTCGCCACTCATGGATATGATCAGTGATGGGAGTGGTGGTGTTTTGGTGACAGGATAGCAGGATCTCCATCCCCTTGTCATATCTGACGAGGAGTTGGAAATACTGTAGGAACATGAAGGCTAGGGATTTGAAGTCGGGGTACTTGGATTGTGGCAGATCAATGTACCATTTGGCCACGACACCTGTAAGGGTGCATTGGAACAGCCTCAGCCTGATAGAGTCTTCTACAATGCTATTGGATGAGCACCATAGATGGAATGTCATTATATGATTTTGGGGACGTTCCCCAGCTTTTCCCTCAAACTTTGGGATGTCTGATGGCAGCTTCGTTGGCACAGGTGGCCAGAAATCTTGGTGGCAGATGGGATCATTTTTTGATCTAGCCAATTCAGGAAATTTTAGACGAGCCATGAAGGGAAGATTTGAACCCAAGTTGATGTGGAATGGGGCCACAATGGGGGTGGGGTTTGTAGGTGCATAATGCATCTGCATGGTTGGGGGTTCTTATGGTGGCACCATGGAAGATGGGAAAATGCCTGAAAGTGTTGTGGGTGGGATGGTGTGGGTAGCGGGGGAATTTCCCCCATGCATGGAAGTAGGGACAATGTGGGTGGTCGGTGCACTACCCCCCTATGTGGCAGGGGGGACAATGTGTGTGGAGGGTCCACTTCCCCCATGTATTAGCAGTGGGATATCTTTGATGGTCACTATTGGTGGTGGGAATTGTCTAATGACAATCTACATGATTGTTCTTGGATCACTTACCACATTGTGGGTGACAGGTTGTGATGTGGACATGGGTCCACTTGCTAAGGTTAGGCTGGAAAATGGATCCGGGTTTGCAGTAGCCATGGGGCTAGATGTTGCTGTGTGGAGGTCTGGTTCAGACTGATATGGGTCTGAATCAGAATCATAGGCCGTGTGGCCCTCTGATGGTGTGGGAGATTGCTAAGAGCAGCTACGATGGTGCCGACTGAGTGTTCCAAATGGTAGTGGTTCGCCTGTTAGGCGTTAGGAAGATCGTGGAGGATCATTTATGTTCGCTTTGGTGTATGAAACTGGTGGGTATGAGATTTGGACCCCGATTTCAATGGCTTCCTATTGGCTGAAGGTGGTCTCTTAGCCACCAAGACTACCAGAAGACAACGCTTGGCTTGTTCCTCACGGGTGGTTCTACTCAATCGGAAGGGGTCATTTCCCATTTTGCTTGGCAATTCCTCTCAGTAGCTAGCTACTTTGGGGTTCCTATGGTACTCCTCACAATGATTTTCTAGGCAAAGACCAAGTACTTCCCACAGTTGAAGTAGTTAGGGACTTATGTCCTCAAAGACTACATAATTGATTGAACTTAGTGTAAATTTGGTAAATTTTAAGGCTTACTCAGTGTCATGAATTGAGTTGAGTTAATTATTTGGTATGGTGTGTTGGTTTGATTATTTGTTATGGTATTTGGTTTGCAATATGGTTTATGAATTCATGGTAGAGTTCATATCATGGTTTTGTATGCAAACATAAACAGAAATTTGTAAGAAAATATGGTGATTAACCCTAAATTGTTGGCCTAACTAAATGTCTACCTCTCAGTGGTATTCTTCTTCAACCAAGAGAAGGTGTTGGGATCTCAACACAATGGGACTAAGCCCACCCATAGCTCCTTAGGTCACCTCCCAAGTGCTAGGTTGATCAATAGGGAGGATTCTTAGCACCATGAGAAGCCCTCCTTCTCTACCCCCTCTACCTTCCAGGTCATCTGGTTTTAGTGGTTTAGGAAAAATATCATGGAGTGCCTAGATCTATACGAGCTTTCCCTTCGTCGTATCCCAGAATAGCCCAGAGGGTGATGGCTGGGTAGAGGAGGAAGGGGGCAGCAAGATGGTTAATTTTAAGTTACTTTTAGTTAGGCTAGTTCATTTTATTAAACCTTAATGATTGATTTAGCATATACACTTTGTTCATGGATTTATTTGCAGAAAATGAAAACTGGAATTAAAAGAGACCTACAATGGTATACAGACATCGCTGGATCCCATTGACAGTCCTCTGAAACTACAAATTATTGTTAATTAAACTTAAAAACAACTTCTATGTGACAGGCCACACATTTCTGACCAAATCCCGCAAGGGGGTCACGATATTTTTCCATAAATGAGTGAGGGGGTCACACAAAATGCCAAAATAGTCACAACTTGAGCTCCTAGGCTGAAGTTGTGCCTGTCTGAGGATTAAGTGCGCCCTGGGTGCACTTTTCTGGGGATTAAGTGCGCCTTGTCTCACCTTTTCCCCCGATAAGAGTGACCTACTCCGGAAAGGGGTGTTTTGGTGAGGCAGGGTCAGATTTGGATGACAGTAACTGGTACTGGGGTCAGTCTAACTCGGATCGGCCTAGAAGAGGATTCATCACTAACAAAATAGGAAATAAAGTAGATTTAAACACATCTAAACTAAGATTTCTGAAAAACTAGGGTAAAAACTGAAAAACTTGAAAACTTGAAATTTTTTGCCCATGGATCCTGTGGGATCGACCCAGGGGAGTCGCTAAAGCTGTAGAGATAATTTATCCTCACTACAGGGGTAAGAATGCCTCCCTTATGCCTATAGGGCACAAGGGTAGGTTCCTACCCTTAGAAAACAGTAAAAAATGGAATGTAAAATGACTTAAACATAGCCATGAATTGAAACTAAGCTAATCTAAGCAAATGGCTACAATAGTAAACTGAATCTAATAACTAATGACAGGAAAATAAATAAGAGGATATGATGGATCATTGGTGAACCCCTCTGCACATAGTGGGTTAGGGTTCCACCTCCAAAACCTGAAAAATCAACCTAAGCTACAATGGAGAAAACCTGCAAATAGAGATGAGGGTTAGAAAGTGAAAACAAATAATACAAGCATAAACAGAGATTATACCTCACTTAGGTGGAAATGGGCCTGTTGCGCCTGCAACATTTTCCCAAATTTCTAAAAATTTTGGGACCCTCCTTTACTTTGGGTTATCCATTTTCCTTGCTTAGTTTCATGCTTTTGAGTTTTGCTTATGGATTTATGGCTCCTTCCCGAATTTGAATGCTAGAAATTGACTGGTTTTTCGTAGTTAAGATGCTTAAAGACTTCCATTGAATTTGAGTCCCTGTCATTTTGAAAAATATTTTTGAATTTTCGTTGCGAAGTCTCCTTGTCGGCCGCATTCCTCCTTGTTTTTCCACCGTTGCGGGCGTCGTTCAGTTTCTATCTCTCCTGCCCGCCCCGCCGTTGCGGGTGGCATTCAAATCCTCTTAACCGTCCAGTGCGCCGTCATAGCGGAGGCTTTTCGATTCATAGTTGGCCATGTCAAGCCCGCCGTTGCGGATGGCTTTCAGGACCGCGTGGGTTTATCGCTACCGCCGTTGCGGGTGGCCTCCGGCTCTTGATGTTCTTTCCCGTCGCCGCCGTTATGGGTGGTATCATGATGGAAGCGGTCCGCCGTTGCGGGTGACCCCAAGCTCCAGGCCTCCGATACGTTTTCCGCCGACGCCCGAGGCATGTTTTGAGCCATATTCGCCGTTGCGGGTGATAGAGTGATAGGAAGGGTCCGCCGTTGCGGGTGGTATGAAGTTCGTGCCGCCCGACATAACTTTCGGAGCCGCCCCGATTGACGTGACTTCTCGCACGTGTGGATATGTTTATATATGGGGGGCAGAAAACGGGGTTTTTTGTTGTTTTCGAAGGTGTGGTTGCGGTGAAGCGAGCTGTTGAGTTGACGAGCGCGTGAGAGCTAGCTTTTGGTACCGGTGGCCAGGTGGCGAGAGAAGAAGTCTAGCTATCATCAGCTCCCTCATTTGGTGGATTGCCAGGTAGGACTTTGACCCTTATCGTCGCTTTTCGTTTTTTTTTTAGTTTTCTTTCACACGGTGGGGAGGGTTTTAAGATTTCGACCCGTCGTCCTGTTGCACCAGCGAGGTTTTTCTCCCTTGGTTGGGTTTTGTTTCTTCAGTCGTCCACCTGGCGTTGCGCGCCGTTCGTTTAGGGTTCCCGGTTGAATTTTTTGGACGTTTTTAGGGAGAGGGGTTTTCACCTTTTGTGTTTAAAAGGCCCGCGTTTCCTTTTCTGCTCTTTCAGTCGTTTGGGGGGAAGCGAGGTGCAGGCGGCCGTCGTGCCGCCTGCACCTGGTGGTTATGATAGGGGTTTTGGGGCACCAGAGGCCGTTACGCCTTTCTGCACTAGGTTTAGTTGGGCGGTCAATTTGATAGGAGCTGCGTTACCTTTTTCTTTCTTGAGGTCAGGTTTTTTGCATTAGCCACAGTCGCCGCGGGTTGTTTTCTGATTCTCTGTCTACATTCCGGGGTTGTGCGTCGTCTCGGTGTGAATTGGGGATGGCGCGACCTAGTTTTGTTATTGAGCGATGAAAGCCTTGGTAGGGTAAAAAGGAAGGGTAGCGTGAGTCGGTTTTGAGCAAGATGCCTGGTCTAGAGATGGGCTCGTTTCCCCTTGAGGTGGGTGAAGAAGGTTATCATCATAATGCGTTTGATCCGTTGATTTGTCGCTTGCGTTCCATGGGTCGTAGATCTAAAGTATCGACTGGTTAAGCCGGGGGTTTTATTTTGCTCTCTGTGTGATAGGAAGTGAAGTGATGATTGTGTGATGCATTTTCATAGATTTGCTCATATCGCTTCTATATATCACTTTCATAAAATCGACGGGCCTCGTAATAGCGTATTCTTTTGCCAACCTCACTATGACCGATAATTAAATGCATGTGGGATGAACTATAAAAAAAATCATTCATAAGACCTGGTGAAGATGTGTTACAATAAAAAAAAAAAAATTATCATGCCCATAACACATTGCACAGCACTTCATATTCGTGAATTGTTCAGTATGAAAGCTGAAGGTTGATTGTATGCATTGACATATTTCTGATATACCTAAAGGATAGTAAACCTTTTCTTGCGTAAAGTTCATAAATTTGAATTACTCAATACCATGATGTTATACATTTCAGGAAGATCTTAAAATGTCGAAGCGACAGAAAAAGAAGGCCCCAGCAGTAGAGGAAGTGCCAGCACCAGATGTAGAAGTAAAAATTGAATACATTTATGAGGACACTCAATGTGTCACAGGGGTGGAGCTAGAATACAAGTGGGGAGATATTTATAGGATGATCTCCCGAAGAGAAGTCCCGGATATGGGGCTAGAGGAGGCACCCATATATGCAAATATAGAGAAGTCAGCTATCATGAAGGTCGCCACCAGACCTGAGTTGTTCCCGTGCTCCGAGTTAATGAGATGGGTGCTACTGCATACAAACCACAATACAATGCTCATCTGTAACATCGATGGCCAGGGCTATGCTGCATTTAGCCCTGGTTATGTAGCTTTAGCTTACCATCTACCAGAGCCTCAGATTTTCCTTACAGATAGATGGCTGGACGACCTCCGGATGGACTTTGTAGAAACCTTGAAAAGAATGCTATTACCGGGAAAGATCTTCCGACATAGAGTGACGGAAGATTATGACACAACCACTCTCAGGCCCACTTACAGGTTCATAGATTTAATGCTAAACAGAATTTCTGGTAGGGCAAATGGCAGATTGTTTAAGTTAGAGTGGGTACCCATAATGTTTTTTATAGCAACAGAAGGAACCATTTTCAATTGGGCGAGCTTAGTCTCCAGCAACCTCTCCTCCTGTGTGGCTGCAGCTTCAGAGGGAAAGGAACGGAGAAGGTCTGAATTTTACATGAGCTCAATCCTAATCGATTGCATACTGTGCCACCAGTCTTTCCCCGGGCTTAAATGTGTTTGGGAAAAGAATAGGACGCCCGTATATGTAGCATATAAAATGTTGGGAGTTAATCAATACCATACTTTCTATCGAGAGATCTGTGAACAGTTCATCATGCCTCTGTTCACTCTCATATTCAAAAAGGAATCCAACTGTATGTTAGAGGAGGCCATGCAGGTCATAGAAGAGTTTGGTGACTATTTTTTGACAGAAAATGGGATGTATTTGAGGATGTTTGGTGGGTCAAAGACCCCTTATCTGTTCCCCAAGTATGCGACAGACTATATCATACACAAGGAAGCCGTCAGACAGGTGTATATAGATGGAGTTGGGCATTTCCTATTCCAGAAGAAGAATTCTTCCTACCCTCCCCTGCCATTCAAGCTAGGTAGTTGCAGCTTTGCAAATGTGAAGCAGGCTCCTGAATTTATACAGGAACTAGAAAAGTTTCGTTTCGGGGAGATGACCTTTAGATAGAATGATACTCACGAAAGAATGACTGAACACTGCAAGAAACACAAATTATTTTATGAGTACACTCATCACATTGACAGGGATGAATCTGTTTTCAGGAGGGCTGCTGACATGACAGTGCTCGGTAAGAGGCTCAAACCACAAGGTGGATCTGAGCAGGAGAAAGCTGAGCAGGCCAGGGCTGAAGAAACAGCTAAAAGAATTAGGGAAGAAGCCCAGAGACTAGAGCAAGAAGCTGCAGAATGGTCCCAGAAGGGAGAAGAAGAAAAGAAGAAAGCGGCCCAGGAAGCAGCTGAAAAGGTAAAGAAAGCAGCTGAGGAAGCTCAAAGGA
>LPNX010431106.1:2649-16086 GCA_001517045.1 Pseudotsuga menziesii | reverse complement strand
AATGAAATTGGACATGCAGCTATTAGTATTCAGCTATTGGAGGAACAGGTGCATCTGAACAAGGCCAGAATAGAAGCTATTCAGAACCAGGCAGATAAGTTCTAGCTGAATATACAATTTCTAGAACCCCACTCTTTGAAGGACTCGCCAAGGAGGCAGTAGCATGGAGGAAATTTTTGGAAGACCAAGTGGGCCCCTCCGAGTGAGAAGGATGGTCGAACTTTGTAATAATGTAATATTTTGTAAGAGGCTGAGAGAAATTGAAGCGTTGGGGAGCCCAAAGGTCACTTTGGGCAACCTAAGCATTTTTTGCTTTTTGTATAAATTTAGGGAAGAGATACAAAGAGAAGGCTTTTTTCCTCGGTCACACTGGAGGACCTATTGTAAAGAAGAACTATTTCCTTTTTGCAATAAAGAATTGTGGTTTTCCTGTTGAAGAAAGTGCTGTGGGATTTTCCAAATGGTGTGCAAATGGATGGCAGGAAAACGAACTATTTTGTTTTTTTAGCATATGTCCGTGAATTGTGAGATCGTTCTAACTCTATGACTTATGTCCTGTTGAATGGTTTCCAGTTTATTTTGTGGAAAATTCACTTTTAGTAATGCTGGTGCTTCACATAACAGTTAGCTATCTGATTGTTGGAATAATTTCTCTTTCATGTGCTGTAAATACAAATATCAGTTACCTGTGATTGTGTTTATCCTACATGAAGTTAATGCATTACTAAATAATAGTTGTTTTGGCTCCCCGGGGATAGGTAGTTAGTCATCTTAGTTCATAGTTGCTTATGTGGTTTAGATGTTGTGAACATAAGATGAGAGGTAAGAACCTGCGCAGCACTTTGTGTGGTTCCCAGCATCCTCATCACCCTGCACGTTTTAGATAGGTATGTGCATTGCATATTAAGTCAAAAATACAAATTCCGGTGGACCGGGCCGCAACCGGTAAAACCTTTGTTGTTACTTTGACCTACGGTCGCCGGACCGTAAATCGGACGGATTCCCTATACCAAACAGTCAGCGGGCTAGTTGGGAACGCTGATTGGGGAGAATCCCTTACTGTTGCCTCCTGCGAATTTCCAGGCCTCAACAGGGCCACCATGCCCTAGCTCATGGGAGCACCTCTCTCTTGGTTGGGAAGAAATGGCTTGGAGAAATGGAGGTGTAGGAGAGGGAGAGTGGGTGGTTTGAGAGCAAGAGGTCTCAAAGCATCTATGGGCAGCATAACAATAGGCAAGTGAGGAGTGTTTTGAGAGTGACCCCCCACCTTCCTTATATATTTTTTCCAAGGGGTTTTAGGGTTTTAAGCCCTTGGTAAAGGCTTTATCCCCTTCCACCCTAACTTTAGCCCCTCTTAGGGTTTTAGCCCCTTTTTGAGGACTTTAGCTCCTCGGGTTCTATTTTGGGCTCTTTTTTGGGGTTTTTATCCCTTTTCTTCATCCTTGGGCTCTTTTGGAGGTGTGGGGGTCAAATGGAAGGTCTTGTGGAGTGAAATGAGTGTTGTGAGGATGTGTCCTTGTGTGGTATAGGCCATAGAGAGATATGTGGGGAATTTTTGGGTTAACACGGGGGCACTTGTGAACATGGAAGGTACCTTTCGAGGGGGTGACCCTCTTAGTGTACAAGATTACATTGATACCTATTATGTACCCAGGACTCGAAAATCAGGGACCCAAGTCCCAATATCAAAAATCAATATCTTCCCTTTGAAAGTGCTTGTGAGCACTATTTTTAGAGTGGAGGGTTCATTCACTTTGCACTTGGTTGCGTGGAATCATATGGACATACAAGTGGAGTGTCTTCGATGTGTGATGTGTGACTAGTTTTCAGGATTGGTCCCAATCATGAAGAAACAACTCTCAGATTGCAGGAGAGGGAGGAAGAATAAATTTGGTTACGTGATTATTTTAGTGGCATTATTCTTCTTGGAGAGTACCTACATTGAGGCCTACAGTGACACTTGTACCCATCTCTCCTCGTGAGCCTTGAGTTAAGAGGTGGGGAGATATATTCCTCTTACAGGCTGGTGTTAGTGGAGTCCGGAGTGGTTATGATAATGAATTTTATTCATGTTGGATCTGATAGGTTCCTGCACTGAACATTTTCCATATGCAGTCTTGGAATTTCGTGGTGATCCAAAGCTAGCTCTCCCTCTCGAGGAAGCATGGGGAGGCATGGGTAAGTCTTTTAGTTTTTAAAAAAATTTGTTCATAATGTTGTACATACATACATCTAAGGTTTGTTGTTAAACCAAAACCTACACATGTTGATGAACATTTCAAACCCAACACAAGTCCCTATCACTAGGAAATTCCTAGAGGTGCATTGGTTATACCATGCAGCTCTACCAATACTCCAACACCCCTCCTCTGATGTAGCTCATGGGAATTGAATGTGAGACCTATGCTCTGATACCATGCAAGGTTTGTTTTTACATGAAAACCTACAGATGTTGATGAACATTGGAAACACAACACAAGACCCTATCACTAGGAAATTCCCTTAGGTGCATCGATTATACCATGTGGTTTTACCGATACTCCAACAATATGTACTCGATTATAAACATATTTTAATGATATGTAGATATTGGGACTATTCAACTAGATGGACATATGGGGACCTTCATGAAACTAGTGGAGGTTCATGGAAATGAAGCTATGCTTCATATTATGGAGGGGAGGCTGGACAAGATGACCCATAATGTACCAACATTGAGGATGGAGATAATTACAATGGACATGCAGGAGCATGTCATAGGAGTACCTCCATCCTGCTTACACCTTCTTCGGAAGGTGTCCCCATAATATTTATGTTATTGAGAGGAAGTGGAGGTAGCTGCAACCGATGAGACTAAGGTGCATCCGTAGTTGTTTAGCACATGATGATTAAGATACCATTTTTTATTTTGGATCTACTTATTGATAGTATCTTCGAATCAAACTCAATGTATATGGACACACACACACATATATAATTTTCAAATGCATTAGTAATAGTATTTTGATTTCTTGGAACGTGATTATATGAAATATGTTCAAAATTCCTTTCAAGTAACCCAATTCATAAAAAATGACATAGAACAGTCATGGGATCTTCACTTGTTGACCAATTTCCTATCAGGTTAGTTCATATTGTGGGTTTTAAAATTATCAAAAATTGAACGAATATATTGTAGGTATTAGGGGGGATGAGGGGTTTAAGGTGGGGGTGGGTAGGGTGGTTTATAAGGATTGAGGTATAAAAATGGGTGGGTAGGAGGTTTTAAGTATTGGGAGGGGGTTTCAACAAAAAGAGTTTGGGTCAATATATTTGGAAATTAACGGTGTTATTCAATATCCCATGATCGTACGTGCTATGTAAGAGGTTCACTAAGTGAAGTCCCCATGAAAACAGTAGGGTGTCTCACCTGGTAGGCCCTATTGAGCTGAGAAACTACTAATTGGGAGTCAAGTATGACTTCTATATAGGTGATACCATGTGAAATAACATCCCAAAGAATCTCAATGAAAACATTGTACTAAGCTACATTGTTAGTTACAAGACCCAAGAAGGTGCCTCTTAAGGAAACCAGTTGTCTTGGGGGTGCATAAATAACCCAAGAAGTTGAAGCTAGATTACAAGTGTGAAGGATGGCGCCATAAATGAACCCTATGAACCATTCAATAAACATATGAAACAACACTAGACTACATAAGAAACACTAACCACTTACGACCATTTACATAATTATACAAGTATAATACATGAAAAAGCATAGTTCCTAGGTGTAATAAGTTTTCAAGTAGATCCCGTTTTGGGGATTCAACAACTTATTACATCATAATAAATTAATCTATATGCTCTGTTCTTCAGAATGTTTGACACAATGTACGGGCGTAACCACATGTATTTAAATTTTCCTGCCCGCAGGGGTTCCTTATCTTGATCCTAGATTAGGACAAGTTATCCCTCAGAGAAAACCCTAGGTTTTACAGCCTTGTCGTATTGGTTTTTTACCTAATTTTTGTGTTCTTTTTTTTCCATGAGCACATATCTACACTGCTCATTTGGATTCTCTAAATGTAGAAAACGTTCCTCAATCTCTGTAGTGTTCGTAAGTACATCAATGGAAATTTTCAAGTATGGTATCTCGCATTAAAAAGGCATGACTGCTTCCACCCCATGAATGAGCTGGAAGAGTGAAAACCATGTGGTAGTATTATAATTTTTTTGTATTCCCAAATACCTAGATACAACATGACATGTCAATTTGACCTACTTGCATTCATCATACGTTTTCAAGGTCTTATTGAATTCCTCTACTTATTCTTTCACTTGCGGGTAGAAGTAAGACGAATGGTCTTACCTAAAAGCTAACATGGTGATAAATTCAATCATCATATTGTTCTTGAAGTGACTTCCATGGTCAATGACAATCTTTTTCAAAATACAGAACCTAGCAATAATCTGATTGAAAACGAACTACGTCATCGTCTCACCATTGACTTTAAAGGTAGGCATTGTCTCTTCCCACTTCATGAAGTAGCCAACAAAGATGATGATATACTTGTTCCCCCTAGAAGACACTATTTTTCATGTCATGAAATCAAACCCCCACTTAGTGAAGGGCCCTACCGCAATGATGGGGAAAAGAGGAGAAAGGTGTGACTACATTTTCCTGGTTTAAAGATGGCACAAGTGACAACATTTCACTGCTTCCACAAAATATTTGAATATGGTTGGACATAAATAACCAGCCTATAATATATTCTGGTACATTACTAACCCTGATATATGACCCCCAAATGTTATGCTATGAGAATCATTTAGGAAAAACTCAACCTCTTCATGGGTGATCCATTGACGCAAGATGGAACCCACCCTTGTCTATTGAAAGTATCAACAATTATGAGGTATTTTTTTTCATTTATTATTAAATTACATTGATCTTCTCATGAGAAGGTCATAGTACATTTGAACTTCTAAAGATACATTAGGATATCCCCATACCAAGCATCAGAGGTGGAAATCAAGAAGATGCATCTATCCAGAAATGGTTCATATTCTATCACTACGCTTTCTTCGGTCTGGAACTTTGAAATCAGTTACGCGAATACTAGTTACTTCTTAGATTTAGTGGAATGAAAATCTAGGTCAAACTCTTGGAGAAGGACATTCCATTGATTCAATTTTCCCTAAATTATGCGCCAGGATAAAACATACTAAAAAATATTTACGTCTTCTATGGGATTAGTTGTCCTTAGTAGAATGTAGTGTCTGAACCCATGGATGACATAGACTACCATCAACGCCAATTTCTTGACATGTGAATATCAAAATTTAGGGCCAAGGAAAGTGCAATTCAAATAGTAGATAACGTGTTCTTGAGACTCATCATCTTTTGGAACCAACACCATACCAATCATGGGCTCTGATGCAGCCAGATACAATATGAAGTCCTTTGTGTAGTCTAGTGCGCACAAAAGAGGAGCTAATAGCAGTGCTCTTTTCAATTCCTTGAAATATTATTTTGTGGCTTCATCCAATACAAATATTAGTCGTAAAAATCTCAAAATTCGAGGTAAAAATAGGGTGTTACATACACGCACACTTCAAGAAACTTCATCCCTAAGTTCTAGAATAAGTATTAGTGTTGTCTATGTATTTCCAATGCGTCCTCCTAGGTCGTAGTATTGGGACTATATATATCCTTGATATTAGGTATTTATACAGGAATCATTCCATGCCAGTTTACACAGAGACACTAACCATTATACATTAGTATCAAATCATATCATGTATTTATATTACATAATGATTTTATTTAATTACTTTTCTTATCCCTAAATGGGGCATTACATACTCCCCCTCTTTAGGAAACTTCAACCTGAAGTTAATTTTTTTTCGTTCATTTAATCTTAGTTTCTATTTATTTTTAGATTCAGGTCTTCATTCCATTCTATTATATTTTCATCAAATGGTCATGTCCATAAGCACTAGGTATGCTACCATCATTGATTTCATGTTTCACCTTACAAGTTTCCATCACCTTTTAGATATTTCAACAATAATTTTACTTAATATAAACCCACTAATGTTTCCCAATAATTTTCAATACTTACATAGATTTGCATCACTTAGTAGTCATCCAGAAAGAAACAGGATATCAAATTAACTACAAGACATATCACATTAATCGTCACAAAATTAGGCACTCTATCATATTTTAGCACGACACAGTATGAGTAAGAATTCAATCTAATTGTCAATCCTCTCCTCCAAGGTGGAAATAATAACAACATACACTTTTCAACAAAATACAGATTGGTAATTTTTAGTCATGCTGGGTCAAGCCAGAAGACTACTTCCAAACCCATAAATTTCATTGAAGTTGATTCTTAACTCAAAGTGTCAGGACCTAGAGACTTAGACAAACACGTTGAATTTTGTTTCCTAGTCATTTCGCCAGTAACATCATGTTCAGGTAAAGGAGCTCACCCTGTCCCTACCTATTTTTGTTGTCCATGATTATTGAATGACCCCTTCGACAAAATTTCAAAGTGACATCCTTATCATATCTTAATCCTATCAAGTCTCGTCATAAGGAATATTTTTTTATTCATTTATACTTCACCATGATAGGTGGTTATCATATTTGCACCACTTCATTGTATATGGTCACAGTACTTCACCAAAACCTGTTCATAAATTAATCCTATATATAAGAAAACCATACCTCCTTTCCTTATCATAGTTATTTTTGTTAAAAGAACACAACACATTAAATCCTTTCATTGTGAAAACATAATATAATACAACTGTTAGTTATCCATTGCGTAATTGGCAAGGTCATAGGTTGGGTAGGTCGACCAATTGTTCATAGTTTCCTGAGTAGTTATTCTAATTGCATCCAAATTAGTGGTTTGGACGGCGGAGGAATACTGAAGCATAAGTGAGGAGCTCAAGCTCACTCTGTACACGATGACTATGTAGGCTAACTTTGCTTGTGCATAGTGAGAGAAAAGAGGCCCAAAGCTAGGAAGTATGGAAACATTGGTCAAAAGACAAAGAGGAAACATCAAATGCATCACATGTTGGATATAATTTAGAAAAATGGGATAAATGTATTATCATTTAATGAGTATAAATGACTTTGTATAATATCAAAATTCATGCCACCCAAAATTCCTTTCCTTCAAAAAAACAATACGAACCGACTATGAAAAATGATCTGTTTTCCTTTGCAGAGATGGACCCACAAACTCCTAAAATCAGAAATAAATACAACACCAATCCTCCCCATCATGCAATGCTCTGATCATTTCATAGTAACAACCACCCCATCATTTTTTAAGGGTACTCCTACCACCCACTCTATAAAAACCCATTACAATATCTATGACAAACTATAGAGGAAATAATCACATACATATGCAGTTGCCAGGAACCACAATATGACATGTTGAGAAAAAGATGACTACCTCATGAACAAGATGGAAAGGTGAGAAACGTGTGGCAGTCTTAACATTGGTTCGGTATGCCCAATGTTCCAGATACAACATAATGTTCCAGTTTGACCTACTAGCATTAATGGTTCACTTGAGAATGGTTTTGAAATTCTTATTGACTTCTTCTACTTGTCCATCGCTTGTAGGTAAAAGGAATATGAGTGGTCTTGCCTAAAACCTAACATAGTGGTCAATTTTGTCATCATCCTGTTTTGGAAATGACTATCATGGTAAGTGACAATCTCTTTTCGGATGCCGAACCTAGAAATGATCTAGTTGAAAATGAAATAGATCGTCATCTCACCATTGGATTTAAATGTAGGCATTTCCTCTGCCCATTTAGTGAAGTATTCAACAATGAAAATGATATACTTGTTCCCCCTAGTAGACACTAGGTTACACATCATGAAATCAACCCCCCACTTGGTGAAGGGACCTACTGTGATGATGGGAAAAAGATGAGCAGGATGTGATTGCATTTTTCTGGTGTAAAGCTAACACATATGATAGTGTTTCACTACATCCACACAATCTTTGAATATGGTGGGCTAGAAACAACCGACACGTAAGATTTTATGGATCCTTGTTAACCCAGATAAATGACTCCCACGTGCTCCACTATGTGAATCATTTAGGACATGCTCAGTCTCCTCACGGGTGAGACACCGATGAAAAATGGAGTCTACCCCTCTTCTATATAATGTATCACCTATTATGAGTTAGTTCCTTGTATTTGATCTTAGTTTACGTCGATATTCCCTTAAGAAGTTCGCGGGACATTTCAAAGTCCATAGATATACTGGGATATCCATGTACCAAGGATCAAAGTTTGAAATTACGAATACGTATTCATCCAGAAATGATTCATCTTCTATCACTATGGTTTCTTCAGTCGAGAACTATGAAATCACTTACGCGAACACTAAATAATTCTTAGATTCAGTAGACTGTAAATCAAGGTCAAAATCTTGGACAATGAAAATCCATTTATTAAATTTTCTCCTGATTATCCACCGGGATAAAACATATTGGAAAGGATTTACAACTGAAACCACAGTGGTTGTCCTTAATAGAATATAGTTTATTAACCTCTAGATGACATAAACTGTCACTAAAGCGATTTTCTTGATGTGGGAGTATCTCAATTCAGAACATGTTAAAGGGAAACTAAGATAGTAGACAACATGCTCCTGTATCTCTTCATCTTCCTGAACCAACACCGCTCCTATAGTTTACTCATATGCATCCAAATACAATATGAAGTCCTTGATGTAGTCTAGTGGATGCAAGAGAGGAGCCTTTAGTAGTGCCTTTTTTAATTCCTTGAAATATTGTTGTGCAATTTCATCCAACAGGAATGGAGTGTCTTTGTTAAGCAAGCACATGAAACCCTTGGTGATCTTGGCATAGTTTACAATAAACCACTGAATAAATTTGGATTTTTCTTGCATTATTTGTAATTTCCCGATGAATTTACGAGGAGGAAGATTGACAACCTCCTCAACTTTTAAAGGATCGACCCTTAACCAATTATTCAAAATCATGAAACTGATTAATTGCCCTGACTAGACGTAGAAGACACACTTATGGGGATTTAAGCGGATCTTGTAATGTTTGCATCATTCAAAAATTAAGTGAAGATGATCTAGATGATCCTTTCTCTTCCGAGAATGGGCAGGGAAATGGTCTAAGTATGGCTCAACAATATGCTTAATATTGTGGAAAGCAAAGTTCATTTCTCGCTAAAAGATTGCTCCGACATTTTTTAAGCCAAAAGGAATCTTTTTATATGCAAATGTACCCCAAGGACAAATGAAAGAAGTTTTGTGTTGGTCTTTTGGTTTGATATGAATCTGTTTGTAGCCTGAAAAAACATCTATAAACAAAAACACCTCGCTACCCACACAAGCATCAATGATCTGATCAATAAATGGTGTAGTGTAGTTGTCTTTGGCACAAGATTTATTTAAATCATGGAAATTTGCATAGACGCATATAGTCCCCTATTTCTTATCTCTTAGAATGGGAAATCTTTCTTCTTATCTTTCTGCTGAGCCTCCAACTCATAATCCTTATTTTTGGTTTGTGACAAAGAATGGGATCGAACCATACGAATATAGGACTGATTAACAAGAGCATTTTGTATGCCCTGAACATATTTTGAACTAGAATTTGCATCATGTCCTTGGGTAAATGGATCCTTAAAGATGATCGGTTGTTGTTGTTTTAGAAACTTTCGTGCTTGGTCTATTAATGGGAATTGATAGGTAATATGGTCTACTTGGAACAACTTGCAAGGGAATTTGGCCTTATTCTTCTTTTTCTTACCTAGCTCAACACTGTTTGTGGGTTTTGGTTTTTTTGGTTCATTCCACTCTTATTACCCTTGTTCTTTTTCCCACCAGGCCACTGAGTTCCCTTTTGGGTAAATTGTGTCGAATATACATTCACATTTTGGGTGAGGGGATGGTAGCCTTATCCTTCTTTGCTGCAAATTTCTTCACTAACAAATTATGGACTTGTTTAGTCAGTGACTCTATAATTGATGTGTCAACTGAACCTACCATGCCATCTGAATCTGGTCCAGTATTGGGTTGAGAAAAGTATGTATTAGACCTTGGTACCTTATGGACAATTTCATAT
This sequence comes from Pseudotsuga menziesii, assembly GCA_001517045.1. NCBI lineage: Eukaryota > Viridiplantae > Streptophyta > Pinopsida > Pinales > Pinaceae > Pseudotsuga > Pseudotsuga menziesii. The sequence goes on along the minus strand of LPNX010431106.1, from coordinate 5,953 downwards.
AAAATCTCAAACTAGGTATATATCAAATCCTTTTGCTCTAACTTGAGAATGGTCTCTTCCTTCGTATTCACTCCCGATGTGGAAACATATTTTGAAATATAAGGCAATAATGATTTCAAAAACCATTCCAATAAGAACTCGGGATGAATATTGGATTTGATAAGCCTCTTTATCCTTATCCACTCCTGAATGTGATCAAATATATGAGTGGCCTTGGTATTCCTAAAAGTTGAAAGAAGGTTTGCACCGGCATCATACTAGACAAGAAGTTGAAAGTGATTCAAGAAAATGGTTTCCAAATCAAGAAATTTTTGTATGTGGCCAACGGGAGTTCTATGTATCAATTTTGTTCTACACTGGGCAGTGTTCATTGAAATAGTGTTAACCAAACATAACCATCATTCAGTGAGTTGGAAGAGCACCATAAATGGAAAGTCGTAATATGGGAACCTGGGTCTTCAAAATTTGTAAATGTATGAGGGTAATTTGATTGGGACTGGTGGCCATATCTAATTATGACACACATGTTTATTCATTAGTTTCGATAACTATGGTATGTTTAAATTTTCCAAAAAAGGTAAACGAGGCCGAGCTACAGAAGTCTTGGGTGAGGAAGTATGTGCACCAGGGCTCCCGAATGGCAAATTGGGGTCACCCCCAGCCACCAGTTGTGAAGAATAGCAAGGTTTTGAAAAGGGTTCCAACCAAAGGCCAAAGGGTTACTAACTTGTGGTGTGTGATATTGTGTTTGACTGATTCCAGGCGAAGCTGCATTTGCAAAGATAGGAGCTGATATCCCCCCTCTAAAGAGTGAGAAAGGAGAGATCCCAAAAGTAGCATTCGACACCTGATTAGAAGTATCAAAGTTAAACATGAAAATTGGTTTGGACCTCTAGAAGACACACCCATATAAGTAGGTGGTGGACCTACATAAGGAGTTGATGGAGGGATCCTCCCCCCATACCACAGAAAACCTTGGATGAATGGAGTGGATCCACTAGGACCACTTTGAGTAGTCTGAAATAATGGAGAAGAAGTGAATGGTGCACCGAGTATCCCAGTAACCGTTACTACAAAATGGCCTAAATTGTTTAAGGGTGCCTATGGATTAACCACTCGGGAACTTGGAGACACTGAAGTATATGAAACAAAGTTAATAGACACTATAGGTGCAATAGAGATACTTGGTGTAGGAGAAATCGCTAGTGAAGGAGAGACTCCACTGACCACCATGGATGAAGTGGGGGTAGACAAATCCCCTAGACCTTCTCCTGAGATAGACATAATAGTACTAAATGGAATACCAACAGCAGGTGAACCAAAAGGATGAACTTACACGGAAATAGGACCACTTAAATCGGTATAGGTGGATTGTAATTTTTTGCAAACTCTTTAGCTTGCAAGTCTTCAACTTCCATAGATGAGTTTTCAATATGAGTATAATGAAGATTAGGTTCCCTTGGAATTTTACTGAATCCAGCCGATTCAAAAGAACCGTCAGTATCTAATATCTGCCTTTGAGGTGGTGGTGGAGGCTTGACTATGGAGAGTGGAGGAGATCCTCTACAACTATATATTTAAGTCACACACTTAAAGGTCAAACTATATCACAAGAAAACAATAGAGCACACTACAAAACATATCCTAAGTATCACAAACACAATTAGGTGAAATATACGTCTTCCAAATGAACGTCTGGAATGATTAGGGCCTAGGAAAAACCAATGAAGCACTGAAGAATAGTTACTTGGTGTCCTGTAATAATGTTTCTAGGTGAAAGTGTTTGAATCACCAAACCTCCCTCCCAAATTGTTAACTGAAGTTACCTCCCAAGAATTCCCTAGGTACAATGGAAATAACCTTCCACCGTGACCCTTGAAGAAACCCTAGATTCTCGATACTAAGGCTACAAAATTTACAACAAGATTTCAACGGAATAGTTGTAGTTCTGACTAGTGTGCATGGGTAGGGTAGCTAAGCCCAAAATTCTAACAGTGCCAACACCTCACACGACCAAAATATGGTACAAAAAGAACCCCTATATGCACAACAATCCAAGTTTATGCTTGAGCAAAGTATTGGGGGGTTATCTCTACAACTAATTCCTCACACGGCCTCGTGCTTGACTCATGTTAGAGGATATTTTCAGTATATCTCTTGTAAATTTGGATTTACCTAATGATAATCCACTAAGTATGAGTTCAAATGATATTGAATAGTTAAAAATATCCTAATCCAAGAAACTTGCCTAATCTAGTTGATGTATGACCCTAAAAAAGAAAGTGTTACTAATAAATTTTAATTTATACCATTCCTTTTAAAGTCAATATTACTGAAAGGTAGTGGAATTGCAACTCATGGTGTTTTGACTCAATTGAATGCAAATTTGATGTAATTTTTTTTTTAAAACAAATGCTATTCAACATATATTGTTTCTTTTTCGAAACAAAATGAAATTACTTAAGAACTTTGAACAACACAAGACAATTTATATACCTTTTCCTTTTTGAAAGACAATTTAAAAACAAGCAGACAAAGAGCCTATATGAGACTAACAATGCAACTACAAAATATTTGTTTTATTTTTCTTTTCAAAAAGATAAAAGTTGATGCAAACTAATGCAAAATAAGTGAGCTAGATAACATGAAGATGTATAAATGAAAGAAATAAAGCTAAGATATTAAAATCACAACTTTGACAAGCAATGCAAAGTTGACCCAAAACCCTACTTGGATTGAATTACGAGACTTTGAAAGAAAAATAAATCAAGAGGCTGGAAAAGGAAAAAGGTTTAGATTGTCAATGAAGAAATCATATGGAGAAAAGTAACATAGAACTGATAGAATCCATGGACTCGAAGAATCAATTCAACCAAACAATCCAAGAGGCAAGACCTATGCAAACTTTCACACAAAATCAAAACTAACCTACTCAGTAAAAACTTGTAAGACAAGTTACAATGAAATGCATGAAGTTACATAGCAGTAATACGTCATGAAATCAGCCTACATGAGTATACAAAACCAAAATCTCAGAAAAAAGGACAAACACTAATTTTTGGAGACCTCCTAGAGATCTCACAGTTAATGAAACACAACTGAAAATGAAATAGTTCCCCTTCAACATTGTTCATTTCATCACATTTGAACATTCCACACAGCACTTTCTCCAACAGGCAAAATTGTAATTTTATTATTGCAAAATGAAATAGTTCATCTTACAACAAGTATTTCACAAGTTGTTAACACCCAAAAATGGTTAACTACCTCATCTACCCCATTTCATGGCTCATTCGTCCATTTA
>LPNX010431033.1:0-17163 GCA_001517045.1 Pseudotsuga menziesii | reverse complement strand
ATCGTTCATCACCCCCATCCTCATCATCATCATCATGGTCATCATCATCATCATCATCATCATCATCATGGTCATCATCATCTTCATCGACACCCTCATCAGCATGGTCATCATCATCCTCATCACCCTCATAATCCTCATCCTCATCACCCTCACAATCCATCATCATCATGGTCATCAAGGTCATCATCATCATCATGGTCATCATCCTCATGGTCATCATCATCATGGTCATCATAATCATCATCGTCATCTGGATCATCATCATCATCATCATCATGGTCATCATCATCATCATCATCATCACCCTCATCATCATCACCCTCATCATCATCATGGTCATCATGGTCATCATCATCATGGTCATCATAATCATCATCATCATCTGGATCATCATCATCATCATCATCACCATCATCATCATCATCATCATCATCATCATGGTCATCATGGTCATCATCATCATCATCATCATGGTCATCATGGTCATCATCATCATCATCATCATGGTCATCCTCATCATCATCATCATCATCATCATGGTCATCATCATCTTCATCGACATCCTCATCCTTAACATCATCATCATTGTCATCATCATCATTGTCATCATCATCATCATGGTCATCATGGTCATCATCATCATCATGGTCATCGTCATCATGGTAAACGTCACTCCAGCATTTCAAACGGCAAGAAATTTTGCATCAAAACGAAAGAGAACTCCTAAACGAATACAAGTGGACGAGAGCGGATTGACTTCCATTGAAGGTAAGGTGGCTAAACGCACTATCCTTCGTCATTCTTCTCAAATAATGAAACAATATTTTGATAACAAATCCAAAGCCGATAAATGCGAACTGTTTTTAGCTTTGCTTAAATCTAGAAATATGGCAACTGTTAGAAGAAATTTAGGCATAACAACAATGAAGAATATGGAATCAAGTAATCACATTGTTAAATCTCTTGCTACTGCATTCACATCGATTGGTAAAAAAACTCGTTCAAAAGACTATAATGTGGCTCGTCGTGTATTGGCTGAATCAATTGTATGTAGATCCACAAGGCAACGTCGTTTACTTAAATGCACATCCGAAATTGTTCCTTTACATCCAAAGACTCTTAAAAAATATTCAGTAAGAAGAGACAACCTTGATGTAGAGGGACAAATGGAAACATTATGGGCATTTAGCGGTAGACTGCCCCGCAAAGACATGAAGTTAGTCAAAGCAGTGAAGGGCCTAGTGCAAACGTTTTGGCATGATAACACTAGGCCTTCTTCTAACACGAAGGATGTATTAAAACATTGTAGGGGTTCTCATCACACTGAACCTCATGTTAAGCATTATCTTGACATGACACAAACTCAACTGTTCGAGATGTTTAAAGTTGCCCATGTAGAGCTAAGGCTCGGGCAAAGATCTTTTGAAAAATGGAAGCCTTGGTATGTTAGAATCAATACCATCTGGAACACTTGTTGTTGTAGATACCACATAGAGTTTGACCTATATTACCATACATTTGCACATATACGTCGTTTTTTGCATCCTAACCATGTGCAGGAATGCTCAAGTACAGTACCACCAATTTCATCCAGAGATTTCATCCGTAGCCTCATGTGTCCGAGGCAAGATGGGCAGACACATTACTTAAAACAATGTGTAGATGGTTCTTGCAACAATTATGGTGGGCTATCCTTATGGTCTGATTGCATCCATGAAAGTGAAGATCAAGCATTCGGGAATGCAATTGTTGAGAAGCAAAACTATCAGTATGAGACATATCAGCTAAATGATGGGAAATAAATCAGGAAGATTAAATTGGTGACTTCACAGGTAAATTCTTGAATATTGACAAATTAATATTCACGTGTACACACACATTTTTTTATGTGGTTTACTGACATATTAATATTCATGTACCAGGTTCGAGTATATGATTTTATTCTAGAGTTTCGTGGAAAGATCCAACAGTACATTCAACATGTCGATATGGCACGGTGGCAAGATGAGCAATTCAGAATATGCCAGGACACCTTCCCTCTCGGAACAATACTATCAGTGGTTGACTTTGCTGAAAATTACACCCTACAACCACAAAATGAAATTCAAAGTCAATACTATCACTCAGAGCAGGTGAGCATAATGGTGCATATCACGTATCGACATGGGCAAGATAGCAGTGAAGAGAAACATGTGATACTGAAAGAAATTCCCTTCTACATAAGTGACGACCGGACCCATGACATCCATTACATGCAACATTGCTTTAAATTATTCTATGACCACGTGATAGCTATGGGTATACCATTTTATCGTCATATCATTTGGTCAGATGGTTGTGCTGGACAGTTCAAGAATGCATGTGTATTTGAATGGTTGTGTTTGTTGCACCTAAAATACAAGGTGCCACATGTATAGAACTACTTTGAAACTGGTCATGGAAAAGGAGAGCACGATGGTGCTGGTGCATGCATTAAAACTGCCCTTCGAAGGGAAGAGATGAAGTTTACAGGTGCTCGCCTTCGAGACGCAGCATCTATAGTCCAATGGTGTGCATCTGTCATGGGAGAAAAAACAACAAGGAAAAACTTAGTGCGAAGATTATTTTGGGAGGTTACAAATGTGGACCTATCACAAAAACCTCGGGTGAACACAGTGCATGGAACTGACAGTTCATTCAATTAGAAGCTCAGACAACTCGGCCCTACAAATTTGGACAAGATTGAAGGCTTGCTTTTGCAGTTCTTGTAGCATCGATGAATGGGATGATTGTGAGCATACTGATACCGTTGATACATGGGAACGAGTGACACTTGGTACCAATTTCAACGGGGGCAATGAAATAGACCATTTGGAAGATGATCAGACACATATTTCTAGAGACTATGATCACATATCGGATCGCATACAAGCAGGTACATGAGTAGTACCTAAATAATAAAATGACCCCCCTCTGTAAATTTTTTACTCGACCTTTGTATAATTTAATTTATGTAGAAATTAGATATGCAAGACCTTATTTACAAAATGTAAATTGTTAACTCGACCTATTTCTTTTCACAGGTCAGATATCTGCAGTGGTTGCCCCAAAAAATAATGAATGGGGTTCTGACTATTGGTTGGCACGTTGCTTAGAGGGGAAACAAACCCTTCTAGAACCTGTTACAGATGATGAGAATATTGAATTCCCAACCGGCTTGATGGTTATAAAAGGGGAGTACTTGACACTTGCAGCACAACAGAAAAGGAAGGGTGGGTATGTATATCAGGATTATAGACCAGGAGCTATTGTATACCACTTCACCAACCTAGTAGTTGGTACAAACATCAAGCTCCGCACACTTGCTCACAAAAATAGGTCACATGTACGATACTTGCTACCTCATATAGAGCACGAAAGATTGATGGACACTATCGGCACCAGAGATGATCCGGATGGCCTACTTGTATGAGTGCATTGTCAGGTGCGTTATTTAAACCATGTTTGCACATTTTCATTGGGTTCTCTTTTCTTTCTTATGATGTTACTAATGTCTAGCCTTTGGTGTGCCTAGGATACAAACACCATTTATGGCACATTGGAGGTGCCAAGAATGGTGTCTTTAGACACCACCAAATTTAGTTCGGAAAATTTAACAAGTTCTCGAGTTGTTGAAATTTACATTTCTTGATGTTTTTAGTTTAATATATATATACATTTAATTAGGAGAGGCAACTAGAAACACATGATCACGATCACCCTGAATGCACCTACTAGGATTTCATGAGTCACCAATACTTGCATGCTCCAACTATGGTCAAGACAAGTTATTTTATGTCCAACTAGGGTTTGGAGAGCAATTATGCAAGTTAGGATCTAGTGAACTAAAAACACATGAGAACCGATACTTGAGATGTCCACCTAGGGTTTGGTGAGCAATCATGCAAGTTAGGAGAGTCAACAATACTTGCATCTACAAACACATGAACACCTTGATACTTGCATGCACCAACTAAACACTAAACACACATGTCTCAAAAAGGTCGCTAAACACACATGTATATCTAGAATTATTTTCCCATGGTAGCTTACATATCAAAGTCATGGGTTTCCTTGATGGTGCATATCAAAGTGATCCGAATTTTAGTATCACAGGGCATCTTATTTTTGTAAATGATATATATATATGCATGTTGGTAAGTATAAAGTTGGAGCTGGCATTGAAACATGGACAACTTTGGATAATTAATGGCCTCAATGCTCTTGATAAAATGTGCCTTCAACGGTGCTGTAAAAACTCTTTAGGTTTTTGTTCACTAGGATCTCACTATAAATTGTCATGGTGTTAAAAAAGACCTAATTGGAGTGCAAATAATGCTACTCTTTAGTACATTTATTTTAGGAGAGTCAACTACAAACACTTGAGATCACCAATACTTGCACATGCACCAACTAGGGTTTCACATGAGTCACCAAGTTGTGCATGCTCCAACTAGGGTCAATATAAGGTATGAGATGTCCAACTAGGGTTTGGTGCGTAAGTTAGGAGAGTGAACTACAAACACATGATCACCAATACTTGCATGCTCCAACTAGGGTCAAGACACAGTCATAGATGTCCAACTAGGGTTTGGTGAGCAATCATGCAAGTCAGGAGAGTCAACTACAAACACATGAGATCACCAATACTTGCACATGCACCAACTAGGGTTTCATGAGTCACCAAGTTGTGGCATGCTCCAACTAGGGTCAAGACAAGGTATGAGACATGTCCAACTAGGGTTTGGTGAGAAATCATGCAACTTAGGCTTGAGTCAACTACAAACACATGAGATCAGGCCAATACTTGCACATGCACAACAACATTATTGGGAACTAAACATTATTGTGGCATGCTCCAACTAGGGTCAAGACAAGGTATGAGATACATCCAACTAGGGTTTGGTGTGTAATCATGCAAGTGACGAGACTGAACTACAAACACATTATTACCAATACTTGCATGATCCAACTAGGGTCAAGACAAGGTCATAGATGTGGACAACTAGGGTTTCGTGAGCAATCATGCAATTCAGGAGAGTCAACTACAAACACATGAGATCACCAATACTTGCACCTGCACCAACTAGGGTTTCATGAGTCACCAAGTTGTGGCATGCTCCAACTAGGGTCAAGACAAGGTATGAGACATGTCCAACTAGGGTTTGGTGAGCAATCATGCAAGTTAGGCTTGAGAGTCAAATACAAACACATGAGATCGTGCTAATACTTGCACATGCACAACAACATTATTGGGAACTAAACATGTTATTGTGGCATGCTCCAACTAGGGTCAAGAAAAGGTATGAGATACATCCAACTAGAGTTTGGTGTGTAATCATGCAAGTTAGGAGAGTGAACTACAAACACATGATCACCAATACTTGCATGCTCCAACTAGGGTCAAGACAAGGTCATAGATGTCCAACTAGGGTTTGGTGGCAATCATGCAAGTTAGGAGAGTCAACTGCAAACACATGAGATCGCCAATACTTGCACATGCAGCAACTAGTTTTTCATGAGTCACCAAGTTGTGCATGCTCCAACTAGCGTCAAGACAAGGTATGAGATGTCGAACTAGGGTTTGGCGAGCAATCATGCAAGTTAGGCTCGATTCAACTACAAAAACATGAGATCGTGCCAAGACTTGCACATGCACAACAACATTATTGGGAACTAAACATTATTGTGGCATGCTCCAACTATGGTCAAGACAAGGTATGAGATACATCCAACTAGGGTTTGGTCCGTAATCATGCAATTTAGGAGAGTGAAATACAAACACATGATCGTCAAATACTTGCATGCTCCAACTAGGGTCAAGACACGGTCATAGATGTCCAACTAGGGTTTGGTGAGCAATCATGCAAGTCAGGAGAGTCAACTACAAACACATGAGAGATCCCCAATACTTGCACATGCTCCAACTAGGGTCAAGACACGGTCATAGATGTCCAACTAGGGTTTGGTGAGCAATCATGCAAGTCAGGAGAGTCAACTACAAACACATGAGAGATCACCAATACTTGCACATTCTCCAACTAGGGTCAAGACAAGGTAAGAGATGTCCAACTAGGGTTTGGTGAGCAATCATGCAAGTTAGGCTCAAGTCAACTACAAACACATGAGATCGTGCCAATACTTGCACATGCACAACAACATTATTGGGAACTAAACATGATTGTGGCATGCTCCAACTAGGGTCAAGACAAGGTATGAGATACATCCAACTAGGGTTTGGTGTGTAATCATGCAAGTTAGGAAAGTGAACTACAAACACATGATCACCAAACCCTGCATGCTCCAACTAGGGTGAAGACAAGTTCATAGATGTCCAACTAGGGTTTGGTGAGCAATCATGCAAGTTAGGAGAGTCAACTAGAAACACATGAGATCACCAATACTTGCACATGCACCAACTAGTTTTTCATGAGTCACCAAGTTGTGCATGCTCCAACTAGGGTCAAGACAAGGTATGAGATGTTGAACTAGGGTTTGGCGAGCAATAATGCAAGTCAGGCTCGAGTCAACTACAAAAACCATAGATTGTGCCAAGACTTGCACATGCACAACAACATTATTGGGAACTAAACATTATTGTGGCATGCTCCAACTATGGTCAAGACAAGGTATGAGATACATCCAACTAGGGTTTTGTCCATAATCATGCAAGTTAGGAGAGTGAACTACAAACACATGATCACCAATACTTGCATGCTCCAACTAGGGTCAAGACATAGTCATAGATGTCCAACTAGGGTTTGGTGAGCAATCATGCAAGTTAGGAGAGTCAACTACAAACACATGAGAGATCACCAATACTTGCACATGCTCCAACTAGGGTCAAGACAAGGTATGAGATGTCCAACTAGGGTTTGGTGAGAAATCATGCAAGTTAGGCTCCAGTCAACTACAAACACATGAGATCATGCCAATACTTGCACATGCACAACAACATTATTGGGAACAAAACATTATTGTGGCATGCTCCAACTAGGGTCAATACAAGGTATGAGATACATCCAACTAGGGTTTGGTGTGTAATCATGCAAGTTAGGAGAGTGAACTACCAACACATGATCACCAAACCCTGCATGCTCCAACTAGGGTGAAGTCAAGGTCATAGATGTACAACTAGGGTTTGGTGAGAAATCATGCAAGTTAGAAGAGTCAACTACAAACACATGAGATCACCAATACTTGCACATGCACCAACTATTTTTTCATGAGTCACCAAGTTGTGCATGCTCCAACTAGGTTCAATACAAGGTATGAGATTTCGAACTAGGGTTTGGCAAGCAATCATGCAAGTTAGGCTTGAGTCAACTACAAAAACATGAGATCGTGCCAAGACTTGCACATGCACAACAACATTATTGGGAACTAAATATTATTGTGGCATGCTCCAACTATGGTCAAGACAAGGTATGAGATACATCCAACTAGGGTTTGGTGCGTAATCATGCAAGTTAGGAGAGTGAACTACAAACACATGATCACCAATACTTGCATGATCCAACTAGGGTCAAGACACGGTCATAGATGTCCAAATAGGGTTTGGTGAGCAATCATGCAAGTCAGGAGAGTCAACTACAAACACATGAGAGATCACCAATACTTGCACATGCTCCAACTAGGGTCAAGACAAGGTATGAGATGTTGAATCAGGGTTTGGTGAGCAATCATGCAAGTTAGGAGAGTCAACTACAAACACATGAGATCACCAATACTTGCACATGCACCAACTAGTTTTTCATGAGTCACCAAGTTGTGCATGCTCCAACTAGGGTCAAGACAAGGTATGAGATTTTGAACTAGGGTTTGGTGAGCAATAATGCAAGTTAGGCTCGAGTCAACTACAAAAACATGAGATCGTGCCAAGACTTGCACATGCACAACAACATTATTGGGAACTAAACATTATTGTGGCATGCTCCAAATATGGTCAAGAGAAGGTATGAGATACATCCAACTAGGGTTTGGTGCGTAATCATGCAAGTTAGGAGAGTGAACTACAAACACATGATCACCAATACTTGCATGCTCCAACTAGGGTCAAGACACGGTCATAGATGTCCAACTAGGGTTTGGTGAGCAATCATGCAAGTTAGGAGAGTCAACTACAAACACATGAGATCACCAATACTTGCACATGCAGCAACTAGTTTTTCATGAGTCAGCAAGTTGTGCATGCTCCAAGTAGGGTCAAGACAAGGTATGAGATGTCGAAATAGGGTTTGGCGAGTAATCATGCAAGTTAGGCTCAAGTCAACTACAAAAACATGAGATCGTGCCAAGACTTGAACATGCACAACAACATTATTGGGAACTAAACATTATTGTGGCATGCTCCAACTATGGTCAAGACAAGGTATGAGATACATCCAACTAGGGTTTGGTGCGTAATCATGCAAGTTAGGAGAGTGAACTACAAACACATGATCACCAATACTTGCATGCTCCAACTAGGATCATGACATGGTCATAGATGTCCAACTAGGGTTTGGTGAGCAATCATGCAAGTCAGGAGAGTCAACTACAAACACATGAGAGATCACCAATACTTGCACATGCTCCAACTAGGGTCAAGACAAGGTATGAGATGTCCAACTAGGGTTTAGTGAGCAATCATGCAAGTTAGGTTTGAGTCAACTACAAACACATGAGATCATGCCAATACTTGCACATGCACAACAACATTATTGGGAACTAAACATTATTGTGGCATGCTCCAACTAGGGTCAAGACAAGGTATGAGATACATCCAACTAGGGTTTGGTGTGTAATCATGCAAGTTAGGAGAGTGAACTACAAACACATGATCACCAATACTTGCATGATCCAACTAGGGTCAAGACAAGGTCATAGATGTCCAACTAGGGTTTGGTGAGCAATCATGCAAGTTACGGTAATGTAGGGTAAGTCATGAGATGTGCTTTATGGTATGATTTTAACTTGTCGTAGGGTAATGTAGAGTATGTTAAATTGTGCACACGTACATGTCATAATTGTATCTAGTATGTTAGTGTGTGTTACTATGTGTAAATTAGAGTATATATGTTATTGTACGTGTTAGAATTGTATGATGTTAAAAAGTTGATGAGTTGATGAGTCACCAAGTTGCATGGTCTGGAATTAGGGTCTTGAGACAAGGTATGAGATGTCCAACTAGGGTTTGGTGTGTAATCATGCAAGTCATGAGACATGTGCTTTATGAGATGGAACAAGGTAGGGTAATGTAGGTTAAGTCATGAGATGTGCTTTATGGTATGATGTTGACTTGTCGTAGGGTAATGTAGAGTATGTTATTGTGTGTACATGTTAGAATTGTATCTAGTATGTTAGTGTGTGTTACTGTGTGTAAATTAGGGTATATATATACATGTTATTGTACATTTGTTAGAATTGTATGATGTTAAAAAGTTAATGAGTTGATGAGTCACCAAGTTGCATGGTCTGGAATTAGGGTCTTGAGACAAGCTATGAGAGGGTTTGGTGTGTAATCATGCAAGTCATGAGACATGTGCTTTATGAGATGGAACAAGGTAGGGTAATGTACCTGGTAAGTCATGAGATGTGCTTTATGGTATGATGTTAACTTGTCGTAGGGTAATGTAGAGTATGTTAAATTATGTGTGCATGTCAGAATTGTATCTATTACATGTTAGTGTGTGTTATTGTGTGTAAATTAGGGTATATATGTTATTGTACATGTTAGAATTGTATGATGTTAAAAAGTTGATGAGTTGATGAGTCACCAAGTTGCATGGTCTGGAATTAGGGTCTTGAGACAAGGTATGAGATGTCCAACTAGGGTTTGGTGCGTAATCATGCAAGTCATGAGACATGTGCTTTATGAGACAGAACAAGGTAGGGTAATGTACCTGGTAAGTCATGAGATGTGCTTTATGGTATGATGTTAACTTGTCGTAGGGTAATGTAGAGTATGTTAAATTGTGTGTACATGTCAGAATTGTATCTAGTATGTTAGTGTGTGTTACTGTGTGTAAATTAGGGTATATATGTTATTGTACATGTTAGAATTGTATGATCTGTTAAAAATTTGATGAGTTGATGAGTCACCAAGTTGCATGGTCTGGAATTAGGGTCTTGATACAAGGTATGAGATGTCCAACTAGGGTTTGGTGCGTAATCATGCAAGTCATGAGACATGTGCTTCATGAGACGAAACAAGGTAGGGTAATGTAGGGTAAGTCATGAGATGTGCTTTAATGTATGATGTTAAAACTTGTCGTAGGGTAATGTAGAGTATGTTATTATGTGTACATGTTAGAATTGTACATCTAGTATGTTAGTGTGTGTTACTGTGTGTAAATTAGGGTATATATGTTATTGTACATGTTAGAATTGTATGATGTTAAAAATTTGATGAGCCGTTTAAATTCTTCCTTCAAGTAAATTGGAAATTCATTTTTAAGTTAGCACACATGCACGAACCACACATATCATTATATATCACATTGGTCATCCACACATATCATGTTCCAAGACCAAGTCAACCATGATATCATGTTCCAAGATCAAGTCAACCATATATACATGTATAAATTTGAACCTTGCTTTATATTAAATATATATGTATATAGCAATAATGTTGTACAAAAATTCCCATGCCACATGGCCATAATACAAAATAGTGGATCAAAACGTACATCTGTGTGTACACATATGAACAAAAAGATAAATCTATGTACATGCCCCCTATACATTATTTCTAGTTATCCCCTATTTTGCTGCCACTGCCAGAGTCTTCGGAGAAGTTGAGCTTTCTTTTGCGACTGCTCACTAGTGATCCCCATCGCTGGACAAGAGGGATAGGTCTCATTAGTGGAGACTGCAGAAAAACCAACATTTGTAAGTTAATTTACCAACCTTTAAAAATTCTATGTACATTTGTTCAAATTCCTTGAAACCAAAATAACATTTCTACTTACTGTACGTGAGTAAGTAATCTGGGGTCCTGGTGCCTCACTGACAGCGACCCTGATTGGGTGCTCTTCTTGCACCACTTGCTCACTATCAGGCTACATAAATATATTATATATATGCCAATGTCAACAAATATGTACATGTACCTTGGGGGGGAGAGGGTCAACAAATATAATTAAAAGCATATTTCAAATAATGCTTGTGTTTGCGAATCTACCTCTGCATGAGAGGGAATAGACTGCGAGACAATATACTCATCATGGGAAACCTGCATAAAACATGTTACATGTCCAAATGAAGGATACATATTGAATGTTACTTGATCAAGATATTTACACAAACGTACAAATAAAGCGATCTACATAAACATACCTGCTGGCTCATGAACGGTGGGCCGCCGATTTGGTGCTCTTCACGCATCGGTGCCTCACTAGGGGCCTGCATATAAAGTAGCATATATATATATATATATGTCAATTTCATATCAAATAGTGAATCAGAGACATATATACTACCTGGAAGCAAAATGATGAACTACCAAAGAAAGCGAAACATACATACCTATTTGGGGAGAAGAGGTGGGTTGCAACAACCTTGGTTTGGTGCTCTTCAAGAACCACTGTCACAATAGGTTCCTACATAAAGTAACATATGTCAAAGCGATATATGTAAGTTACAAAATGATTTTTACAAACAAAGCGAAACATAATTAAAAGCATATATATAATTAAAAGCATATTTCAAATAATACTTGTGGCTGCGAATCTACCTCTGCATGAGAGGGAATAGACTGTGAGACAATATACTCATCATGGGAAACTTGCATAAAACATGTTACATGTCAAAATTAGGATACATATTGAATGTTACTTGATCAAGATATGTACACAAACGTACAAATAAAGCGATCTAAATAAACATACCTACTGGCTCGTGAACGGTGGGCCGCCGGTTTGGTGCTCTTCACGCACCGGTGCCTCACTAGGGGCCTAAATATAAAGTAGCATATATATATATATATATATATATATATATATATATATATGTCAATTTCATATCAAATAGTGAATCAGAGACATATATTAAATGCTTTTTTGTTGGGCCTCCCCTTCCCTCTTCCATTTGACCTATTTGCATAGAATAAACAAAATACGTAGCTTTTTGTTATTGGGCAATGAAATAATTTTAACCTAATGACAAACACATCATTTGTATGCATGTACATATTTTTGATGATTAGAAAGATTACATGCACATTGGTGCATTTTTTTTGGATACCAATATTAGAGATGATATGAGGGGGACTATAGGCATGGCAATGCATTTGCATACCCTTAATTATAAATGTAATGATAGAAATGTCTATGCACTTGTATGTTGTGGGTGTTTGACATGTTCTAAGAGATTAGAAGGAACTAATGTACATGTCTTCCTAGAGGTATTTGAGATGATCTTGGGATCATTATGTAACTAGATTTTGAGTGGATGTTGTGTTCGAGGTATTATAGGCACATTGATGCATTTATATACCTCAAAGTATTTGAGATGGAACACATGTTGGTATAGGGAGTTCACCTTTTTATTCCAAGAATTAGATTAGGAACTTATCATTTTTTGTGAATACCTATGGGTATTGACTCTTGAGTTGGATATAGAAATCCATATTGAGAATAATGATTGTGGGTAGGAAAATTTAAGGAGAATTTTTTAAAGTTAGTGATTGTTGGGAAGCCAAAGAGAGGATGGATCAAGAGGTATCGATGGTTTTAGAAGAACTATATAATATTGTACAATGTGGAAATGGTCAATGAAAGAGTGTAGTATCAAACTGCCCCAAATGTCAAGCATTATTATGTCTATTTTGAAGTTTCTGGTGGTCACATTAGTACACGGGTTGATTTATTTGCACAAATGGAATCAAGAATCACATGCCCAAAATATACCTCCCAAAATACACAAACTACAAGCCAATAGTGTCCCATCACTTAACTATGCGAATTGGAATCCTAACATACATGTAGAGTGGATTAGTGGTACTTAATATATTCATGTATAAATTTATTAGCATTTCAAGTTTAATATTTTTGTTTTAGTCCTTCCAAATACCTAGTGGAGAGGAGCCAGTGACGAAACAAGGTGACCGATAGTGGATATGGGGTGATTAGTAGTGGAGATAGTCATTGTGTTGGTTGAACTCAATCTTGAAAAAACTAGTTACCATAAGTGGTTTATAAAAGTACTTTATGTACAAAGTAATTGTCAATATTTTCATGTCTTTAAAATTAATTTTCAAAAAAACTTCTTCTACATTTTGAAATAATATGAATATTGAAAATTTGAAATATCATTTTAAGCCACATCCTCTTTAAGTCACATCAATCTTCAAGTATTTTTACCAATAAAAAATACACTAAAACACACTAGAACTAGACAACTTGGAACTTTGTGGCTGGCATGGCATCATTTTGGATTCGTCACAGCTCAAAACTAGTATGGTAGATAAATAACACACCAAAGTATATGTGGTAAGAATTTGGAGGAAATACAAGCTTGGGAATATGGAAAATTAAGCTACATTACTACTGTAAAAAAATGCACCACCAATGGATCCTCTCCCCTAATGCGGCCAAGTTAGCCATGAAACTAATTCTAACAACATGTACAATGAGGACATACTCCAGTTTACATGGAATCTTTTTAATACTAAGAAAATACCTCCAACTATACTTCATATCTTGTATATTCGCACACATAGTATATCATAGCTAAATGGAGCCACTCAACACACTACAACTTAAGGTGATGGAGAAAGATCTATGAGCAACATATAAACTAACAAATTTATGATGGAGAAAGATCTATGAGCAACATATAAACTAACAAATTTAAAAGTTACATTAGGAATCTTGCATGAATCTACCTCTGCATGAGAGGGAATAGGCTGCGAGACAATATTCTCTTCCTGGGCAACCTGCACAAAACATGTCAAGTATCAAAATTAGGATACATATTGAATACATTACAATCTATAAGTTATAAAAACATATAAATAAAGTTGACAAATTAACAAGTATAGTTCTTACCCCTATTGGTGAAGAACCAAACCCATAGGCAATATTGACAGCCGCATCAATGTTCTCAACATTGATCGACAGACTATGCAACTATGGTGTGCCATGGGACACCAACTGTATATTTGTTCACAAATATTGTTAGATAATTAAATAGAAATAAAGTGCGAAACAATTGAAGATTTTGACATGAAACAAAGTATAATATTAAAATAATGAGTTTTACTTACAAAGCGAAGTAATCCATCATCTCGGAAGTCGAAAGCAGGGCCATAGCATATGCCTCCACACGACGTGCAAGGGTGTGGAGTAACACGACGCTTTGANAATAGAAATAAAGTGCGAAACAATTGAAGATTTTGACATGAAACAAAGTATAATATTAAAATAATGAGTTTTACTTACAAAGCGAAGTAATCCATCATCTTGGAAGTCAGAAGCAAGGCCATAGCATATGCCTCAACACGATGTGCAAGGGTGTGGAGTAACACAACGCTCTGAAGACTCTGTATCTCCTCTGTGATTTGTAGATGGGCCCACCGTAGAAGTGCCAGCCCCTTGGTCTACATTGCCTTGGACATCAGTCCCATGCTCAAGCAATGTCTCTGCCATGTCAAGTAATGCCTCCTGTGTATACTCAATGACATGACCTGCAGGAGGGTATACCCGAGGGGGTTTTGGTGTGCGTGGTGGGCATGGCACACGGTTGGGATCTCTCGGACCTGCAGGAGGGTATACCTGAGGGGGTTTTGGTGTGCGTGGTGGGCGTGGCACACGGTTGGGATCTCTCCTGGCTCCTTCCCTATCTTGGGGCATCCCATGACCAACACTCTGGTTGTCTAAGATATCAAAGTAGTTAACATGTTTCCCTAGGATGAATTCTGCATACAACTTCCTAAGGAAATAAAATGGGATGTCCCTATTCCCATGGGGGTCTTCATCGAAGACCATATACCAATGATCCATCCAATTAGCCTTTTTATTTGGTTCAATGCACCAGTCTATGGAAATGTGTGCTTGACTGGTGGGTGGAACCAATCCAGTGCTGGGGTCCCGGAATAATGAAAATAACTGGTCTTTAGTAATTTTAAGGGCTTTGATGTCTTTATGAGTCAATCGATCGGAGTAGTATTGCTNAATTTTAAGGGCTTTGATGTCTTTATGAGTCAATCCATCGGAGTAGTATTGCCTCCTAGATTCTCTGTACGAGGTAATGTTGTACAGAGCTCCTTGGGCATTGAAAATTGTGTTTGTTATTGTGTCCAAGGCACCGGCTAAAGAATTTCTCAAATGACCCCCCCCCTCTAATGGATGACCTNACAGAGCTCCTTGGGCATCGAAAATTGTGTTTGTTATTGTGTCCAAGGCATCGGCTAAAGAATTTCTCAAATGACCCCCCCCTCTAATGGATGAGCTAAGGCACCTCAATTATGCCAAGCATGCAATAATCTGTGTGTTTCTATCTTGTTCCCCCTCCGGGTCTGGGTTTGGTTGTGGGTTAGGTTGTTGTGGGTTATTAGAGGGTGGGTTTTCCACATTCTGTTGTTCATTTGTGTTGTCTATTAATATTTAAACATAAAATTGCAAGTTAATTTACTTAGAATCATTATTTGATTGTTCACATTCAATTACTTTTTTAAATTTGTTCAAAATAATTATAAAAACAAAGAAATTATGAGTAAAATTAAAGAATGGAAGGTTAAATGAAAAGGATTGAACTAGCATAAATACCTACCATTGGAGCAATCCACCTCGGCTCCACCTCGAACTCGGCCTCGACTTCGAAAAGGTAAAACCCAAATCGCACCTGCGGTTTTTCGCTCCTGCGTTGTTTCGGTGTCGCGATGCTGTGAAAATGAGCTCGCGGCCTCTGTTTTATTTTTTTTCTGCTTTTAAATATCGCAAGTGCGATATATCGCATATGCGATATATCACACTTGCGATATACTTCTTTTGTGGTCCCCTTACAAAAAAATAACATTTACTCACAAAAAGTATTATATTGGGAAACCTCCATTCACTATCTAGGACTTCTTATTGATAAAATTGGAATAGGTGTTCATATTGCCAATGTACAAGCTCTTGTTAACTGGCTAATCCCCTCATTGTTATTGCTTGAAAAAGTATTTATCGGTGGCCTAAATTTTTATCAACATTTTACTACTCATTTATCTCACATTTCATACCCCCTACATCAACTCTCCAATCCACTTGTGTTTTCCTAACAAAGTTAATGGATGAGAGTTCTTGGAAGTCAAACACTACATTGTATTTGAAATTGGTTTTGCACCTGTTGGATTCGCAATATCCCTTTGATATTGAGACAAATGCTTCACACTATGCTACTAGTGCCATATTAAAATGGGTTGGTCATCCCACGAACTATCATTCCAAGACTTTGACAAACGCCAATCTGAAGTACAACACATATGACAAAGAATTTTGAGATCTATCGAAGGCCTTGAAGCAATGGTGCCATTATGTTTTGGATAAGGAAAACAATTTTTGTACTAATAATCATCCCTTAATCTTTTGAATTCATAGTCTAAGAGTTAAGAACAATTCCATCTCAAACATGCGTCCTACCTACAATAGTTTCACGTGGTCTTTAAATATAAGAAAGGGAGTTCAAATTAGGCGACAAATGTGTTGAGTTTCCCTCCAACTCAACCAATGCACATTTTGGATGTTCCTTGTGTTGCCTATGCAGCTTGGAACAACTATATGCTACTAGTACTTTCTTTGGGTCAGTTTGGCAGGCCTTTCATCATCCCACCCAAATTAATTTGTATTTGGGAGGGTTGGATGTTTAAGCATAATTAAATTTTCCTACCCAACACTCTAGGCTCCTTAGTTTTGATTTGGGAAGCTCATGCCTATTGATATGGTGGACATTTTGGCCCACTTAAGATGAGTTGACAGGGAAAAATGTGGAAGATTTGTAAGATTCCAAGTATAATTCCTATGAATTTAATCTATATCTTCTTGCATATCTTGCACCGAAAACTCATTAGTATAAAATTCTTCAAAACATGATGGTTCAAAATCAACTTGTGAAAATAAAGCAACATTTACAGTCTCACCTCTTGGATTTTCTTCGTGTGCCAAGCTTCTCTAATAA
>LPNX010431026.1:678283-727673 GCA_001517045.1 Pseudotsuga menziesii | reverse complement strand
CCCAGCAGAGTCGCCAATTCTGTTACGGAGAGAAATTCCTATGGCTTGGGGTACCACAACAGACAGCTAGACTCCAGAAATCAATCTTCTCCAATATGCAACCTAACACTAAAGGATCGAACACTAAAGGATCGAACCTCGTACCTTATTCCGGACGGTTGAAGTAGATCCCCGTTGAGCTTTCCAATCTTCAGCTTGAATTGTTATAGCACGTCCTCAACAACGGTGGAAAAATGCAGGTTCTATGTGTGATCAAGAGGAAAGAACGTCTCCGACTAGCAAAATGGTGTATGAGGGGGAAAGGCCGAACCCCCACACAAGGAATTTCCATCCTTTTAACTCCCTCTGCCTGAGGAAAATGAACAGTCACCATTGGGATAGTAGACAGACCATCCACAACCCAGACGACGCGTCGTAGAGAGAGTGCAGGTGTGAGAGTAGTGGTCTTTTTGCCAGCAAATAGATGTCCCAACTAAACAACAGAACAATGAAGGTGGTGGTTGTATGAAACAAGGGAAAATGAGCAAAACAAATAGGGTGGTGACACATGGCTTTTCCCCCATGGCTCAAGGTTCATCATTTCCCCTCCTTATCCTTAGGAATTATGCCCCTTCTCAATTTAATTGCAGTGAACATAGCTGGCTAGGTTCAATTAATTAAGATACACATTTACATGATGCCATAATTTAATATATATGCTGCATATCCCGATATACCATCGGTAATAGTCCAATCACTGAAACATAACACAACCGAATCGATGGTGGGGCTTTTGCCTTCAGCTCCACACCACGATTCATTACAATATATACATCACATACATTAATGCAAATGGGGTCAAAACCGGGGTGTTACATATAGGCATATACAATGGTAAATAAATAGATAAAAAATTACCTCCAATGTCCTTCCCTAACCCTCCTTTGGCATATACAACAAATATTTCCTCCTTCTTGACCCTTGAAAATCTAGAAGTTATCCCAAATAGAAAAATGACAATGCATCAGACTTTTCTATAATTGTGATGAGAGATATTTTCTGAGGCATAAATTTAAGGAAAAAAATGATTTCAAATTTATGTGTCCCAACCTGACCACCCTAAGTAAATATACAAGGAAAACACCACTGAGTCGAAATTAGAAAACCTACACCTCCTCCCCAAGAGGAACCCATATAGGAGTTTTTTCAAGTGGAACATTAACTTTCCTCCATGCTTTATCAAGTATTTCATCCCTCTAGACCCTAAAGTTGATTTCCTACAACATATACCACAAAGTGGTTGTGGTAATTGAAAGTCGTGGCACCCACAATTTTATTTGTCACCAAGTGGTAGATGAAACTCAATGTTATGTCCATGTAGTGTGCAACTTCAAAATTATGATAGACAAGGTTGGTATGATTAAATGTGGGAATAGATATGAGAATTCCAAACTTCCACTAGGGGGGTATTAGCTCAACATGTTTTCTATTGTAACAAGAGTATGTGATGTGCCACTCCATGTAGAAGGGTTATGCACTTTGTGTCCCACTACCATGTATTTCAAGGAAATATACATGAGTTTCACTAAGGATGGTTATCGACATAATCTCATAAGGATCATGTCACATCCTCATCCATTAGTTTAATCAACGGAGGGGAGATTTATGAACTATGGGCTTCTAAACTTTTCCTTGGGGGAATAATAAAAAATTCATAACCAATAAAATGTGTGTGCATATGCATAAATAAAAACAAAATGGAAATAAAATCTACCCACACACACACACATCATGCATATACAACATATTCACTATAGGCATAAATAAAATAATTTCACATTTAAATACAAGGAGGATACTTACCTTTAAACAAAGCAGATCCAAGCATTTGGTTGTGTACGAGTGATTTTCCACCCAACTGTAGGTACTATTTCCAACATATACTTTTTATACTAAGAGGCCATGCCTAATATGGGCTATGATTCCATTCCTAAACTGATCCGTGAGACCATCAAAGTGAAGGAAACACCTACATGTTTATCTCATTCATCCCACAACCCATTATGTTGCCAATGCTTAGATGATTGCTCATATAGAGATCTATAGGAATGTCACTAAACCATCATAGCCCTGGCACTCCTTCCAAATTCCCCACATAACACAAGGACACCATTCCCCTTAATTTATCCATAGTTCCCTAAAGAAATCCAACCCTTATAGTGCTTACCAGTGTGTGCAGTAAGAGTCCAACTTGTTGTATGTTGTTGGGGAACCTCCTATAGTGTTAATTCATGGATTCTCAAACATATATTAGTATTAAAATTTATTTGTAAAGGTACCTATATTTCCCAACCTCTATGATCACCTACAACCATTTTGTTTTCCTCAAATATGCAACTTTATTTCCAAATTCAAATTTTTTGGGTAGGCATAGTCTAGGAATTGGTAATGAACAACAAAAATAAAGAGTTTGTGTAGTTTCTAAATTGTTGGTAAATATATGCATAGTGAATAATGGATGATAGACTCTAAAAAGATGAGAGAATGGTGAAATGAAAACTAACATAACTTCTAAAAATACAAGATAAGAAGATTAAAATAGTCATAGGAGTATATTTATCCCATGCTTCCATAACTACATCAAAAGACTTTCCTCACAAACCTCACACATGCATTCAATGATTGGGTAAAAAAACAAAAATGAATAAATTGGCTCATTTAAGGGAAATTACAATAAATGAATGAGTTCTAATGTTGACACATAGAAATACACGATTCAATATCCCATATCCCCCTCTTTCCTCTATCCCTCTAATGGAATCATATCCCATTTAGTTCTCTTTACACAACCATCTTGGACAATTTTTAAATTTTTTCAACATCATATTTACATAGCATTTGAATTGGCATGATAATCCAACCACATTCCATAAATAGATATTTATCTTTGACATGCATATCCATTTTCTAATCGGGCCTTGGCCTGGAGCTTCACACTAGGAATTCATACTAGCATATTTACATCATTTACATGATTTGATTTGATATACTCAAGGTCAAAACTGGGGGTATTATAATCCCCTCCCCATGGGAATAACATCATCCTCAATATTTGCTCAAAATCAGAAAAAAATGGATATGTGCCTCTCATGGCATCCTCCAGCTCCTACGTAGCCCCATTGGGACCAAATTTGCTTCCATTGCACCTTTATCTATCCAAAGGTTTAGTTTTGAAGGCATGTTACCTTTTTTTCAAGGACACATAGTGGATTTGTTTTGAACTCTTTGTTGGTTTCCACCTATATCACATCTGAATCAATCACATGGTTAGTATCGTGTACACATTTTTTTAGGGAAGAAATGAAAAGCATTATGTTATCTAGTGTTAATAAGTGATGCAATTCTATATGCATCCGTCCCTATTCTTTTCAGGAACTTGAAATGGCCTAGAATATCTTGGTGATAGCTTGCACAACTTCCAAGCTTGAAGGAAATTTTCCTCATCCTCATTCTGAGGTAAACATGACCCCTAACATGAAATTCCCTATGCACTCTATTCTTATCTGCATAGACTTCCTGTCTATCTTGGGCTACCTTTAAATTCTACCTAATATTTGCAACCTCATGTTCCATTTACTTGAGAAATTTTGAGCCAAGTACAATCTTGGTTCGCTTGATTATCCCAAGTCATTGGTGTCATGTACTTTCGTCCATACAAAGTTTCAAATGGGATCATTCCCAGTGATGCTTATTTCCCGTTGTTATATACAAACTCTACCAAGTGTAGATAATCTTCCCACTTTGATCATTTGTCCATCACATACATATGTAACATGTCTTCATTAATTTGATTTACTCTTTATCTTTTCCCATTTGTTTGAGGATGGTATTCAGTGCTAAATTTTAGTTGTGTACCCAAATTTGCAAATAGAGTTTCCCGGAAATTAGAGGTGAACTTGGTGTCTTTGTTTAACTATTTTTCCTAGGAAACCCATGCAACCTAAATATCTCCTCCATGAAAATATATGCAATGGAATCCACTTTATATGTGGACTTAACATGTATAAAATGTGTTTCCTTTGTTAACTTGGCCAACACCACCATAATTGAGTCATGTTGTCTCACTATTATTACCAACCTTGTAATAAAATCCAAGGAAATCACTTCCCAATTCCATTCTAGAGTCGACAAAGGTTACAATAAGTCTATTGATTGTCGATGCTCAGTATTCACTTGTTGACATTTCAAACATTTACAAATATACTCAGCAATATCCTTTTACATTCTTGGAAACAAACATTTCTCCATGGTTGTTATTAATTGTTTTCTAGTATCATGGTTGACCAGAATATGATGTTTTATGGTTCTCATCCATAATAATTCTTCTCAAGTTTTCCACCTTTGGAATATACATTCAATTTTTATAAGTAATAATTCCACCATCCTCCAAATGATAACTTTCATACCTCTTTTCTAAATTATGTAGTTGTAATTTCAATTTTCCTTGAAAACATTTCTCCTCTCTAGACAGGGAGTCAACAAGCTATTGCCTCAAGTCTAATTGGAAAATCCTAATGGCTTCCACATGCATTTTTTGTTGAGTAAATAAACCACTTTATTTTCTTTCTCCTTTATGTGTTTGACTCAAAATAAAATTCACATAAAAATTCTAGCCATCTAGCTTGTGTGGAATTTAATGTTGTCTACTCAAATAAATATTTCATACCATAGTGGTCTATTCTTAGCTCGAAATTCCTATCCACTAAATAGTTCCTCCACATTTTCAGTGCATGCACTAGGGAGAAAATATCTAATCATGGGTGGCATAATTATTTTCATGATATTTCATATTTATTTATTTGTAACATAGCACATGATTAGATTGCATAAGAAATCATCCAATTCCCTATTTACATGCATCAACACACACCACAAAATCATTTTTTTAGGTTTTCCATTTTCATAATTTGTGTAAGGTTTGTCGTTACACCAAAACCTGCAGATGTTGATGAACATTTGAAACCAAGCACAAAGCCCTATCACCAGGAGTGGTGGTTAAACCACTTGTGTTTTATATTCCCAAAGGTGTGGCAGTTATACCATGTGGAGGTAACCGATACTCCAACACCCCGCCTCCGGCGTAGCTCAGAGGAATTAAACTTGAGACCTTAGCTCTAATACCATGTAAGGTTTGCCATTACACCAAAACCTACAGATGTTGATGAACATTTGAAACCAAGCACAAGGCCCTATCACCAGTAGTGGTGGTTAAACCACTTGTGTTTTATATTCCCAGAGGTGTGGCGGTTATACCATGTGGAGGTACCCAATACTCCAACAATTTGGACACTTATGAGAAGCTTCTTCAAAAATGGGAATATGTCTTCATATTTGTGTGTCCATTCAAATTGCATTCCCTTCTTTTACAAAGAAGTAATGGGGTGTGCAACCTTGGAGAATCTTTGAATAAACATTATGTAATAACTAGCAAGACCCATAAAATATCTCACATATGTCACATTCTTTAGAGTTGGCCAATTCATAATGGCTTCAATTTTATTGGGATCCATCGATATTCCTTTCTCTAAAATTGTAATAGCCCCATTTTAACGCTTGGAGTTATTGGCTTGATATGTAAATATTGTAAATATGTGATGTATGACTCCCAGTGTGGAGCTCAAGGCCAATTACCTACTAGTGAATGCTTATCTTATAAAGGAAAGTATTTAATATTTCAAAGACATGTGCTAGTAAGACATGGAAGAATTTAAAGTCAATGTAAATATTTATAAAGCAAATAAAAGTCCAATAGTTGGCTATGGAGGCAACTAAAATGATGGGGTTGTGTTTATATACTAGGGAGAGGAGGAGTTTGTGGGATTAAATCATTTGTTTATTAGTGTCATATTGAGAACCCATGTGCCATAAATGGTAAGAAACTATCCAACTGAACTTCCTTGTTGATCTTCATTTATGTTGTAACGAGGAATCCTAGAAATAAACTAATGAATTTAATGGAGCATGGGATCAACCCATACATCATATGGTAGAGTATGGGCATATTGTTTGGTACCCAAAAGTCAATTTCACTCATGGGGATTAATTTTCCTTCATTTACATTCCATTATGGGGCAATCCAGAGGCAATTTTCAGCATTCTATGCCTTCCCAATAGTGAAAAATAATAGAAATCGTAGCTAGAGAAAATACTTGTTTTACAATGTCAAAAATGACCAAACATTCGTGTGGGTTGTGAAATCTAGTGGGGAATCCATAGAAATAAACATTGGGGTGAATTTGAGAGCATTAAATACCCAAAAAACACCATATTTTTGAAGCCTAGAAATTGAATTTTGTGATTGAAGTTAGTGTGACCAGCAATTGGAAAATCCAAGAGAGGATTGAATCCAGAGAGAGATCAGAGGTAGGAATAAATTGATAAATATATTGAAGGAAAGAAATCTCTCAAGGTTTTGTAGCTTGGACCTATCTATGCACACCCTGAATAGCACTGGAGAGAAAGGGTGCTTGATTTAGCCTGAGTAGTTCCTCCTTAGTTGATACATAGCCCATCTCGAGGGTGGCCTCTCAGTAAAAAGATAAAGTGATGGACAGAGTGCCTATGATTGGGTGAGATGTTTCTATCTGGCAGCCATTTTCTTAAGCAATTATATTGAAAAGATAATTGGTTTCTATTGTTTTTTAATATGCCAAATTTGAGAGTTATGAATGATTATTTATATATTATATATTATATGAGATGGTCTAGCTTGAATCATTAAATTGGATGCTAGTGAATAGTATAAAAATATGTTTAACTCTATGGATGATTTTTATTGTTATGTCCGTGATGAATTTGTCGTTATATGAATTTACAAATGCATTTATATATTTATGAAATTTTGTAATATGGAAATGGGGACAAAATTTAGAACCCGTTAATTGGTTCATGTCGGCTTGGTTGGTGAGATGGATGAGTGTGGACATGAAAAAAAAATTCACCCAAATAATGAATTTATTTTTTATAGAAATCAGACTTTCTTAGATTTGCATACAGGTGATGCTACCTGAGCACTTGCAAGGCCATTCTCAAATTCTCCACATTTTCCTCTTAATCCTTAGAATAAATAAGAATGCCATGTAGGAAATAAAGCACAAACTTGTCCAAGTATTTGTTGAAAACACTGTTCATGAGACACATCAATGTAGACGGTGGATAGTGATATCAAATGGTTCCACTAAAAGCTAAAAGTGTCCATACATTTTTCTAAAGGTTTCCTTATGGACGTGTTCTTCCATAATTTTCACTTGATGGTAACTAGGCCTTAAGTCAATCTTTGAAAATTCCTTTTCCCCTCTCATTTGATTAAAGAGATCATTAATTCAAGGTAATGGGTACTTGTTTTTCACGGTAACTTTGTTCAATTTCCTACAATCAATACATAACTTGAGGAGTACATATTTTGCTTTTCACAAATAACATAGATTCTCCTTGTGGAGAAACAATCATCTTGATGTACTTATTTTCCAACAACTTTTGCAATTACATTTTCAACTCTAGTAGTTCTAGTGTACTCATTCCATATGGTGTCTTAGATATTGGCATAACTCATGGCACTAGATCAATCGTGAAATCAATGTCCCTCTTTGGAGGAATTATTGTCATTTCATTTGGAAACACATCCCTAAATTCTTACAAGACACAATAATCCTCCAACCTTGGAAATTCATTTTCTGTTATACCCTTTACATGGGTTGCATACAATTGGAATCCTTTCCTAAAGAATTTTTTCAGTTGTAGGGATGAAATTTGTCTAATAGAAATCACTTTTGTAATTCCCTTTATTGTATTTTGGTTTCCTTCTTCATAAATTTATTCAAATTTAATCTTGTAACAATAAAATTTCACTTTATGTACTTCTAACCAGTCCATTTGAATCAGAACATCATAACCACCAAGTGGAAAAATATTCATATTTTCCCATGTGAAGATCCCATCCATTTGGACATTTCTCCACCATATTAACAACTTTCCTCTTGGTTCCAATGGCTAGTTGAACCAGACATTATTTACTATGATTTGTTTTATTAAAAGTGCAATTCTCAACAATTTTAGGATTGATATAACTATGAGTAGATCTAGGTTCAATCAAAATATAAATAGATTGCTTAGCAATCTTACCTTCAATCTCAATCAGAGTTGATTAATGGTCTACTTAGAAGTCGTCTAGTGCTGCATAGATTATAGGGACAATCCTTTCCACTTAACCCATAATTCATGTCTCTTGGATGTTATGAACTTGCTTGGCACCCCCATTTCAATGTGGACATTTTCTAAGCATACAACCTTCTCCACATCCCCAACAATGAAGTGGCTCGGGTTGTATGTCCTTGTCTCACCTCATCCTTGTTATATTAGTCACACCTTGTGGTGGTTGCCTCTATTGATTTAAAAATTAGGAGGCTTGAACTCCTTCTTTATTTATTCAAGCCTCTCCTTCTTCTTCTCCTTCCATTCCTTGTGGAAATCATACCCACGTTTTCTTTGATAAAAGAATTACTTACCCTTCCTTATGGTTTCATCTAGAGTTTAAGGTTCATTAAGCTCAATTTGGTCCTTTTAGGACTAAGGTAATCCATTGAAAAAGCATTGAATTTTAATATTATAATCCCTAATATACTTGGTATACCTCAACAAATCCAAGAATTTATTGGCATATTCCTCCATGGTCATTTTACCCAATCTCAATTCGTGGAACCGAGGTAATTTTTAGGGGTGGAATTTCACCAATTGGCTATTTTTGGGTTTTTTTTCAAAAAATAAATTCACTATTTGGTCATTTTTAGTGTCTAATATCGCCTATATTACATAAAATATGTTTTTTTTATCATAATATTCACCAAAATTTACACATTTCAATGTTAATTTCATGTTTCATATTCAATATTCTCCTACCTATCTATAAACATGTTATTTTCAATCCAAAACAATTGCCTAGAATATTATACTTAAGTATAATATTAGAATCCTTAAAAAATACCCTGCATGGAACACTTTGATGTTTTCATCATTGTACATATTAGAGAGGTATTTCTACTTGAAATACTTCTTCAACTTATTCCACACTATTTTCCTTTCATTTGTCTTTTTGAGTTTCCTAAGGTGGTCACACCTTATAGATTCTCTTCAATTCATATTCAATATGGACACCCTTTCCTTCATGTTTATGGAGTAGCCGTCCTCATCCCAAAAATCCAAGCTTCATCTCCTAACCTAATTTGGATTCACCATTAAAAGAAGGAGGTTGGCCTTCCAAAATTCTCCATGTGAATTGTTCTTAATATGCCTATGTGATGTCGAAGGACCTCACCCCATGATTAATAAGTCAGAGGACATAACTAAAATTTGATTTGATTATGTTTCGATAAAGGTCGTGAATACCTACACCTATGTGTGATACTTCTATGTGACTAAAGTAATATTTAAATTATAACATTTTCTCTTTTCTCACCGACTTGCTATGGGATTGTTTGTTAAAATAGAAACTTACAAAGGTATTACGACCTGTAAGAGTGATTAAAAATTACAAGAATAGGCCATGTGGATTAAGAAATTTCCTTACCATTTCACATTAAACTCCATAATGTATTTATGTGTCTCTTATAAAAAAGTATATTTATGATCCAAAACATGTCATAGACTGGAATTTGTTGCAAGTGGAATTGGAAGGAGAATTCCTGCCAGAACCTCAATGTATATTAGACCGAAGGGAAAATCGGGTCAGGAACATATTTATTAGTTAGGTGAAGGTGTAGTGGAGGCTCTTTGTACCTGAAGATGCTACCTGGGAAAGGGATGAGGATATAAAAGAATCCTGCCGTTTTCTATTTCAAAATAGATTAAAATAGTAAACATTGGGGAAATGTTACTTTAAGGGGGTTGGGATGTGATGTCCTAGGACCTTACCCCCTGATTAATAAGTCATAGCACTTGATTCAAATTTTTATTTTATTATGTTTTATAAAGATCGGGAAGACCTAGACCTATGTGTGATACTACTATGTGACTAAAGTAATATTTAAATTATAATGTTTTCTCTTTTCTCACCAAATTGATATGGGACTATTTGTTAAAAGAGAAACAAAGCTTAGCACGGGATTTAACTTGTAAGAGTGATTAAAATTTAAAAAGAGAAATTTAATTAAAATAAGAGTAACATATGATTATTAATCTCAAGAAATGCAAGGAACTGAAAAATGAGCCCTAACTACCCTCCTAAACAAATATATATATATATATATAAGAAGTAAGAAGAGAAGGTTGTTCTTTTACTTAAAAAAAATTGTGTCCTAAAGTTTGGCCAAAACAGAGAAAAATCCATCCCATAAAAGGAATTAACAAGATACGGAGGAACAGTATGCAAAGGGAAATTGTAAAGGCAAGTCTTCTCATTTCTAGTACAGGCCCAACCCAACTTTCCTATTGAGTGCTCATAAAATTATTCCAAAAGAGTTTGGGATTGGGTTGTGAAATCCATAGAGTTGATTAAAGCGGTCATATTGACAAGTCTACTTAATAAAGATTTCACGGAATAACAATCCCCAAATTTTAGTATCTAGTAAGCACTATTTGGCTCAGGGGTGATCCTTACAATAGTTGAAGGATAAGAATTTTTGCACGATCTAAGGTTGGGTGGAACAGGATGATCCCTTAGCAAGTTGGTTTAATGTACAAATAAGTTAATTCTTACATATATTTTCAATTGGTAGTTAAAATTATTCCCCTTTCAAATTTATATTTATATGTTAGAATATAAAATTTTGTACAATATTTATCAGTAGTTTATATTGATTGAGTACCACTTTGACTATCTCATTAGAATTAGAAAATGTAATTAAGGATCTTTATTTCTACATTTCCAAATAGGTTAATTATTCCAAGGAGAAGCTAATGTTATGATTTTTTCCTTGTTTAGAATCCTTTTATTTAAAAAAATACGCATATTCTCATCTGGATTAACTAAAGTAGGGACTATACTTATTTAGTATCAAAATTATTACTCTGTAATTATATCATATAGAACATTTTCTTTTATTTCCTTCTATCAAATAGGGTTGGAAACCAACCTTAATATTCAGGTTAAATTGGCTCATAAATGTTTTCATAACTAAATTTTTTGTTAGTTCGGTAAACCCAAAACAAGGGTTAACATTATTCTTCAAACATCAAAGTTACAGAAAATCATCTACCTAGGAGAAAACTCCTACGCTTAACCATGACTCGATAGGGAAGGGGAATGTTAATTCCTGGTTGGTGCCCTAATTTCCATGTTAAAGTTTCATAATTAAAATGTATGCATTTATTTTAAAAAAAAACTAAAAACAATTAAAATGTGTGTGTGTGTGTGGGCGGGTAGGTGGGTGTCTGTTGTATTCAACATTGAAAAGCAAAAAGTTCGCAGCCTTAAATATAAACCATGTATTAGTCAGGATGTATAATATGAATTTTAAAATAAACTTACGATAATAATAAAGAAAAAAAATTAAATAACAAGAGTGAATTTAGAAGTCATTTGGAACCACTTAACATAAAATTCCTCCTTATCATTATAGCATCAAACACATATAATAAAAATGACAAGGAAACACTTTCACTAGTAGGGTTACACCCTTTGTTTTGCACATATACAAGGAAAACACACAAATATGTCTATAAAATAGACTCAATAAACATTATGAACCTCAAATTAAATGTTGAGAATTATCATATGTTTCTTTGGAAAAGTCACGATATCTCTTCTAATAAATCATATGCCCAGAAATCAAATGCAAGGTTAAACAAATTTCCTCCTTTTTCTAAAAATAAATTGTAGTTTTGAAAAGAACCTGGCAAGCAAAACTTAACAGTAATTGACATAATACTTCCATCTTCAAAAATTAATGGGGCAAAAAAGTGTCACAATTATGTTGAGTAAGATTTGTAGGATAACCAATGGTCTATGTGATTTTCCCTTTTTGTATAAATAAAATGAAAGATAACACATTCATAATCCATACATATAGAAAATTTTATCAAAATACTGACCCAAGAGGAAAGACACCTCAAGGATATAAGTCACATAAACAAATACCTAGGGTATGGAACTTTCTAGGCATTATAATCGTGCATGGGTTTACAATTATGACCTCTGTTGCAACCAACTTGGTGACAATATAGACTAGAAGCTAGAGAGACCAACACTTTCCTAAAATGGATGAAAGATAAGATATTGAGCTTAATGACTTACCCAAGAAATGCTCAAGGGAATGTACTAGTCTAATATTTTGGTTTCCTCCTCAAAACCCCATATTCACTCTACACATTGTCAAGGAGTTGATAAATATATAATGGATTAGTATATTCGATGTATCAACTGTATAATTCAACTAAGTTTTTAAGAATATAAAATATCTATTTGCAAATCACTTAATGGATATCCAACACGACTTCATAAATTTTATGGACTCTATCAAGCAAAATGGTGCATCTGAGATAATCATGAGGTAAGGTAATACTAGGGTATTGTAATTGAAACAAGAGGAGAGCTTGGCACCAAACCCTCTCCTCAAGTTGTCAACTGTAGTCTCACAAAATGAAAAAGGAGCGGTAAAATCGAGAACTAAGAACCCTTTCATAATTCCTACTTAATGCTAAAGAGTTTAATTCATGGTCCAGGTAGAAGTCTTAAGTGTCAATGTCATAGATCTAGTACCTACCATAGTTTATTTCAATATTCATTTGCAATTTAGATAGGTAATAAAAGTTACTATAACCTACGGTAACATCCACATGAATGGTAAATTGACGAAGGGTCATTTACATGGTATTCATGTCCTATATAAGAGGTAAACACTCCAAAACCTATCCTTCAACTAGTTAATATGTGTGCTAGCACGGTAGGTGCTAAGCAAGCCAAACACCTGAAGGATTAACCATCCAATCCATCTGAAGTCAACAATGAAACTTAAGATAGCAGGTCATTAAGGTAAAATATAAATCCCTATAAAGACATGTAACCTATAGAAGTGTAAATATTACTCCATATGCAATAAAAGGGAAAATATACAATGGTATAATCCAAAGTAAAATTATTTTATTCATGAAGAGTCATTTATAAATAAAAAGGGGTTAAACATTTTATTTGTAAACATAATTTCACATTATATCTTTCTATAAAAAAAATTTACTATCATGTTGTTACAACCTCTTCCTCTTATTTCTATGAGATTGTGATCTTGATTCTTTAGAGGCATATGACTCACTGAAAGAGAAATATAGAGTGCATGTCCTCTCTTGAGATACCCTTCTTATGCTATGGGACCTCTTGTGATATTGCCTCCTTGAGCTACCTCCACTATTTTCCTCACTTATTGAGTGATGTATTTAGTGAATCTTCCTTTGAATTCTTGTTAATATTTGTAACATGGTTATAATCAACTAGTTTTTATCTTCATGATATTTGAGCAACTTCTCATTATCTTCTCTACAACTTTGTAGTTCCACTCTTATGGTTCCCATGGTTCCTATAATGTATGGGGAAGTTACTTGATTCTTTCAGCCATTGGATTTTATATATGCATTCTCAACCTAATAACATATGTTTCAAATACATAAGGATCTTATTCATATTCCACGGTGATGGTTTTCTTGGCCCACCAAAACTAAGGATTTCCAAATTATAAAATGTTGAATGTGGAACTTTAGTTTCCCCTAATATGATTTTGTATGTGAAAAAGTGTTCATATAATCATGTTTATTAGATTCATTACATTCTTTAAAATTCACAAAATTAATTTTCATACAGTTTGAAAACTATCCAAATTGACAATTTTTTTTGTCAAATCAAAGGTTACAGACACTTTTCTATTCAAATCTCATAAGCATATGAATCAACCCGCATTTAAAATATGTATATAAACCAATGTTTCCATGTGAGTAATATTTTTTATTTATATCTTTAACTTCATTATGACCTTCCAAAATTGCTAATTTTGTCTAATTATGCACTTTTTCTGTAGGTCCATTTAGCTTCGAAGGCCAAATTCAAACATCCGTAGAATAAAATATAGGGAGAAATAGAAAAAAAATTATATCAGGTGCTGCTAATACCCATAAAAAAGGATCACTAAATTTTTTTTATATTTCTGATTAGATGCCCCAGTTAACTTCTGTAAATTTTTGGAATTGACTACTTTTGACTTTTGCACTTTTTCCTTAAATGTTTTAGAAAAATTGGATATCTACCAAACTAAGCACTTTCGGAAAAATTCCTCTAACCAAAGTTGTTTTTTCTAATGAGTAGTTAAAATGTGGAGTTCAAAAAATGTTTTTTCCTGGACACATAGGGTCACTTTTACCCCTTTTAGGATTTCCAAAATCCCCAAAAAGTGATCTAGAATAATGGATTTTGACCTTCTTTCGCACCTTGGATTCACACCCTTTTGAATTTGGCCACATGGTTCTATATTTATCTACATACCTAATACATCACGGTACTATAGTGATTTTGGCCTAAATAGGGCCTTCATCAGGTTTCTAGACACTTATCTTTAAATGTTACCATTTCAAATTTTGTGTCAAATTGGAGCAGAATATGATTGTGCCCCTCACTAATAGTTATGTATCCTTTGTCAATGACATCCAAACCCCTTAAGTCTCATCATATTCTTATCTAAATTTCTATTGTTATGTCTAAGAAAATTTGTGGGCTCTAGACTTTTTTTAGCTTTTTTCTTAACTTTTCAATGACTTTCATCAGATCACCTCTATTAGAATTGTCATATCATACCTATTCTTGATACATATGACAGCCTAAATTATATGGAATATGATTTATTCTATACCTTCCTCTTTGTATTAATCCCTGATATATATTTTTTGCACCCGCCTTAGACGTACTTTGATTAGCAATGTCCAATAGCTAATATTGGACCTACCTTGTTGGGGTATTCCATAAAATACATTTTTCACACCCCGAATAGGTATAATCTGATAATAAATATTCAATATCTAGTATCATACCTACCCTGTCAGATTGTTAGCACTCAAATTTTCCCTAGCCTGAAATCCTTTACTGCGAATGGTAAAATTAAAATTTAAGACGGAGACAAGAAATTCACAAAAGAGCTAAACATAAATTTCCCTAAACCCATAAATTCTTAAGCATATGTCAAAATAGTA
This sequence comes from Pseudotsuga menziesii, assembly GCA_001517045.1. NCBI lineage: Eukaryota > Viridiplantae > Streptophyta > Pinopsida > Pinales > Pinaceae > Pseudotsuga > Pseudotsuga menziesii. Next base: position 712,475 of record LPNX010431026.1, on the reverse strand, counting down.
ATAAAAGTAATCAAAAATGGTTAACAAGGACCAGTGTATGAATCTTGGGATAAAAACCAAGGGCCATAAGTAACGAATTGATGCTAAAGAAAAAGTCCAAGAGATAAAGAGTGAAGACCAATATCCTGAGCATAAAGGGGCTAGAGCACAATTGAATGGACTGTGTTGGGGCGTGACAAATATATGGTGTGGAGTCATAATACATTAAGAAAGTGCAAGGATTTTCATGCTATCCTATTGATGTATTTGTAACTTCGGAATGTATTCATCCGTATATCTTATGTATTGTACCCCGATGTTTATTCCGAGAAGTGTCTGTAATGTATTTGAGTCATGTCATGCCCCAATGTTCCTATCAGGAGATTCAATAATGTAAATAAGTCATGTCAAGTCATTGTGGGTAACCCTCCTATTGATCAAGGGTTAAAGTCCTCGTAGTTGTGGGGCCCTAGGGTTATTAGACTCTCCTATTGAGGTCGGCCCTAGTGAGTTATTGTCAAGTCGGGAATTAGTATAAATAGAGAGTGAGCCTCTCTATTTAACACACATTCACTTACTCTCAGTTGTAGCACATAACCGAGAGAGAAGAAGTCGTTGGGACAAGAGAGAAAGAGACTACTGCTGTTGGGAGATCATCTTATTGTTTTGGGGTTTTACTTTTGGTGTTTATTCTATCTCTGAGGAAGTTGCGGAGTTTTCTCCTTTATGGTTTCCCAAGGGAAAATATTTGTGTCCATTGTCTCTTATGTTTGATTGTTGTGCTTGTTATTCTCTCAATTAAAGATCCTAAGATAATGCTAGCTTAAATGTTAAAAATAAAACATGGTATCAGAGCTAACCTGAGAAGAAGACACTGTGCAGCTATGAAAACTAGGGTTGTTACTTTTTGGATCTCTCTTCCACATATTTTCAGAAAAAGAAGGTTGGGATGACTTTCCTTTCTAGGGCGCATATTTCTATCGAAGCAGAATATGATTCTGAGCATTTTTCAGTTTCTGACCTGACGCTACTGCCGAAAATTAGGGCTTTCCATAGAAGTGGAATTTTTGAGTAAGCCCAGGCCTGGATTGATCTCCTCAAAATCGAATTTTAGAGATCAAGATCAAACTTTTTGGTTGGACAGAAATCTGGGAAAGTCAAACCCTAATCTGCTCCTGAACCAGCTCTACATAAATTCAGCTCCAGATCCATTTCTGACATCTTGACTTGGTAATATCTAAATATTTTGTATTTCCATTTGAGTTTCTCAGATAAGATGTCTCATCATACCAAGATTGATGAAAATATTGAGGGAGATGATAAATTCCAAGCTTGGAAGTATAGGACCTCCCTGGTCCTGGAAGAAAATGAGTTGGACTCTTACATCACTGAAGAGGTTCTAGTTCCAGAGGAAGATGACGCTAAGGACTTGCAAAAGAATAAATTGGTCATGGCTAAAATGATTGTTGCTGATTCAATCAAGGATCACCTCATACCACAGGTGTCCTCCCTCAAGACACCTAAAGCTATGTTTGAAGGGAAGAACGTCAACCGGAAGATGACTTTGAGGAACTAGTTGAAGAATGTAAAGATCCAGAATGAGGAGACCATACAGTCATACTTTGCAAGGGTCTCCCAGATCAAAGAACAACTTGAAGCAGTGGATGAAGAAGTGGAGAATGCAGAAATTGTGATGACCACCTTGAATGGTCTCCCTAGATCATGGGATTCTTTCATCCAAGGAATATGTGCTAGAAAGAAGCTAATCAAGTTCAGTAGACTATGGGAAGAATGCTCACAAGAAGAATCTCGAATAGTAGCTCGAGAAGAAAAGGTGGGAAATGAAGATCAAGCTCTCATAGTACACTCCAAGAAAATGAGAAGGGACAATCATCATCACCCAGGTAAGAATTCTCATCAGAAAGATAATTCTGTAAGAACAAACAAGGATCTATCCAAACTCAGATGCTATACATGTGATGAAAGAGGACACTTTGCTAGAAATTTTCCCATGAATAAGAGTGGATCTAAGAAGAGGAATAACTCCAAAAGAAGACATCATGCTCACACTGCTAAGGATGATGATCCTCCCAGAAAGAGAGTAAAACGAGAAAGTGAAGACTCCTCAAGTGATCTGAGAATATGTTCTGATCTCCATTCTCACGGGAACTGTCACACATGGAAGCAAATATTGGCTTATTGACAGTGGGGCTTCCAAGCACATGACAGGATTGAAGGATTATTTTGAGAAACTATCCGAACATAATTCACCCCATAAGGTGAAACTTGGGGATGACTACCAATATCCCATAAAAGGTAGTGGTCAATCCTCCTACAAGCTAGACTCTGGAAAGTCTATAAAATGAAGGATGTCTTGTTTGTACCAGGACTAAAGAATAATATTCACTCCATATCGGTACTGGATGCAAAAGGCATGAGGGTTACATTTGTAGATGGCCAAGTCCTCATGTGGCCAAAAGGAAAGACTATTGACGATGCAATAGTAATTGGAGAACAAGAGGGAGGATTATACAAATTGAAGGGCCAACCAGAACAAGCTTTGGTTCATGACTCAGTAGAACCAAATGAACTTTGGCATATAAAGCTTGCACATGTATACTATAGAGCACTACCACTTGCAAGCAAAGATATTTAAGGACTTCCAGAAATGCAGTCAAAACATGAAGGAGTCTGCAAAGGATGTGCGAAAGGAAAGAACACAAAGAAGACATTTCCAAGTAGCAAAAGAAAAGAAAAAGGAATCTTGGAAATCATTCACTCTGATGTATGTGGTCCAATGTCATCCAGTTCATTAAGCGGGTATGTATACTATGTTTATTTTATTGATGATTTTTCTAGGAAGACATGGATATACTTTATGAAGAACAAAGATGAAGTATTCAATAAGTTCAAGGAATTCAAATCCTTGATCGAGAACCACATAGAAAAGAAGATCAAGACCTTTCGATCAGATAATGGCGGAGAATTCACATCAAGTGAATTCAAAGAGTTATGCAAATACTAAGGGATTAAGAGGGAGTTATCAAATCCATATAATCCACAACAAAATGGGATTATAGAAAGGAAGAATAGAATGATCATGGAAGTTGCAAGAGCCATGCTTCATGATCAAGATCTTCTCATGCATCTATGGGCATAAGCTTCCAGAACAACGATGTATGTATAGAATCATACTCCACACAAAGTACTCAAGAAAAAAACACCAGAAGAAATCTTCTCCGACAAGAAACCAGAAGTCATCAATGTCAGAATATTCAGCTGTCCAGTATACATATATATTCCGAAAGAAAAGAGGAAAAAATTAGATCTGTCAAGAAAGAAGGGTATATTTGTGGGCTACTCTGAAAGCTCGAAGGCTTGCAGAATATAATTCCCAAGATTAAAAAATATTAACATCAATAGGGACATAACATTTGACAAAGACTCAGGTTACAACAAATCTAGAAAGAGACCTGCTGAAGAACTTGAAGAAACAGAAGCACCCAGAATTCATGACACAACCATGAATGAAGAAATTCAAGAAGAAGATCGAGAATTAGAAGAAACTCAAGAACCTGTAAATCCACCTCAGGGGAACAATCCTCACAAAAGGAAAACTACTTGGGTATGAGAAGCTATCCAAGGTGCAGAAAGATATGGGGCTCCAGAAGAAAATCTCAGAGAAAGAAAAAGAACTAGGTCCTACTCCGGGTATGTAGCCTTATTATGTGACTTCATCGATAAAGAACCTTCCAACTATGAAGAAGCGGTAGAAATGAAAGAATGGAAGGATTCTATGATCTAAGAGTATCAATCGATCATGAAGAATGATGTTTAGGATATTGTCCCAAGACTGGAAGGGAAGTCTATTGTAACTTCCAAATGGATCTACAAGATCAAGCATGCTATAGATGGTAGCATAGAAAAATATAAAGCAATATTTGTGGCTCGTTGCTTCCCCTAGAAAGAAGGAATAGATTATGAAGAAACTTTTGCACCTGTATCCAGATACACTTCCATCAGATCGGTACTTTCTCTGGCTGGAGTGATGAAATGGAAGATACACTAGATGAATGTCAAGACTGCTTTCTTGAATGGTGTAGTGGAAGAGGAAGTGTATGTGGAGCAGCCACTTAGTTTTGAGATACATGATAGGGAGACTCATGTGTGTAAATTGAATAAATCCTTGTACAGTTTGAAAGAGGCACCCATGACATGGTATGGTATAATTGACAGCTTTCTATCCAATTTGGGCTTTACCAAAAGTAAAACAGATTCCAACCTTTACTACAAGGTTGAATATGGTAACCCAATGATACTTCTACTGTATGTAGATGATCTGTTTGTGACAGGTATGGATGGGTTGATTTTTGATATGAAGAGAAATCTTGCTGCCGAGTTAGAAATGAAGGACTTGGGTATGATGCACTATTTTCTAGGCATGGAGGTGTGGTAGAATGCAAATGGAATTTCCCTAGGATAAGGGAAGTATGCAATAGAGATCCTGAAGAGATTCAGGATGATGGATTGCAAGGCCATGACCACACCTATGGCATCGAACCTGAAGCTATTGAGTGATGCTTCATCAGAAGTAGTTGATGATACAATGTATCATCAGATGATTGGGTCCTTGATGTACCTCATGAATACAAGACCATATATTTGCTTTGCTATGAACACCTTGAGCCAGTTCTTGACAGATCCGAGACATGTTCACCTGATTGCTACAAAGCATATTCTAAGGTACCTGAAGGGTACAGTTGATTAAGGGATCAAGTATGAGGCAAATCAAAAGATTAACCTGGAGGGTTATGTTGATTCTAATTGGGCATGCAGAGCCATCGATAGGAAGAGCACTTTAGGGTGTTGCTTCAGTATGGGATTAGGTGTGATCTCTTTGTTTAGAAAGAAGTAGTCCTATGTGGCACTAAGTACAGATGAATTAGAGTATGTCATAGCTTGTTCAACTTGTTGTGAGGCAGTATGGATGAGGAAGCTAATGTCTGATTTATTTGATCTCCAGTTGGATGCTACTTTTATATATTGCGACAACCAGAGTTGTGTGAAGTTTCTAGAGAACCCGGTGTTCCATGACAAGTCGAAGCATATTGAGATCAAATATCACTATATCAGGGATATGGTGCAGAGAGGAGTAGTGAAGCTCCAATATGTTGCGATGGATGAACATATAGCTGATGTGTTGATGAAGGCATTGGCCAGAGTGAAGTTTGAGTACTTCAGGGAGAAGCTTGGTGTTCTCTAGATCGAGGTTCCCTCCAAGGGAAAGTGATGAGTCCATGAGCCATTGTTACATGGTGAGAGGATTGGTTCCTTCCATGGTCAAATGTAAGGGCTGAGCCATTTAGTCATGGTGAGAGGATTGGTTCCTTCCATGTCAGATATGAATATTGAGCCATTCTAAGGTGACTGTAGAATTGGTTCCTACATCATCATATATAAGTGTTGAATGTCATTCTCTGAATGGAGGCACCTGGTTATTTACTAGGAATACTTTTCCAAGGGCTGAGGGCCATTCTAATATGATCATGGGATGTGTTCTCACATGATCAGATATAAGTGTTGAATTCCATTCTCTGGGAGAATGGAGGCACCTAGTCAGTTACCAGGAATCCTCAACCTAGGGCTGAGAGCCTTTCTGACATGTATGCTGGATTGGTTCCTCACATGGGAAATTGTAAGTGCAGATCCCTTTCAACATGTAGGTTGGATTGGTTCCTCGCATGGTCGAATGTAAGTGCAGAGCCTTTTTGACATGTATGTTGGATTGGTTCCTCACATGGTCAAGTGTAAGTGAAGAGCCTTTCTGACATGAATGCTGGATTGGTTCCTCTCATGGTTAGATGTGAGTGCTGGGCCTTTCTGACATAGATGACTGGATTGGTTCCTCTCATGGTCAGATGTGAGTGTTGGGCATGCCTTTATGACATTTATGTTGGATGTGTTCCTCGCATGGTTAGATGTAAGTGTTGGGAGGGCCATTTTGACTTAGGGTCAGATATAAGTGCTGAAGAAGACCTACATGGAGGCTAGGCCTACAACCATCATGAAAAATGGCTGGCTATGTAGAAATTCCTATGATGAGAAGAATCCAGAGATAGAACCTATGATGATGATCAAACATAGATGTTCCAGATCTAGTGATGATGATCTAGATCGAGTGATGATCCAAATCTATATGAAGATGACTTGAAGATGAATATGATGAGCTAGCTAAAAATATGAAGCTATGACGACCAATTGCTTCTTCTGACTGGTGGTGAAGTCCTCTGACGCTTTTCCTATCGTCAATAATTGGATAATTTTCTCATTATGGTAATCTACCATTGCGATCTTAAACAACTCCACATCATGAACTATTTCCAACATGATATTTTGGATGTGTTGAAGTGCGCAATGTATGATTAGATCATCATTCACAAACCTAAAAGTATAACTGAAGCTGACAGTCAATTCTTCCCATGTTGTAATCTCCCTTCACATCTCTTCCAAAACATACCTTCTCCTTGGTATTTCATCCAACGTATGGACAAATGCATGTACTCATTCCTCCTTTAGTTTCAATATCCATGTAGTTTAGCATATGACCAGATGATTGTTGGGATCATTCCTTCCATCGTATTTCCTTCCTTGGTAGTGCTTCGCTTCCCCAAATTGAACTTCCATTAGCCTGCGACATGTCTTCCAGTATCCTATCGACCTCTTATGCATAGCCCACCATATCACTAGAGTATTCTTCATTGCTTTGTCCAACACCAACAGTCGTTGAGGTTCTGATACTTAATCCTTGAATTTGTCAATAAAACCATCCAAGTTAGGCAATCCATCATATTTCAGAATTTTGATGACTTGTGTTGCGACCCAATGCAGTGATTGGGTAACTTTTCCACATTTTTTTATTGATACTTCATGTAACCGGTTGTGTCGGTTCTCTAGTGCATTTTTAGATTCCGATGATGCGGAGTTAGTACTTTGTCATCCTAGTTCTCTTTCTGTGGTGGGATCGATGTAATATTCCAAAATATTGTAGGAATTATCCCATCCTCCCACAGCTTCCTCTTTCACTCATTTGACATATATTTTTCCTTCACTGGTATCTATTGGGGCAATAATTCGCATGTCACAATTCTCAAAAGTCGTTACTCTCTTCTTGAAGTTCATAACTGCCATATTTTTTTTTCCCCAACAAATCCCCAATAGCACGGTATATGAGCTATTTTCATCAACTATCTTGGTAAATTCAAAGTCTGTTTAAGTCTTCATTTCCTCCACTTTGATAAGTAGGTGTGGTACTCTACCAATTGGCGACACCCTGGCATAATTTACTAGTCGCAGTTGTTCATGAGACCAAACCAACTGTGGTTTCCCCATCCTTTCCCATGTCTGCTTCATTAGGATGTTTACGTATGATCCTATATCCAAGATGAATGAACCACATCATAATCATTGATATGGACATTCATCCTCATTTCCCTTCCCATTTTATTCTTATGCAAAGAATTCATAGTGTGGTCATATCATCCTTTCTCCTCTCGGTATAACAAGCTCATTATTTCTTCTAGTGCAACGAAATATTTTGCTAGTGACAAACAAGTTTTTAGAAATTCTACAATGTACTAATATTCTGTGACAATCCCGACACAACTGTTGAATCAATATTTGGTGGCATTTCATATATAGGTGACTTACCAGTTCTTTTGTTCAGTATGTCTCTTGTGTCGAAGAAATTTTCTTTCTCAGTGTCGACATCGAATTATTCCTTCTTTCAAGCCATCAGACTAATATTTGGTAGTGGTCCATCATCTCCCGTTGTTGCTACTCCTCTAGTTATCACTCCAACATCTGTTGGATGAGTTATGGGTTCTACCGATATATTTCCTACATTTGGTGCCTTATTTTGATTTTGAGTCTAGTTCGCATTCTGGTTCAGTTGTGGTTGCAACTAATTCTTGGATTGCCACTTCCCAATTAGTTGCGTGAATTATTCGACAGTGTTCTCTCCAGCATTGCAATAAGTACATTGAGACTATAGATTCAGATAGTCTCTCTTGTAATGTCCCAAAACTCCGCAATCATGACACGTCACTGGTCCGCAATCGAAGCCTCCATTGCGACCTCCATGGAATCCTCATGTTTGATACTATGGTTGGTGTAATGGTTGTTGTTGATTAGGTTGTGGTTGAGTGTACTGTGGTTTCTTTTGGTTTTACTGCATCAAGTTTTACTGTGGTTGGTGGTCAGTGAATTGCAGTTTATACTAAGTGAACTGTGATTTTTGTTGTGGTTGTGGTCTTTCAGTCATTTGATGTTCTTCTCCTTTCATAAAATACATATCTCTAGTTCTCTCCTAGAGAAATTCATATGCTCTGCAGTCCTTTTCTTCATGGCTAACTAATCGAAAAAATTTGCAAAATAAATTTGTTGGATTCGACACTACCTTTTGAAGGTATATTCATTCCTCGGATTGATGTCCTCTAGTCTAACAAATCCAAAAACATGGTAGTCATCCTTGACTTAGTGGATTAGGGATACATCCTGTAAGCATTCATGAAAGTCTGGGAATTGATCCTTATGATTTCCTTCTGTGCGACATCGACTACACCATACTTCTTTGTGGACTTCTTTTCCTTTATTGATATTCTCTAACTAAGTAGTAATGTTTTCCAATTGTGATTGTATCTAGTTCATGCCAACCTTCATGTCTCCAACTGGTGAAGCTTCCAACTTCATTGCAATATCTAGAGCCTTGGTATCTAATGCAATATTCTACTGCACTAATGGAATCAGGATGTGTGGCACCAAATGTACAATAAAACATTCTTTGTTTTTCACATCACTCATTCCAAATATTAGCATAGCCATCAGTGTTTTGAACCAATGGAAAAATCCCATAATGAATCATTCAGATATTGTTCTATTTTCTAAAACATAGTAATGTATTGCAACTCAGATTTGGGCTTCTTGAACTCCTCAATTAGTCTGTCTTGATCTACACTAGTGTCTTTTGTTGATGTCTTGTCAACACTTGTACAAACTTCATGTACCAATCCAATGCTTGACATAGAAAGGTTGTCTCTAGTTGTCCTTTTTTGATGTCCTCATCTTGTACTTGCTTCAAAGTCCATACTACTTCACAGAGGAACCAATAATACTCAGGATCTTCAGTCCCATTACCCTGGAACAAGGGTAGCTTTACGTCGTCAACCACCATTCTGGGTCTTCTTCCGGTATTCGCTTATCCACTACTATTACTCTTGTAGTGACACATAGGACAGTATTGCGATGAAATGATTTTTCTTTCTCTTGAATTTGGTGGAGTGCACGAAGGTGTAGGTACGTTGTTTCTTTGGGTCGGTTCTTCCTTGGGATCTACTGTATCCTGTTCATTTCCTTCGTCACTGTAGGTTGGTCACTTAGTCCCTTGTGGTCTCCTCTCACAGTTTCTTGTTCCAGTCGCACCGGGACTCTCCTCGGTCCTTCGCATCTTCACTTGCTAGAACATCACCCCACTTCGTAGAAGACCACACTCTTCCTCAACTTCCCTCACAGTATTTTCATAACTTCCATCCATCTACCCCATATCATTCCATCCAACCCTCTTCTTCGCAGTACCCACAACCTCTGCACACCAGAGATTTACTTGTCAGTGTTCATATTTAGTATTAATTTTTCACAGTTGAGAATATGAATCCATAGTTGTATATAAAATAGGAATATTCCCCTTGGTCCCTTGAATAATTCCCTATATGCATCATTGTAGGAATTAACTATGTCGACAACAAAATCAGTGATATATCCTTCCAAAATTCTAATCGATCCACACTTCGACAGCTCTTGAAGCTTTGTTATTTACCCCTTGCAATCGTTGGATTAGTTTAGGTGTCCACTGATTAGGTTTGCCTCTTTGGAAGTCCCTTTTCTGAAATGTATGCTGCGCCAACCACTCATATATTATTATTGGGAACTCAGCGAAGAAAATTTCATGAATATCACAGTAGATATATCTTCCTAGCCACTCTCTTGCAGATGATTTCAATTTTAGTTTTTCTTCTACTGTAAACTCTCAATACTTTTGATCAAACCAGTCATGGATCCCCGGTTTCATTGGATGCCACAACATGTCCTCTTATTCCTCACACTAAGGTTCCAACAAAAGAACCATTTGGATACACTTCAATTGAAAGGGGTTCACTCCACAGGTCTGTCGACAACCTTTGACGCAATCTTCCTAGACATTAGCCTAGATAGGTTTTACCCTATCCAACAACACCTATGAAGTAGATTTAGTATAACCTGAGATGTTTGAGGGAGGGCTGTAGGAACCACATTTCTACATAAGGAAGAGGACTTGTGCACTATGTCTTCAGAGACCCAGGGATTTACAAACATCATTCATGAGATATACATATCATCATTCGTAGTAAATTATAGTATCGCATCAACATGATTCACATCAACTTAAAAAATACATTGACATATATAAACCCTATAGACGCATCAAGACTTCGCATCATTCAAACAAGGAAAAGAATCACAGATCACACCATTGCAAATTCAACACAGAAAAAGATAAGATTTCCATCATCAATACTCTTCTTATATTAGCTTCAAAGACCATAAAACATCCCTTGATCGAAATCCTCATACCAAAAACACATTCATCCATAGATCAATAGATTGCATACAAGCAAATTACATTCACCGAATCAGATTCATGCTCTACTGTTATTCATCGATGATCTAATGAATCTACTCCTAATTCTATTTATAGGATTAAACCTTTACAAAATGGTCCACATAAGTTGACTCTCTGAATACTTTGGACCAACACTTCTAACTAATGCGACCAAACCAAACACACTTGTTGGTATCTTTCTCCTATGGAGTTGAATTTTCCATTTGTCGATATCTTCTTTGTCAGACCTTGCACATTTGATCCCCTTTCCAAAAGGACATTATTGAAAATATTGCTCATTATTCTCTAATAATATTATAATAAAGACACTTGTGTATACCATGAAACCAAAGTGTCACCACTCAGTACAACCAGACATTGGATAGTGAATATTTTACCCACTAGGTAACTTTTTTCATCACTCTTTTTGTTTTACTTTTACCCTAAATGGTACATTTTACCGATGGATTCCTCGTCAAAAGATAATCCCCGCAACTCTAAAAGAGTAGGTGATGAAAATATATAGGACAATGATGCATATGTTTTTGACACCAAAGTGACCACATCTAACATCCATTGCACCATCCTTGAATCCCAATCCAACTCTGCAACAAACCAAGACCCATTCACCTATGGGAAACAAATATAGCCCGCATAGTTTGTCCCAAAACCATAGATTTCCTAGAATTTATTAGTTGGTTATCCATATGATACTCACCATACAAGTGGGTAGTATTATCTCCACATCAATCCAGACCCCTATGCATAATATCTAGCGATGCCTTGAAAAATATGCTTTGTTTCTAAAACTTTCCAGCATTGTTGGGAAAAGTCCTCCTAACAGAACCTAAGGATGAGCTATGGGATAAAATGGCTAAGGAAGTAATGCAACAATGGGAACATTTTGAGTTGATACAGGAAGAAATGGAGCTAGTCATATTTTCTAATGTTGAAATAAAGAGGACAGAAGCAGAGCTTGAGTCCAAACCACATATAGTAAAAGAAGTGATCAAATACCTAAATAGTAGAAACAATGAACAATTTTAGGATGTAGGGGTCACCAATAGAACATACTTAATCAAAGAAGATAACAAAGTGCTTAGCAAGAGAAGCTTAATTTTCAGTGCCCAAAATAAAATAAAAATATTGTCATCAAATGTTTCATTTAGGTCTGTTCAAAGATGAAATTAGTAGAGGTATGACTCACCTATTGGATGGAAATCATATGTGTACAATTAGACTACTTATCTAGAAATGTTGAAGCAAACGATGAAGGAAGAAATAAATTGCAATGATTTGGGGGGGCCTTAAGAGGGGTTGTTGTGCTTAACAAATTGACCAATGAGTTTGAAATATTAATGAACCTCGAAAATATCTTCAAGCACCCGCCACATGTCTCATATGAAAAACACACAAATGTATATTCGGAAGTTGAATTAGTGAAGACCCATAAGTACCCATTTAGTAAGGATTGTCATGAAGTTTCAAAATATGATAAGGAAGCACTATCATAAGTAGGGAAACCCAGTCTAGCAAGTTAGCCAACTGGGTATCCATCAAGGAAGACAAGTGTGCATATTGGATATATAGTTATGGAGACAAGAGGGAAAGTAAGTGGCCACCCACCTCGACAACACACAACTAAAAAGAGATCTACTAAAAAGAGGTTAAGCCAAATAAAGTACCTAGATAAATATAACCAAAGTATAAACTAATGACACTAACAGGTAGGAGAGTAGTTGGAAAATAGTTGGTGTTACAGCTGATTTTACAACACATGGTATATCACACATTTATGGCCTTCCCTGTCCCTCTGCATACTCTTTGGACCCCATGGACCATTTTTGTACCTTTGATGTTTCCAATATAATCCCTAAAAATACTCATTAATTGTTGTACACGACTTTTAAACCCTTTCTCACGTATACACGTGGATATAACCCTTAAACCTGTGTATATCGGGATGTGTGAAAAAGGCCAAATATTTTTGGAGTTTTCCTTTATGTGGATCTGAGTCACTTGTCTCTTTTCCTTCCATATGCCTCAAGATCACTCGGATTTGACCTTCCATTACCTCAGTGAAGCACTATATAAGGAACCCTTTGGATACATTCAAGGGGGGGAATTGAAGAGCAAGAAAACTATAGTCCATTGTTGTCGTAGCTTGCTTATACTTGAGTTTGCATCCCTTTGTCCCTTGGAGCACTTGGTGTTCTTTCCAAGCTTGTCTTTGCTTGTGAGCTTGCTATCGAGAGATGGAGGATTGAGGTGGTGGAGGCCCAGGTGGAGGAATCAGTTTCTCTAGTTCGTAGATGTGCCGACAGAGGTTGTCATTCATGTAATCTCTGATTTATGTTAATAGAAGTATCTTTTCCTATCCAATGATGTGCATTTAAATGAATATTGAATCCATGGATTCTTTTCATTGCTTATACATTATTGATTATATATGCTAGATTAGGTCTAACCCCTTTATATAGCATGCTTGTCTTGTTTTATTTTGTTGAGAGAGAAAATTGTTAACACAAGCAGGATTGGGAAAAGCTCAATGGGGATCTACATCAACCATCCAGAATAAGGTATGTTTCGAGATCCTTTAGTGTTATATGTTTTATTTCTCTTGCATATTGGGAAGGGATTGATTTCTGTAGTTCTCTGTTTGTTATGGTACACCCCAAGCCATAGGAAGTTTTATCTGTAACAGAATTGGAGACCATACTGGGGAGTTCCTAGTCATTTCGTTTGGGGTTTTTGTCGGCATTCAATGTTCTTGAATTACTATGATTTCTCTGTTTTTGAGTCAGGTATGGGGGCATGTTTTCCCAGTAGTTTCTTACAGAAGTAAATTTTGTCTCAGATTTTATTTTTTCCTTCTTTTTATCTCTTTTTCTTCTTGTACATGGGTTTTGCTTTCACAATCATGTGTACATGCGGGTTTTCCTAGAATGGCCGCGTATATATGCGGATTTACTGAGAACAGTCGTGTATGCCCTGATTTTTGCCTTTTTGGGTAAGATTAAGTGTTGCTGGGTGATTTTGGATTATTGCTGAGTCTTCTTGGATGCTTTTGGAGTTTTTATACACCCCTGTTTCTGACCAGAGGCACTTGTTTGTTTAAATTTTTTAAAATGTTCTTGTCATTTCACATTCTATTTTTTTTGTTTTGGGATTAGTACATTAGGTATATTTTACCTTGGTGCTTCACTTCGGTGCTATCTGATAGTGCTTGTAGAGTCTGAGGGTGGTAGAGTCATACTTTTGCTTTTTATCTCATTTAACTCAAAAAAATGCAACATTTTCTTTTTGCATCATTATGCATTGTTTGCATTTTTCGTTAGCATGGTACATGCATTAGGATTGCTTGGAGAATATTAGTCAGATTTTCATATAGGAATGATTGCATATTCATTTGAAGGAAAAATTTTGCACTTCACATAGTAGCATACCCTGTTCTTCATTTGACATAGTGCATTTGCATTGATTGTTAGGTGTGCATTTTACTTCTTGTTGCATCATAACATCATTAGTTGCATGACCATTTTCCCTTTGAGTAATAAGCCAATTAAAATCAACGCATAATAAAATGAATTACACTCTTTTCTTTTATAGGGTGCACCAACAAGACTAGGTTTTAGGGTCTTGGAATAGTTCATTGTGAGTAAATTCTCCAACACCACTAAACGAAACATTTATGTGTTTGTCCAGGTGAGAGTGTGAAATTCCTTTATATAATTAGTGTTCTCAGGATCCTCCTCTTACAAGGGAGTTAAGCACAAGGCGGTGTGAGTAGTTATGATTGGGATGACCCCTGGTTGTAACTGAGTAGCACTGAAGATATTTCTAGGATTGTATTCGTATATAGGGGCTCTTTCGAGAGTTTTGGGCTTTGCTACCCCGCCCATACGATCAATCCCTCCTGTGAATATCCACCAGAGCATTGATTATATTGAGGTGACCTTAGTTTCCTTACCTAGGTTATTGAGGGGGTACTTCGCAGAGGTTATTATGCAGGTGTCCTCGCTAGGTAGGGGTCGGACAGCACATTCGCTATATGCATTGAAGTTGAGGACCACTATAATTTGTTACAAACCCTTGCTTGTTGTGTATGGGAGTCTCAAGCCTCTCCTAGGTGAGACATACCTGCTTCATTCGGGAGCTCACATATCCTACACTTGTTTGCTTGCAATTTGGCTTTACATTTTATAGGTGCATGCTCTGTGCATGCTAGTTTGCCAAGGGTTTTTGTAATTAGATCAAGTCTTTTCATTTTTTGAGTCATTATGGATTTGGGCACGGTGCTTCACTGTTCTCATTGTTTAGTAGGAATTCTGCCTTCCACGTCTCCTCCTCCTTTGGGAGAGAGAAAAAAATAGCCCAGGCGAACTACTTCTCACTTTGATTTACACACTATGAGAGATCATGAGGATGAGATTCCAGAGATTTCCTCTCCACCTCATGAGGTTGGGGAGGAAGATCCTACTCCCGTATATGATCCTTCACTGAAAATACCTTCGCAATTTGGTTATGATCCCTCATTCACAGGTCATTGGTATTGGTTTCTAGGTGATGAGAATCATTATGAACCCACAAGCGCTAGTCATATTCATTATGGCATGCCTGATATCCCTGCACTCGATCTAACACATCATGCCGAGTCATAATTCGAACCTAGCACTACACCTGGGGGCACTCCTATTCCTTTCCATGAGGAGAGATTTGGGAGCACTAGTCACATTACACCTTCCATCCCAGTGGTGGAAGCAACCTCGAATGTATGTCCTAGACCTAGTGTTAGTAGTCCTATGCGGATACTAGAACCGAGATGAGTGAACATTGGGAACACCACTTACATTCCTTCACATGTCCCTTCATCCTTGAACCCTACTCCTTCGAATGTGTTTTTGACAACCCTTCCTCCCTATCATTCATGTGATCCTTCGAGTCAGAATATCACTACTAGCCATGTTCGTGCTGTGACTGCTCGCACGATAGTATCTCAAAGTCAAGTACCTCCTGTTGTGTTGGGAGGTCATATCCTTGTTTCTAGATCATATTATGTTCCATCTCAAGGAGTTACCCATATCCCTAACTATGGACATTCTCATGGGACATCCCATGGGACACCTTATGGAGCTTCTCATGGACAGTCTTATAGACCGCAGTATGGACAGAACTATCAACCCTATGGGTATGTGTATCAAAAACCTACTTACTCTTCCAATTATGGCTTTGTAGCATCGCATAATCAAGGTACCCCACATCACAATGGTTCCATGCAGCCCTATACGGGTCAAATTGGAGGAGGTCATTATGGCCAAGGCCATGGTACTTCTAGCAATCAACCTTACATGAACCAGAACTATCAGGGAGCGTGGCATAGACCGGCTCAACCTAGGCTCCATTTCCTCATAACATTGAACTTACCTGACTTATCGAGACTTATGAACGATCTGGTATCCCATGATCCAGCCTAGCCGGTAGTCCCTAACAAGATTCCTTCGGAAATTCCCAAGTTTGAGGGTAAAGCTAGAGAAGATCCTAGTGAGCATGTCACTACTTTTCACCTTTGGTGCTCTTCCAATTCCTTACATGATGATTCAATCTGTTTGAGGCTATTTCAACGCACCCTCACCGGGCCTGCAACGAAATGGTATATAGAGTTACCAAGGGGCACATATGCTTTATTTGATGAACTTGCCATGACTTTCCTAAATCACTTTCAGCTACCTGTGCATTACAATGTTGGTATCAAACTCTTGTTGAAATTTTGAGAAGACAAAGCCACACATATCTCGGATCATATTCAAGAGTCGCGTAGATGGAAGCGGTTGATTAAAGCCTTTATACCATCGGAATTTCTCCTTGAGTGGTTCCTCAAGTCATTGTTACCTTACATCGCGAAGGATGTTTCTACATTCGGGGTCCAAAATGAGGAATAAGCAATCTTAAGGGAACACAAGTTTGATTTGATCTACGCTCAATTCGTACTTTTGTATGAGATTATACCTAATGCTCTGCGACCTATTTTTGATCCCAAGGTCAAGCCTGGGCCACATGCTGATGGCATTGTGGGCTCTACAAGTACCAAACTTGCGGATTCGGTCGTGAAACAAGTGAGCCAATTGTCAATTAATCAATCCACGTCGAGACAAGCCATGGATTCATCTCAACCTACCCAATCGGGAAGTGTACTTTCCATGCAATCATCGGACCCGAAGGGCAACCAACAGCCTGGAAGGAATAAGAAAAAAGGGAAAAATAATCGTAAAGGTGGGAATAAGAATGAAAAACTAATTATAATGACAAGAATTCTCGTAATACTGGGGGGGACAAGCAGACTAAATGTAAGGTAAAGTTTCCTTGCAAGTTATGTAAGGAGGACCACCTCACTCACTTGTGCCCTTGTATGGAAGATGCCTTGAGGTTCATAGCAGAGGGACCAGTTGTGCTAACTAACCCTTTACCTAACAATCAAAATATGAACTCAAGAACCATTGATCCTCATTGTGCATCGGGTGGAGATAAAAATATGCCAGAGGCCAATACTGGTCATGGTTGCATCAACATGGTTTGTGCTGCTACGATTGTGACTTGTGCGAAGGATTATGGTTCGTCACAACTAGACCTTGGAAAGGAACCTACTCCACCTAAGAGCCCTTTGCGTATCGAAAAACCTACGGATAAACCTGAAGTTCCACCTCACATTCCTAAGGGAGTCCTAAAGCATTCAGGGCACAATCCTAAAGCTTGAGCTACCCCGAACTATTTCATTGTCGAGGATTTGGGCCAAACTCCTTGTGCGATATCTGCACTTGAAGTACTTCAAACTTGTCCTCCGCAGAGGAGAGCCTTGCTTTTTTCTCTTGGGGTTAGTGGTTATAACTCTTCTTCCATTATCAAATTTGAAACCATGGGAATACAGCCTCGCTTTCCTTACTACGTGTCTCTTTTGGTTCATGTAGAGTGTCTTAATATGATCGTCAAACACACTATTGTTGATGAAGGCCCTGCTGCTTCCATGATATCTTTGTCATGTTGGAAGGTTTTGGGTTCTCCCGAGTTGTCTCAATCCACTACTATGTTGATAGCTTTCGATGGTAGATCATTTCGGCTGCACGGGATTCTTGCTTCTCTTAAGGTCCAATTGGGAGGGAATACCATTGCGATCGAGGTCGAGGTAGTTGATGCGCCCCTTGAATACAATCTTTTGTTGGGATAGAATTGGATGTATAGTATGCAAGCCATAGCCTCTTCTCTATTTTGAGAGATATGCTTTCCATTTAATGGGAATATCATTATGAATGATCAGACGTCATTCCATAATCCAAATATTAATGCATCATCGATAACTTCTATCCTGATTATCGATCATTCTCAACCGACAACTGGGAGTGTGGGTGTGGTTATGTATCCGTCTCTTATGGGAACCTTTAGCTATCCTATGCCCATTCTTATGATTGGATCTAGTTTTGGTGGGGTTTTTTCCTCATTGAATTCAATGTCTTTTCGCACTACCCATATGGAAGATCCTTGGATTCTTCCTTCACCGAGTCCTTCAATTGGACATATCAAAATGGATGTGCCATTTCCTGCAATGATGGTAGCATATCAAGAAAATCTTGATCAAGTTGTAGAGCCTAGTCCTTCCTCTTCACATACAGAGGAGGAGGACTTGTATGTGCTGCCTGCATGGGCAGTTGAGTCCTCTCACGCACATGATTTACTCAACGATGTTTTTCCATCGAATGAAGCCATTATTGAGGCCATGTCTTGGGTTGAGACACCTTGGGAAGAGTTACATCATCGATCATATTTTCTTCCTGAACTCGACCGTATGGAGAGTGATGAATTTAGGGAGATTCTTACAGAGAAGATTGGTAGTCCTGTGGTTCCATTGAGCTCTCCTAGTCAAATGGATGATGGGAACATGGGAAATTTATTTACAACTACTCCTATCAATATTTCTCGCGATCCTAGAAAAGTTGAGAACATCTACATTGGGGCGGGTTGTTCCCCTGATGAGATCAAGGAGTATACCGAGCTATTTAAAGAGTTTCATGACACATCTGCTTGGTCATACAAGGAAATGCTAGGTATTGACCCTCGTATTGTCAAACATGATATTAAGACCTATCTGAATGCGAAGCCGATTCGACAACGTTTGCATGCAGTGAATCCTAGAAAAGAACCCGCCATTAAGGCTAAGATAGAGAAACTGTTATTAGCCGGTTTTATCTATCCCGTTCCCCTGACGGAGTGGGTTTCAAATCCCATTCCAGTTGATAAGAAGCAGGGAGTGATCCATATATGCATTGATTTTTGTGATTTAAATCGTGCTTGTCCTAAGGATAATTTTCCTACACCATTTATTGATCAGATTTTGGATGAGTGTGCAGGAAGCGAGGTATTCTCCTTTATGGATTCTTATATTCTCCTTGGGGTACTTTTGCATATCGGAAGATGCCTTTCGTCCTTAAAAATGTCAGAGCTACATTTCAGTGGGCTATGACCCTAATTTTTCATGATCTCAAAACAATTATCGAAGTGTATTTGGATGACCTTGATGCTCATTCTTGCTTGAGAGTGCGTCATCCATACCATTTGAGGTTAGTATTTGGAAGATGTCGCCATTACCAAGTGCATTTAAATCCTTATAAGTGCATCTTTTGCGTGTTTTTTGGTCGCTTGCAAGGGTTCATCATATCCAAGGAGGGTATAAGAGTCGATCCCTTAAAGGTTGAGGCAATACTTCAATTGTCTCCCCCACGTAATATTAGACACCTTCAGTGTTTGCAAGGCATGGAAAATTTCTTGCAGAGATTCGTAGTTAATTTTTCCAACTTGACTAAAGGATTTATGCGTCTTTTAAAGAAGGACACTCTTTTTTACTGGGATGAGCGAGCCCAAGAGTCCTTTGATGCTCTTAAGCAAGCCTTAGCATCGGCCCCGTGCTTAGTCCACCTAACTATAGCTATGATTTCTTGATTTATGTGGCCGCGTCTATGGAGATGGTTGGTATGGTTTTGGTTCAGAAGGATGAGGAACTCCATGAGCATGTCATAAATTATTTGAGCCTAAACCTTATTGATGCGGAAATCCATTATTCCCATGTGGAGAAACTTGCCTTGGCCACTGTTCATGCGGTTCAGAGATTGAGACATTACATTCTCCTTCACCAAACTTTGGTTGTAGCTCATATCAGTCCGTTTCAATTCATCCTCACTAGAAGGATGATTGGGGGAAAATACAATAAATGGATTGTTATTTTGGAAGAGTTCGATCTTAAATTCATTTTGGTGAAATTAAAGAAATCGTTGATCTTTGCGGAGCTCATATCTGATTTTCCAAGTTTGGAGGAGGAAGAGGTTTATGAGGATACATTTGTCAATGAGAATATTTTCCTTATCTCAACTTTAGACCTGTGGTACGGGGATATCATTGTATATTTGCGAATGTTAAAGGTCCCTACTCACCTTTCACGGGATGAGCGACGACAATTGCATCATGTAGCTAAGAACTACCTTATAATGGATAACACTTTGTACTGCCATGGGGTAGATTCCATTTTGCATCATTGTTTAACCCATGAGGAGGCTGAGGTTGTGCTGAATGATTTCCATGGAGGGGCATGTGGTGGTCATTTATCTAGTCTTTCTACAGCCCAAAAACTCTTGAGAGAAGGATATTTTTGGCCGTCGATCTTCAAATATTTTGTTAATGTGGTCAAGAATTGTCACCCTTGCTAGGTGTTTGCACGCAATATGCGCTCGCATCCAGCCCCATTACATCCTATTGTCACCAGCGGTCCCTTCACCAAGTGGGGACTTGTCTTTATGGATTGCAACACAACTTCGGCTGGGGGGCGTCATCACATTATAATGGCTGTCGATTATTTCACGAAATGGGTAGAGGCTATGCCTAGGGTTAAATCCAACGGTGAGACGACTCCACCTTTTCAACCACATTATTACTCTGTTCGGAATTCTGAAAGAGCTTGTCACTGACCATGGTAGGAACTTTCAGAATAAAATTATGGAAGAGTTGGCTTTAAAGTTAGGGTATAATCAAGAGCACTCCTCTTCTTAGTACCCTTAGGCGAATGGACAGGTTGAAGCAGTGAATAAATCACTTTAGTCCATTCTCCAACAAACCATCGCACAAAGCAAGACGAATTGGCATATCATGTTATATCCTACTTTGTAGGCCTATAGAACCGGAGTTAATACTGCCACCGATTTCTCTCCATATCACCTTGTACATGGGGTGGATTATGTCTTGCCAATTGAATGCAAAATCCCTTCTCTAAAGCTAGCTATAGAGATTTTACCAGACACTTCCACACTAGAAGAACATTTGGTCCACTTAGAGCAGCTTGATGAACAACGCCGAGATGCCTTAGTGGCTCTAGAAGTAAATAACCATCGCATCAAGGTCCAATATGACAAGTCTGTCCATCTCAGGAAGTTTAGTGAAGGTGATTTCGTCCTTTTGTGGGATCAAGCTAAAGAACCCTTGGGGGAAGGGAAGTTTAATCCCATGTGGCATGGTCCTTACGTGGTCAAACATGTGTTGGAGAAGGGCACCTATGAACCAGTGGATTATGAAGGGACAACCTTGGCGGAGCCTAGAAATGGGATCTATCTTAAAAAATACTATGCATTATCTTCAGCCAGGGCTGATTGTTGTATATTATTGTATAGTTTTTGAATTGCATAGTTAGGTTTTCTTATGGTGATTGGGTTTGTTGATTAGCTTCTATTTCTTATGACAGATGTTGATGGAGTCTTTCATTTACATAGGGTTCGCCGATGGTGCTAGCCGTCCCACTTAAAACTCAGCTTCAGCTACTTGGGTGATTTATACTCCTAAAGGTCAAGTATTGTCTTCAGGAAGTGTATGTTTACGGCCTTCTTCGAACAATGTTGCTGAATATAGTGTTGTTATTGAGTTATTGCGTGATGCCATTTCACATGGTGTTTCCTCTCTTGAGGTACGTCTTGATTCGTAGTTAGTGGTTTCACAGCTTAATGGCTCGTATCTTATTAGAGATCTAATATTATTACGAAGATTCTTACGTGTGATATTGATAGAATGACAATTTGAGAATATAACATGCATTCATGTTCCAAGAATTTTAATCAAGTTGCTGACTCATATGCTAACTATGTGTTAGATTGGCATTTGTTTCATAACCATAAGCATACACATGACATATTGTCACTATGTGTCATCACACCAAAAACATGTGTTTTGAGTCAATATATCAAAAAACACAAAAAAAAATTAATAATTCAAAAAACTTAAAAAGTGGGTTTGGGATTCGTTACCTATTTCACCATATGCCACTTTGGGTGGTAGGGGCATGTCCGGATCTCCACAAAAGTCTATCCCTGCATAAGGGTAGTCATATTTGGCAATGATCTACCTCTGCCACCATGGAAAGAAGTCTGTTGGGTAGGGGTTAGCCACCCTACCTCCGCCCAGTCTACACATAAAATTTTCCCAACGTTGTTGGGCTGGATCTCAAACTCTGTGTGGAGGAATGTCCACTCTAGGGATTAGCCCTGGTACTCGCTCAAAGAAGAATGTGCTCAGTATGCTTCCAAAACCGAAGTTTTGCACCCTGCCCATTTTGTAGTCACTAAGTTGTTGTTTCATGTTGCTCAACAGTGTTGTGATCCAGTCATACAGTGTGGGTCTCATACACTCCACTGCATAGAACATCAGTGCCTGAGAGGCCTGGTGGAGTGAAGCTAATCCGGCTATCCTACCTAATTCCAATAGTATGGCCTTCAGTCCCAGAACCTGGATAGAGATTATCAGGATTTGATCCCAACCTTTTCTATGTTTGGAAAGTAGTACACATCTATGTACTCATCAATAGTCAATCCACCTCCTGGGCCACGAGATCAGAGATTTACCACCTCTCCTCATCAAGATAAACCAGTGATAAAGTATATGTCCTAACCTCAATGCTGAGCGACATCCCGTCAATGTGAAAAGTCTCAATGTTTGGATCCTAGTAATCCACTAGCAGCTCGAGTAGTCTTGGTTTGTCCCTTAAGATCCCAAGACACCAAAACTTATACAAACCACACGTCCGTAATGCTTGTTGGGCCATAAGATCACCTTGCACGGCCTCATCCACATCATCATGTTCTCTTTCCCTCCACCCTAACACCATCCTGCACAAAAAACTAGAGTTTTGATTAGTATTTGCCTTTGAAAACCTTATTTGCGGACTCATACATGACTGTTTTCAAAAAATCCGTGTATGTACGTGGGTTTTGTTTTTTTTCTCGTGTATGGCAAGCCCTATATGCGGAAAAAACCCCGATTTCCATGTGGGCCAAAATACACAACTATGGATGGCATAAAAAAATGATTGGACATGAAAACTCAAAAAAATTACATGAAATGGGAAGGGGAGGACATGAGAAGTTACCTGTATCAAACGGGGTCAGATTTCATTGGATGATGCTCCCGGAATTAGCGTCGGAAGTTTTGAGCTCAAATGCACTATGTTGGATAAAAATTTCAAATGGTATGGAATTTTTAAATTTTTTACTATTTATAGAAAAATTTTGAATTTTTTTACCCACTTTCTATAGTTTTTTACCATTTATGACCATTTTGGACCGTTTGAACTAATTTCATATGTAGGAGTCTATTTTAAGCATGGTTTGACCGTATTTTTGACCCGTTCATGCCTATTTCAGGTATTATGTCTAAACTAGCATATAGGTTAGGTTTCACATTCATTGGCACTTTGCATGACCTTATGACCATTTCATTATAACCTTAGGTACGAACCCATTCTATCTTGTCACTGAAGCTTCTTGTTTCTTTTAGAAGTGACATGATGTGAATGGTAGAGCTTGACCATACATGGGTACTCTAGCTAGCTCATGTTTTGCATTTGGTGCCCATGTCGACATTTTTCCTTTAGGGTGTGGGATTCCTTTGTATAGTATCTCCATGACTTTGTGTAAGAGCTTCATACTCCTCTTGATCTTTTTGTTGGCCTTTTCCCCTGGACTCCCTTATGTCAAGTTGTGATTGCATTATCATGAGTTTTGCTTGCCTTATTGAGCCTTATGTCGGCTTCCCTGACTTTGATTATCAGCCATATAGCCCAAGCTTGTCTCATGTCCAGCCAAGCAGAGCCATTTTATATATATTTTGTAGCTTGATTCCCCATTTTTTTACCGGGAGGGGACTTCCCCCTGAGTGTCTTTATCCTACACATGTTTCCTCTCATTGAGCATAGGTATGTTCCACTACTTGGAACTAGTTTGTTTGCTCCTTGACACTCATCTCCTCCTAGATTTGTAACTATAAAGTACTTTTATTCTTTTTCAAGCTTTTCAAAATATCTGAAAAAGTCCAAAAAAAATCAAAAAACCAAAAAGCTGGACAGGAAAAGATGTTATCTTTGGCAATAGTCAAGTCGTGTCGCCTTCGAAAAGAGCACTGTATATCACATTTGTTGGTTGGGTTAAGAGTTTGACTTTAGGATTTGTAATTATTTCTCTGATTTTATCTCCACTGATTGGTTAAGCTTCCAGTCCCTATGGAGCCTCTGTCGATGCCTCCTGTGTCACAGAGATGTCCCAGTTTTGTATATTGAGTCTATGCTTCCTCCATTCAGTCACCATTTTCCTTTATGTTTTTTTTCGAAGGAAATTGAATCCTGAGTCTACCATTCCTCAGTTTTCTTGACTTTTCATGTCAGCCATTCCCGGTATTGGTACTAGTTCGAGCACATTATGATCGAGTCCTTCCACATTATACAGCTTTGCTGAGTACCTCATGTTGGATGATGGGGGATTCATTAATTCCCTCCTTGCAACGAATTCCATCCCATCGACTTCATATCATTTATTCTGGGATAGGAGTATAGAGTCATTTGAGTGCCTTGAGACTTAAAGTCATCTATGGTAGGTTCTCTCGCCATCGACGGTTTTGGGAATACATCAATGTCCCCTAATCGATTGATTATTTCAAGTGTTTGACCTCAACACATTTATTCACACTTATTAGATTGCACTCTAGTACCTTGATTCCCATTTTCATTATCGATGGGTGATCTCGCGTCTATTAACGGTATACATCAATGAAATCTAATCAGATGATGGACTACTATGTTCGACCTCGACACCTCTATTCACATAGTAGGACATGTACTTGTAGCGGATTGTGTAGAAGACTTTCTAGATTGGTGGCATTTCTGATATGCTACCTCCTTGATCATGCCAATGTTCATGAGATTTCAGCTCTCATGACTTGATTCCAGTGTATGTCAGATATCTTCAGCTTTCATGGAGATCTTGGTCATTTGTATATCTTCATCATGGAGATTCTGATATATCTATATTGTACATGGCAATGACCACACATGTCATATATCATGCCTATTCATGGCCATTATACTCTTATGTATCCGAGACTGTTGTATGTATTTGTAGTCATATGCAGAGATAATTGTATTGTATTGTTGGATGGATGGTTCTTCATCACTCCACTTTTGGGATGGACTTATAATGTATTTCGGCCATCGTATCACCCCTCTGACATCACACATTAGGGGGCATCTGTTACAGTTGATTTTACCACACATGGTAGATCACACATTTATGGCCTTCCCTTTCTCTCTGCAGACTCTTTGGACCCCATGGACCATTTTTGTACCTTTGATGTTTCCGAGATTATCCCTAAAAACACTCATTATTTTCTGTACGTGACTTTTAAACCCTTTCTCACGTATACAAGTGGATATAACCCTTAAACCCACGTACATTGGGATGTGTGCAAAAGGCCAAATATTTTTGGAGTTTTCCTTGATGTGGATCTGAGTCACTTGTCTCCTGGCCTTCCATATGCCTCGCGATCGCTCGGATTTGACCTTCCATTACCCCAGTGAAGCACTATATAAGGAACCCTTTGGACACATTGAAGGGGGAGAATTGAAGAGCAAGAAAACTATAGTCCATTGTTGTCGTAGCTTGATTATACATGAGTCTGCATCCCTTTGTCCCTTGAAGCTTTTGGTGTTCTTCCCAAGCTTTCCTTTCCTGTGAGATTGCTATCGAGAGATGGAGGATTGAGGTGGTGGAGGCCTAGGTGGAGGACTCAGTTTCTCTGGTTCGTAGATGTGCCGACAGAGGTTGTCATTCATGTGATCTCTGATTTATGTTAAAAGAAGTATCTTTTCTTATCCAATGATGTGCATTTAAATGAATATTAAATCCATGGATGATTTTAATTGCTTATACATTATTGATTATATATGCTAGAGTAGGTCTCTGTCTAACACCATTATATAGCATGCGTGTATTGTTTGTTGTTGTTGAGAGAGCAAATTGTTAACACAAGCATGATTGGAAAAACCTCAGCGGGGATCTACATCAACCATCTAGAATAAGGTATGTTTCGAGATCCTTTAGCGTTAGATGTTTTATTTCTCTTGCATATTGGGAAGGGATTGATTTCTACGGTTTCTTTGTCTGTTGTGGTACACCCCAAGCCATAGGAAGTTTTCTCCGTAACAGTTGGAGTAAACAGAAAGTTGTTCACATAATTTTCTCCTATATAAAGGCAATTCGAACAAGAAATCAAAGATGACAGATTTTTTAGAGGGTATCTGAAGGAGCTGCGGACTTGAACTTTGTGAACTAATTTTGTATACATGATTTGAGTTTAGATTTAAATATTTTGATGCACCTCTGCAAATCTCTTGTTGTCTATAATTTTGTGTTTCGTTTGTAATTACAATCTTATCTATATCCATGTAAATTCTCTTAAAATAAATAAAGCTTTGAGAAACAACTTTGGACCATATTTGTATCATTGATATATATGTATTTTGAGTAGAGTGAAATAAATAGAAATTTCATTCTTATGATCTCCTTTCCTCCATTGGATGTTCCTATGACCAACATAGTTTAATCCTAAATGTGTATCTATCAAGCACCAAGAGGCATCCAATTTATTGTGTTATTTTTTAATGACATTTTATGTGGATTTACATTTTTATTTTATAAGCAAATATGCATTTTATTAATTTTTTATTTAATGAGCCACATAAAAAAATTAATTACTTTTTATTTTTGGTACATAACATGAGTTCATTACGTGTAATGTTACACATCTCTCCCATACTCGGTTGTAAGACCCTCGTTACTCAGTTCACATAATGTTAGCTCTTTACATGTAACGTTACACATATCCCCTATATTGGGTTGTAAGCATCTCGCTATTCTCGATGCACATAACATCAGTTCATTAAGTGTAACTTTACACATCTAGCCCATACTGTGTTGTAATCACCTCAGTACTCTTGGTCCAATGATTAGTAATTGAGGGTTTCCTTTGTTGTTTAATGCATGTAGGTCAATGTTTCCATCGACACTGTAAAACATCAAGTATAATTTTCATTGTGTTCAAGTGTTGAATTCTTTACAAGCTCAACACATTTTTTGTCACTTTGAATGTATGAGGTTTGTAATTTAAGGCACCTTATACACTTGTTTTTGTTTCCATCTGATATTTCACTATCACTTACACCTGAAAAGATAGTGTGCACCATTAAATTCCTATAGGAATAACTCCCCATACATGAGTTAGCCCAATACTTGCATAATTACAATTATTTTCTACAGAAATTCAAGATACATCATACCACATAAATATTAAGCTCTAAATATTTAATAATTGAGCCTCATCATGCCCTAACATATTCTAAATTTAGCCTAGAACATCTCATGGGTTAGCAGGAATGTTCCATAAGGTACATTTTTTTGCACCATAGATATATGTAATCCAATAACTACATAAGACCTACCTTGATGGGGTAACTCCTAATATAAAAAATTTCAAATCACCGATGAAGATACTCTGGTATTGCTATATCAGACTTATCTTGTTGGGACATCCTCAGATGTAACAGTTTTGAACCTCTAATAAGTCAATCCCGACAACATTTTATCGAGCTTCCTCTATCAGGATTTCTTTCAATAATATATTGGGGGATCTGTCGACTCCTATATTATAGACATATAATGCCACACTTCCAATACAATATTGGACTTGGTCCATTGGACCATTCTTTCGATTACCTTAGGACTTTCCTCCAATGAACTTTCATCTCACATCTCAACATCAAACAATTTATGGGTCTCTTCCCAAAGAAAATTGTGTCCTTGTCCAAGATCTCATCGATCAGCTATGATTCCTTCCATTTTGGAATATATTTAGCTGATCACTCTACCATTCAAAACTTTCCAAATTTCCTTAACTCAATATGCCATTTATATTGGGACATCTCAAGTTTATTTCATTGGCTCCATTAAAAAACCACCTATTAATCAAATCCAAGATTTTTATAAAAATGTTATCAACACTTACAATTCAACTCTAAGTTGTATTCCTGTGATTGTGGATTCCGGATCATATACCTTGGTTCCATAACCAATAGCACAGAGACCACTCTGTCACGTCCCCATTCATCAATTTAACCAAGGGAGGGGATATTTATGAATTATGCGATTCTAAATTTCACTCTGTGGGCATAATACAAAATTCATAACAAATAAAGTACATGTGTAGATGCATAAATAAAAAAACAACATAAATAAAATCTATCCAGACACACACATCATGTATATACAACATATTCATCACAAGCCTAAAATAAAACCATTGCACATTCAAATACAAAGATACTACTTATTTTTAAACAAAGAAGATCCAAGCAACCAACTATGTAAGAACGATTTTCCACCCATTCATAGGAAATATATCTAACATATACTCTTTCTTCTAAGAGGCCACCCTAAGATAGGATATGAGGCCACCAGGGAAAAGGAAACACCTACAGTCTTATCTCTCTCAACCCATAACCATTATGCTCTCAATCCTTAGCCAATTTCTTGTTAGGATTACTTAATCATCCCTTGTCCATATATAGTGTAATTGATAATATTTCCTAACTTAGGAGTCATTTTCTATAGTTTGGTTCCACCATGATTATGGTACCACTGGTGCCACCAGTTCCATTGGTACAACTAGTTCCAATCCTAGCATTCTAGGAGCCACTCTAAGTGCCACCAGTAGCCTCCATCAGTTGATCATGGTTGGTAAGCAGTTATGCTGAGTCAAGCTTGAGTTACAATCGGTTAGATCACTTTCGGTTAGTCTAGTATCATGTTTGCATGATTTAAGGGGGAGTGTTGCCTTTTTTCACCTACCCTAGCTGTTAACTGATTGTAGAATTATTTAGACATCGGGAGTTAGACTAGTGGCTCCCATGCAATGATTTAGTCACACTAAGTTATCCAGTCAGTCAATTTTAGTTGGTAGATTTGAATCTTATCCACATGATTCAAATTTTTCTTATTGTAACACCATTATATTACTGTTGGGATAATTAAGATTAATGTTTTAATTTACTAATCAATTCTTATCATATTTGTCTCAAAATTGTCTTGTTCAGTGTACATTGTTCTTGATATTCTATTGCATAATCTACTTCTCAATTGCTCTCATTTTCCAGTAGATCAATGGTTCACAAATTTAACATGGTATCAGAGCCTTGTTCAGGCTAGTAGCAAGTCTTGTTTGATCTCCATTATACACCAGAAGCATCTAAGTTTCCACATAAATTCTGAAATGATATCCTTTCTCCCTCTGGATTCTATCCAGGTGTGACGAACTCTGAGAAAGTGTACATGTCAAGGTGGAAAGGCTTGAAACTGACATGATTGTGAATTGAATTGGTTTTTGCAGTGTTATTTGCATGTACCTACATATATTCTTGAGGAATTGACTATTCAACATACCAAAATATGGATTTTTAATCTCTTGTACCCTGAATCCTTACACTCTTCAACTACACCGATTGGAGGGCAGATATGTAGGTAGCCTTATGCAAGCTTGGTTTATTTAGGATGGAAATGGGTAGAGAAACTGAGCCCCAACAATATGTTGAGAAGAACAAATCTTTGAACCGGATTTATGAGGATTTCGGCTTCATGTGCACTCATATCTCCCGGGATCTTTTGTTCCATCTTGAGGGGCTAAGGACTCTAAAGGAAGCTTGGGATAAGATTGAATATTTGTTTGACCAATAAGATGAGATTCAAGGGAATATTTTGGAGAATGAGCTCATTGCTTTACATCCTAGAAGTTTTGAAGCTATTCAAAAATTCTTTGAAAAATACAAGTCACTAGTACTGCAATGCAAACAATGTGGATTAGAGAGGAAATATGAGAAGCTTGTGTTGTTAGTATTGAGAAATCTTGGCTCTGAGTACTCAGTCTTGGTCTCTACATTCCATCCCTAATTGGAATATTCCTTCTCTATATGATTTTGTTGAGTCATTAATACAAGAGAAAGATAAATTGGTTCAAATGGGAGTGCTTCGAACCTCTAAGAACCTAGCACTCTTAGGATAGACTCAAAATTTGTGCAAGAAAGAGGGAAGCAAAAAGGGAAGGAGATCAAAAACATTGATTTGAATCTAAAGGAGGATCATATATATTCCAATGGAACCTTAGGATCCAAGAAAAATAAGATATTTGAAAAGACTAAGTGTCCATACTGTATGAGAGGATTTCATCCAGAGAGTCGGTGCATGAAGAAGACCATTGACCAGTTGAAAACACTCCTAGAATAGAAAAATATTTCCCTTCCACAAGGTCCAAAGATGTTTGAAGCTGGAGATGAGACTGAAGAATCTGAGAGGTGCCATGCTTTGAAAGCAGGATTCACTCATTTGAAGTCTTACTTGATGGACTCTGGAGCATCCAACCACATGGTTTCCTCCAAACAATACTTTACTACTCTAGATCTCTGAGGAGGATGTAGCATTCATATGGTGGATAATTCACAGATCCCAATAGAAGGTAGAGGTCCTATTAAAATCCAGCATGGAGATTTCAATAATGTACTCTATGTTCCCTCTCTTGCATCAAATTTGTTATTTGTTTATCAAATGACACATACTGGCTCTCCAAAGCAAGTTGTATTTGGTCCTGGCTCAATGGAGATATCATATATCTCAACTGGGAATATTATAGCGAAGGGTGTTGCAAACCATGCCTTCAAGGCATATGAATTCTCACACTTTATGCCATACTCGGCTCCAACACAATATCAAAATCCATTGAAAGGGGAAGTATAAACTCTATTTCATCTCCATTTGCAGATAATGATATGTTGTCTAATATTTTAGTTTCATAATATGAGGAACAAAATCAGCATGATCATGATATTGAGATTGTAACCCAAGATGATCCAAATCCAGCTCCTATTTTGAATTAGAAGCCTAAATGAGCTGAAAATCTCATTGAAGCGGCTAGGAATGATGTTGGGGATCCAAGTGATAGAAGAAAAAAGAGGTCCTAGTATCATAATGAATATGTTGCACTCTCTTCGCTACCTGCATAGTGGTGCAACAAACTTCCAGGAATATGCTACTTGATGATAGCGAATGATCCACAATTTGACCCACTGAAGAAAAAAATGTATCTTTCCATTCCTTCTCCAGAAAGAAGATACAAAATCAACATTTATAAAATCGGAAGAAGATGGAAAGATACATGTGCATAGTCCTAGGATGATGATGCACAAAAGAACCATGATTTTGCATGGCTGCTCCACAAAGCTGCAAATTGCATCAAAATTTTGCAAGTTTTTACCCAAAGAGGAAAATATCATCTTAAGTATAGCTTGTTTTCTTGATTCACTACTTACTTTTAGGGGGGGGTGGGGGTTCCCTTGAGGTTTTCCCAATTTCCCTTAGTTTATTAAGTAGATTTTATTTCTTTTAGATTCTATGGGTGACTTTTGGCCTAGTTTCCAGGGCCCAAGTTGTCCAAGATAGTATTAATGGGGGGTGTTAGGATTAAATAATCCTCCCTTGTCCATATATAGTCTAATTGATCATCACTCGTAACTTAGGAGACATTTTCTAGAGTTTTGTGCCACCATGATATTGGTGCCAATGGTGCCATTAGTGCCACCTGTGCCAATCCTTGCATTCTAGGAACCACTCTGAGTGCCACCATTAGCCTCCATCAGTTGATCATGGTTGGTAAGCATTTATGTTGAGTCAAGCTCTAATTACAATCAGTTAGATCACCTTTAGTTAGTCTAGTTCTAGCTTTGCATGATTTAAGGGAGAGAGGTGCCTTTTTCCACCTACCCTAGCTTTTAACTAATTGTAGATTGATTTAGACATCTGTATTTAGACTAGTTTCTCCCATGCAGTCATTTAGACCCACTGAGTTAGCCAGTCAGTCAGGTTTAGTTGGTAGATTCGAATCTTATCCACATGATTCGAATTTTTCTTATTGTAACACTATTGTATTACTTTTGGGATAATGAAGATTAGTGTTGTAATTAGTTGATCAATTCTTATCAGATTTGTCTCAAATTTGTCTTGTTCGGTGTACATTGTTCTTAATATTCCTCCGCATAATTCTACTTCTCAATAGTTCTGATTTTCCTGTAGATCAATAGCTCAAAAATTTAACATTTCTCATCTACATCTCTACAAGAATCTCAATCAGCTATCACATCCATGACACTCCTTCCAACTGCTCGACACAACACAAGGAAACATTCCCTTTCATTGATCCATAGTTATCTAAGGAATCCAAACCCTTATTGTGCTTACTAGTGTGTGCAGTAAGATTCCAACATGTTGTATGTTGTTGCAGAATGTCTTATAGTGTTAACCCATGGATTCTCAAGCGTCTATGAGTAGAAAAAACTATGGGTGAAGGTCCCTATCTTTCCCAACCTCTATGTTCACCTACAACCATTTGTTTTTCCTAAAATTTGCATCTCTATTTCCAAATTGAATTTCTAGGTATGCACAGTATGATAATTGGTAATGAACAACAAACAAAAGGAGTCTGTGTAGTGTCTAAACCACTGGTAAAGATCTACATAGTGAATAATGGATGTTAGGATTAAAAAATGAGAGAATGGTGAAAATACAACTAACATAACTTTTTAACATAGAAGAGTAACTCTTACAATTTTCATAGAACTATATTAATCCAATGCTTCCATAACGACACGAGAAAAGTTTTCTCACCAACATCAAACATGCATTCAATGATTGGGTAAAACAAGAAAAATGAAGTAATTGGCTCATTTCATGGAAATGACAACAAATGGATGATTTCTAAGGTTGACACTTGGTAATATAGGATTTAATATCCCATAAGGCCCCCTTTACTCTTCCCCTCCTGTGGAATCATGGCCCCTCTATTGCTCTTTACACATACATATTGGAATTTTTTATTATTTTTCAACATAATATTTACATAACATTTGAATTGGCATGATAACCCAACCATGCAATCCATAAAGAAGTATTTACAATTTACATGTCTATCCATTTTCTAGTCGAGACTTGGATTTTAGGTCTGTACTAGGAATTCATACTAGCATATTTACTTCATTTACATGATTTGATTTAATATATTCTAAGTCAAAACTGAGGGCATTACAATTCAATCCTAGATCCCTTGAAATTATCAATTCTCATCATATGGGGAAACTCCTAAATAAAGGTCTCTCAAGTGTTATATTCAAATTCCATGCCATCCAAATCATGGATATCCCTCGAAATTACTTTCTCTTGATTTACAGTTGGTCATGACTAAACATAAATAGGTATTTGATATTCCCAAGGGATTTCCCCTTTCAAGAGGTGAGCATGACCATAGCATCCCACTAATTCCAAGAATTAAACCACCCAATATGTATCCTATTATCAACACCCTTTTTCATGTATGAATGAAATTTAAAAGATTATTATGGAACAAATGGAGGTAGTGGTCATCCATCCAAGTACAATCCCTTATCACATGTGGTCATGGTCTTAAACAAGGGAGTAAATTGGCACATGTGCCCAAATTTTGATGCTCTCAACAAGTTAACTATCAAAGACAATTTTCCCATACCAGTCATTGTTGATCTCCTAAATGATCTTTATTGTGCCAAATTGTTCATTAAATTGGACCTTTTCTCATGCTACCACAAATAAGGATGAAGGAAGCAAATATTCCTAAAAGATATTTTTGAATAAATCAATACCATCATGAGTTCTTAGTGATTCTTGTAGAAATTCTGACCAGCAATATATTAATTTCACTCACAACAAATTACAATTGATCATGCAAAATTGTCAACAATGGAGACTGAAAATGGAGCTGTAACACAAAATTATATTAACTCAGTGTACAATAGCCAACCCTGTAATAACATAGGTTGTTGTATATATAGAATACATCAATAGGTCGATTGCATAAGGAGGCATCCAAAACTAGCATAAAGTAGGCTTATCCAAAATAGGCAAATCCCCCATAGGTGTAAAAAGTTGATCCCAAATCTGTCATGAGGCTCGCGAATTGGCAAGGGCGCATAAGAAAGCTAATGAGTGGTGGAATGGCAGCTCATACATGATTTTGCATGGAGGAAAGAGTGGAGGATTAAAGGGCAAG
>LPNX010431026.1:639040-676319 GCA_001517045.1 Pseudotsuga menziesii | reverse complement strand
TCTCTTCTTTGAGCTTTCTGGAAGGGAGATGCCATTCTTCTCCAGGAGATTGGTTAGCATATCAATCTACTTTTTCATACAAGAGCTTTCAGTGTGATTGTTGTTCGAACAGTATGAGCACTTGTTCATTTCACCTTTGTTTTTCTTCTTCTGGGTATTTTTCTTGGGACCTTGTTGATCCTATGGAGACTGCTTCTTGTCTCTTCTTTGCTCAGGTGGATTTTTAGATTTCTTTTTGTTTTTAGAATCCACCCTCGAATCTCCAGCAACCAGAGCTTGGTCTTTGGAAGGTTTGATGGTGCCCATCATCACCAGCTTGTCTTGTTCTTGTGTGAGAGATTCCATGAAATCTGCAAGGCTAGGCATCTTCAAGGTTCGAGCTGTGAGTTTTGTGGCATAGAAGGTCGAAACAAAGACTGAGTAGTCAGGTCCTAGCTTCAAGAGGATGGCCAATATGAGCTGATCATATTTCTTTTTGATACCACACTGCTTCAGCTGCAAAACTAGTGCTTTGAACTTGGAGAAATATAGCTACAGGGATTCAAAGCTACTGGGACTTAGAGAAATCAGCTCATTTTCGATCTGATGTCCCCTCATCTCATCTGTCTTTCCAAAAATATCAGAAATCTTCTCCCATACTTGATCCGATGAAGTTAATCCATCGAGATGGAAAAGGAGGTCTCGGGAACTGAGACATAGGAGGCCATAGGCCTCATCTCTCCGATTGTGCCATTCGATCTTCTCTGCAGCTGCATTGGGCTCTGCTTCTATTTCCATATTCACCCTGTAGAGGCCTTTCTCTCTCAACAAGATCTCCATCTCTGCTTTCCATTCAAAAAAGTTGAAGGGAGTCAAGATAGTTTCTGTGAATCCATAGCTTTAGAAAATCTGTCTCGGCTGTCAGTAGAAGGCTCACAGTCTTGATGTCGAACCTGAAAAACAATTTTTGAAGGAGAGTAACAACCTACAATGGCTCTGATACCATGTAGAAATTCTGGCCAGCAATAGATTAATTTCACTCACAACAAATTACAATTGATCATGCAAAATTGTCAACAATGGGGACTGAAAATGGAGCTGTAACACAAAATTATATTAACTCAGTGTACAATAGCCAACCCTGTAATAACATAGGTTGCTGTATATATAGAATGCATCAATAGGTCGAATGCATAAGGAGGCATCCAAAACTAGCATAAAGCAGGCTTATCCAAAATAGGCAAATCCCCCATAGGTGTAAAAAGTTGATCCCAAATCTGTCATGAGGCTCACGAATTGGCAAGGGCGCATAGGCAAGCTAATGAGTGGTGGAATGGCAGCTCATACATGCTTTTTCATGGAGGAAAGAGTGGAGGATGAAATGGCAAGAAAACAAGTTCACCTCACCTAGTCTTGCTTTCCTATGTGCCTTAAAACACTGAAAAAGCAGTCAATAAAGCAGAAAAAGCAGAAGGGCGCCTAGGAGGCCAGGAATAAAGCAGATTTGATTCCTAAGGATTTCCCAAGCGCTACATGAGTCAAATATGGCAAGTTTGACCTCTATGTATAGGCAATTAACAACTTGCACATGGTGGGACTCATGAACTAGGCAAATAAGACAAAAATAAATGAATTAATGTCTAAGTGGGTAATACTATGGGTTTGATTATTCTAACAATTCTCTTTAGGCTTTGCAATGCCTCATCCAACTTTTAGAGCCCCGTGAACAAGATTTTTTTACCTTTATTATGCAATTTTAATATGTTGGTGTATTTTTATGATATCTTGATTGATGGAAGAGCATAGGAATCACACGTGGAACTTCTGGATAAATCCCTACAACTCCTACAATAACAATTAGTTGTTCTTCAAACATTCTAAATGTGATGTTGGTGCCTAAGAGGTAGAGTACTTGGGTGATATTGTTAGTCAATAATGGGTGAGATTTGATACTAATAATATGTGTGGCTATGCAAGATTGGACATGCCCCAAGACTCTAAAACAATTATGGGGTTTTCTAGGAATTATGAGCTACTAAGCAAATTTGGTCAAGAATTATGGGAAAATTGTTTCCCAAGCTTAACATATCTACTAAAAGAGGATTCATTTATATGGACCGAGGTGGAAAAACGAGGATTTTTATCCTTAAAGGATGTTATGTGTATTACATCCATAGTAGTGCTTGACTTCACAATGAATTTTGTTTTGGAATATGATCCTTTGAGTAGAGTTCTAAGAGAAATGTTAATGCAATAAGGAAAACCCCTTGAATTTACATTACGTGATAAGAATTTTGGAAAATACACCTATGAGAAAGAGATGATTTCCATCATTCACGTGGTTGATACATGGAAATGATATCTCATTGGGTAACCCTTCCAAATGAATACAAATCATAATATTTTGAATTATTATTTGGAACAATAGTTGTCATCCATGACGAAACACTAAGATGTTTGGGTATTATTATGAAATTATATACTAGCATAGATCCATCTTAAAAGGGGATATACCAAGCACTGGTAGGTATCAAATATCTTAAGGTGTAAACCCTTTTTAGAGTGTAAACGTTGAGCCCGAGAGGGATCAAATATATGGAAGTGCAAACCCTTTTTTAGAGTGTAAACATTGAGAAAGTTTCTATTTTTTGTATATTTTTATAGATATGTTGTTGTAAATGTTTTCAGTAAAATTTGAGCCGACATGTTATTTTTTATAATATTTTTTTTAAAGTACACGTGTCAAGTCTAGGATGAGCATGGAAGGAGTTAAACATCTCTCCCTACTCGGTTGTAGAATGTGCCTATTAGGCACAATAACAAAGGAAAATATATTGTTATGGTTAATGCATTGTCTTGGAAATATGAGGAAAAAATATCTCTCTTTTATTTATCATTAATTGTACTTGATTGTGTAGCAAGAGCTTGACATGAAAATTTAAAAAATTACATAATCGCTCAACTCATACAAAGACTTCAAGAGGAACCCACTCCACCTTATACATATACTTGGTAGAGCGGGATACATTGCAGTATAAAGGGAATTTTTTCCAATATCAAACTCAACAATGAAACTACAAATATTATAGGATCTTCATTCATACCATATATCTCGTCATTTAGACTCCCAAAAATCCTATGAATGAGCCAAGCATTATTTCTTTTGGAAGGGCGTGAAATAATAAATTCTTACATTTGTAGCAGAATATGGCATTTTTCAAAGGAACAATGGTGAGACATAAAGAATCTCAGGGAATTACAACCACTACCAAAACCAACCACTATCTAGATTGATATTTCCATAGATTTTGACATGGATTTTGGAATTTGGAAGAAAATCAATAATCATGGTGTTTGTTGATCACCTCTCCAAATATTTCCCTTTTATGCTCTATTGCACCCTTTCACACCCTTCATAATAACTTAAGTGTTCATGGATCATATCTTTAAGTTACATGGTATGCCTAGCTCTATTGTGTCATGCCATGATCCCACGCTCATTGGCAAATTATATAGGGGCTATTTAAACCATAGGGAACTCAATTTAAAATGAGCACAATTTATCATCTCCAAATTTTTATGCAATTAGAAGTGGTCAACAAGTTCTTGGAAACCTATTTGGGGGATTTAACTCTAATAGACCAATGAGTCAAGTGGATACCCCTTGTAGAATGGTGCTACAATATTAATTATCATGAAGCTATACAAATGTCCCCATACAAAGTTGTCTACGGTAAAAATCCTCCCTAAGTGTCTTCCTATTTACAAGGCACCTCCAAACTTCATGAAGTGGATTGCATTCTTAGCACTAGGGAGGACAATATCATCATAGTCAAGGACAATATAGTCTTGGCTCAAAATTGAATGAAGCGATTGGTTGACCAATATCACTCTAAATTCTCTTTCATTGAAGGGGAATAATTGTTTCTTCATCTTCAACCCTATACATAGATTTCTCTATTTTATCATTACCTAAACCTAACTAGATAGTAGAATCCCAAAATGAATGGTTAGAAAATTCCATAGTGGCTCAAATCAAACAAATACTTTAATAGACCTACTCCACCTTAGACTTATACTTGGCAATAGGAAACCCTACGGTATAAAGGGTGTGTTTTTCTAGTATCAAAATTAGCTTTGAAACTATGGAAATTAGAAGAGCTTCATTTTGCACCTACAATTAGTGATTTAGGCTTTAAAAATATATATATGACCCAACCATTCTTTCTTTTGGGATGGAATGAAACATGGAATTCATACTTTTGTAGTAGAATGTGACATTTGTAAAAGAAGAAAGGCAAGATAATAAATATTTTTTGGGCATTACAACCATTACTAATACCAACCACTATTTATAGTGATATTTCCATGGATTTTATCATGGCCCTTTTGAATTTAACATCAAATAGTTCATGACGGTAGGTGTTAAGCGCCTCTCCAAATATGATCATTTTTATGTTCTAGCACCCCCATTAACACCCTCCATAGTATCTCTAGTGTTCATGGATCATATTTTTAAGTTGCATCGCATGCCCACCTCCTTTTTTTCTAACCATGATGCAACATTCACTAGAAAA
Organism: Pseudotsuga menziesii; assembly: GCA_001517045.1. Classification (NCBI taxonomy): domain Eukaryota; kingdom Viridiplantae; phylum Streptophyta; class Pinopsida; order Pinales; family Pinaceae; genus Pseudotsuga; species Pseudotsuga menziesii. Next base: position 671,763 of record LPNX010431026.1, on the reverse strand, counting down.
TTTTGGTAGGAGCCAAGTAAACTTCGGGCCACTCAATTGAAAATGAACACAACTTATGACCTACAAACTTATGGGAAAATAGAAGTGGTCAACAAGTGATTGGAAAAATATTTGTGATGCTTTTCCTCTAATAGAAAGTACCAATGGTTCAAGTGTCCACCCCTTGTAGAATTGAGGTATTATATTACTTATCATAGCACTACAAAAGTGTCTCCATATGAATTTGTTGATGGTAAAAAATACCCCTTAATGGAATCCTATTTACTACGCACCTCCAAATTTCATGAAGTGGATTACACACTTAGCACCAAAGAGGCCATTATTCACACAATTAAGGACAATATAGTCCTGGATCAAAACTGAATGAATGAATAGGTTGAACACGTGTCACTTTGAACACTCTTTTATCAAGGCGATGAGGTGTTTCTTTGTCTTCAACCCTATAAGCATACCTCTCATTAAGACAACAACCTCCAAAATGTAGCACCAAAGTTCTATGCATTAGAGGAAATTTCAACTCAAAATGGGCCTCCTAAAAAGAATTAATAAAATAATATTTATTAATTTTGGAGGAAGAAAAGAAAAAAACTACTTTTTTGTTTGTATTTTTGACATATCTCCCCGTGGTTTTTACTCAAATTTCGATCGGGAGAGCTCGTTGGATGCGGAATTAAATTCCGCATCCAACGAGTACCCACTCGGCATACTTTTGACGGACCCCACTACCCCAAAAATAAGAAATACCTGAAAAAACGTGATGATGACGTCATCATCGCATTTTTTCAAGTATTTCTTGTTTTTGGGGTAGTGGGGTCCGTCAAAAGTATGCTGAGTCATCATCATGTTTTTTCAGGTATTTCTTGGTTTTGGGGTAGTGGGGTCCATCAAAAGTATGCCGAGTGGGTACTCGTTGGATGCGGAATTTAATTCTGCATCCAATGAGCTCTCCCGATCGAAATTTGAGTAAAAACACGGGGAGATATGTCGAAAATGCAAACAAAAAAAGTAGTTTTTTTTTTAATACCTATCCCCAAACTTATATTAAAAAAGTGTTTAAGACCTATACGGTATTTCAAATTTAAAGCAATTTCATTGGCTAACACATGATGACATGGAATTTGAATCAAAGTTAAAAGGCCCATTTTGAGTTGAAATTTCCTCTAATGGAACGTAAATGATCCTTTAGTGCATTGAGAAAGTTTCTTATAAATTGGATCTTCCCACCCAATTCATGATCAACTATTATTTCACGTGTCCTTTTTTAATCCAATCATAGGGTTTCATTGTAGATTACAGGCTAGCCTTCAAAGATTAGAAGAAGAAGGATCCATTTGGATGTAGTTGGACATACTTCTAGCCACTGGAGAATTCCTACTGCACCATCACATAGTCAAGGAAGTCCTGATACAAGATCCAATGGAATGATATGCAACCAAAAGATGCCACTTGGGAACCAACTACAATAATTTCCTCACCTCTGTCGGATTGAGGACAACAATGTTTTTTATGGGAAATGGCATGTTAGGTCCCTACCCTAACCTCCCTACTTTGAGTACTTATTATCTATTCAATTAATGTATGATACCATCTTCTTTAAATAAGGCTCATTAGATAGTTAGTGGGTATTTTTTTAATGTAAACATGGCCATGTTTATTAAATAAGTTCCACTAAGTGGTCAATACCATTAATAACGGGACCACAATTAGTTAGGGTTTTTCTAATGAGAAATTATATATAGTGTCAAAAAGTTATGTAATGGTTCTCAAGGTAATCATTGCAATTGGATCTATGCTTAAAGAGTACATCCCCTCAAACATGCTCGCAATCATTTTTCACTTTTTAGACATCTTCTTTACAAGGGTTATAATTCTATAGGTTTAGTCTTATTTGTTCTTATATCTGTTTTCCCACTTTTTTATGAATAGTGTTAATATTTATAATATTATTGGTTAACTACATTCTAAAAGTGGAGTTGACACTCAGTTTTAAGGCTAAATTAAGAAATCCTAGGAAGAGGAAATAAAGGATAAAAAAGACGAGGGAAGCCATTATGTTAATTAGTTTTTTAGAACTTAATTATGATAACCTATGGGGGTGGATTATTAGGGTACTTCACATAGGTTTCATGTTGAAGTTGTATGCCTTGGAACTTGTTCCCCTTGGTGACTTTTGCGTAATTCACTAGGAAAAAGGGGTCATGCCACATGGAATTTATATTAATGACTTGAGATGAGCATTAAATGCACTTTAGTGATTAAAGTGTACATTAAGTAAAAATTTAAAAAGTGAGTGAACTAAAATTTAATTTTTGGAGAAAAGTGATTTTATCACAACCACTCATCTAATCTAATTTGGGCCCTTGGATTAGTTGACCTTTCACTCACCCATCCAATTTTACCTAAAAGGAAAAATTCCATGTGAAGAGGCACTAATTCAATTTTTTAGAGAGAGAGTCGAATTTCAGAGAAGGAGAGAAAACTGCAGTTGAAGTTTTTTTTCTTAGGCACAAATTTCGAGGTGAATGCACAACAATTCAGTGGGCATGATTTTTCAGGTAGCATTTAAGTGCAATAATTGCATCTGTACTGTACCTTCATGTACATTACTTTTTCAGTCATAGCAGGGCACAAATTTCAAGGTAGTGGGGGAACAAATTTCAAGGCATAAATTTGTTGTTCCAATGGGCACAAATTTTGAGGAAATAGACCATACTGTCAGACCATACAACATCCATATAGTCTATTTGTACAACGTTCATACAATACTGTAGCAACACGTTTTTTGAGGTGGTTTGCATGTTGGAAATTCTAAGTTTTAATTTCTGGAATGGAAACGAATTTCGAGGCTAAAATTTTATCTTTTGGTTGAGATAAGTTATTACTGAAAATTTTTGTTTTCTACTGTATTGTTGATAAATAAATAAAGAGTTTCTCTCTCACAGGTTTTCTGCGGAGGTTGGGGTTTTTCCTAGGCCATTTGACCAAAAATTTCTAAGCCTGTGTTTTTGTGCGTGACTGTGTTTTTATTACTGCTCATTAAAATTTGTAAAAATTATTCATGTGTTTCAGTCATATTTTGTTTATGATAAATGACTCAATTTTCAGTAGAAAGTAAATTGGGTTGGACATTAAACAATGATGCAAATGGTGGTTGAAACCGAGTTGGGGGAATGAGAAAAATTTACATGGTATTAGAGCTTTGTTAGAGAAGAGCAGATTCTTTATACAGTGAAAACTTTCAGACTGTCAGTGAATTATTTAGTCAGTGGGAAACACCTTGTTCAGACTTGAACTTTGTAGTGAAAATGGAAACATGACTTAGGTTGGAGGATAGGATTGATGGGGTTGGGAACTTTGTCCCATGGAAAGCTAGATTGGTGCTTATATTGGAGGAAATTGAGTTATGGGATGAAGTGGTTCACAATACTACAATGAATCCTATTGTAGTCTTAGCTTCCACCGATGCACAAACACTTGTTTCCTTCAACAAGAAGGACATAAAGGCTAGAAGGATTATTCTAAATGCAATTAAAGATCATGTTATCCCTCACATTTCTAGTAAAACCCATGCATATCAAATGTGGTATGCTTTAACTAGCTTGTTTCAAAGCTCAAATGAGAATAGGAAAATGGTGTTGAGAGAGATATTGAAGAGTATCAAGATGGCCAAGGCTGAGGGAGTGACTTCCTACCTTACTAGGATCTCTCACGTGAGAGACGAGCTTGCAACACTGGGGGAGGATGTTTCTTGCTATGAGCTAGTGTTGATAGCTTTGAATGGGGGTGCAAAGCCTTGGTTGTTTTTGTGGAGGCTAAAGTAGCCAAGGAGAACTTGCCTTCTTGGGATAGAATTTGGGTTTATTTTGTTCAAGAGGAGACCCAAAGAGGTCTTGTGTAGGAGAGCTCTTCTACTAGTAGAGAGGATGAGGAGAATGTGGCTTTGATTTCCAAGGGAAAGAAGGAGTTCAAGAAGGGACCCAAGAAGGGTGGGCTAAGCAACAGGATGGAAAAAAGAAGGACTTGAGCATTGTAAAGTGCTTTTCTTGTCAGAATCTTAGGCACTATGCTAGAAAGTGCACACAAAAGAATAAGAAGAAGCAACAACAGACAACTTCAACAGAGGTTGAGGATTTTACATCTAGATTTGAGAGAGAGTTTTATCTCTGTGTTAGGCAGGTTGATAGAGAGAGAGAATCCATCATCACTAGTGTAGACATTGAGATTGAGAGGGTGAATTCCTTGTTGAATATCCATTATTTCAGTGCATCCACCACTAGCACTTGGTATATTGACAGCGGAGCTTCGAGCCACATGATAGGTGCTTGAGAGATGTTATCTGAGATTTGACATGAAGGGATAGATGTGGAGGTAGTGTTGGGAGATGGCACAGATGTCATAGTTTTTGGGTGTGTGACCATTACATTTCAGAGAGAGCCCATGAGTCCCATGACCTTGAGGGATGTGTAGTTTATACCTAGGATGAATAAGAATATGATATCAGTTTCCATGATTGAGGACATGGGTCTTGGGGTGTCTTTCCTAGGTGGACATGTGTGATTTTTTCTCAAGACTGCAGAACCATCTTGCTCTTACACCATTGGAGTCATATGTGGGAAGTTGTACAAGCTCTTGTTTCATACCCAACATGCTTTGACACATAGTAGCAACACTGAGATTTGTGAGCTATGAAATAGGAGGATGTCTCATATGCATCATCTAGCTTTGAGGATGTTGAGGTACATGGTTACAGGTTTTCCTAAGTTCATCACTGAGCATAATGATGTATATATAGGGTTTTCTTTGGGAAAGTACACCAAGAATACATTTTCGAGCAGTGATAGCAGGTCAACATGAGTACTTGATTTGATACATTCCAATTTATGGGGTCCTATGTCATATGTTTCTCTGATAGGTTTTGAGTGTTATGTGGCATTCATCGATGATCATTCTAGGAATACCTGGATCTACTTCCTAAGGAGGAATAAATATGAGGAGGTCTTGTAGAGGTTCCAAAATTTCAATGCTCTGTGGAGAACCAAAATGGGAGGAGTATTTTGGAACTCATATCAAATGATGGGGGTGAGTATACCTCCAAGGATTTTGATGAGTATTGCAGACAAAAGGGCATATAGAGGAGGTTAATAGTAGCATACACTCCTGAGAAGAATGGAGTAGTAGAACGAAATAATTGATCTATTGTTGGAGCAGCGAGAGCCATGTTACATGATCAGTCACTTCCTTTCTTTCCTTGGGAAAAGGAATGTAGTACAGTTTTATACCTTCAGAAAAGGAGTCCCCATTGTTCCTTGGGGAACAAGACTCCTACAGAGATGTTCACATGAAATAAGCCTGAGGTGATTCATTTTTGTATATTTGGTTTCCTAAATTTTTCACATGTCCCTTCTGAGAAGAGGACAAACCTTGAGCCCATAGCAGAGAGAGGCATATTTGTGGGGTATGATGAGACTTCAAAGGCCTTTCATAGTTATCTTCCTTCTGTGAGAAAGGTTGTTGTGAGGTGAGAAGTGAGCTTTGAGGAGAAGCGAGCCTTCAGAAAGTCCATAGAGTCAGTGCAGGGATAGAAGCACCTTAGGAAACTTCACAGGTACCTTCAGTATAGAGTACAGGTTCACAGGTTTTTGGGGTTATTGGTCCACATAAGCATAGGATCTTCAAGTTCAGTGGTTCATCCAACAAGTTATTTGGGGATGGATTTCAGTTCTCAGGTTACTGTTTCACCATACATAGCTACCGAAACACATATTTCACAAGTTGTTAGTTCACTAGCTCTAGGTAAATGGGTTTTTGGGCCTTCTACTTCTAGGAGTTCTTCATATGATGATAGACCAATTTTGGAGAAACCTTTAGTGAAGAGGAAGCCTAAATGGCTTCGAGAGTACCTGAAGGAAGCTAAGGATTTCAGAGAGCCCAAGGAGATAGTGAGGACTATAGTCATGCTAGATATGTTGGTTATGGACTTGGTTGTTAGTCTTCATTATTCAAAGCCATCTCCTTTTGAGAACGCCTCTCAACATCATGTTTGGAGAGATTCCATGATGGAAGAGTACCATTCCATCACAAAGAAAGATGTTTGGGATATTGTTTTGAAACCTGAGGGGAATTCAGTGGTGAGTTCTCAATGGATTTACAAGGTAAAGCATGTTGCAGATGGCAGTGTGGAGAAATACAAGGCTCGGTTTGTGGTGCGGGGGTTTTCATAGGTAGAGGGAGTTGATTATGATGAGACCTTTGCACTGGTTTCTCGTTATACTTCTATCAGATAATTGATTTCCATTTTTGTGTAAATGGGTTGGAAGATCCATTAGATGGATGTGAAGACTGTATTTCTCAATGGAATCATACAGGAGGAGGTTTATGTGGAGAATCCATAGGAATTTTAGATTCATGGGAGATAATATCATGTTTGCAGGATGAAGAAAGCCTTGTATGTGTTGAAGCAAGCTCCTCGATCTTCGTATTCCAGGATAGACTCTTACTTGTTGTAAATGGGTTTTCAGAAGATTGAGGTTGATCTAAATCTCTACTTCATCATGGTTGGAGATGATATTCTCTTTCTTCTGTTGTATGTGGATGATTTGTTTATCACAGGTGAGGAGAGACTTATTACACTTTGTAAGAGAGATCTTACTTCAAAGTACGAGATGACTGGCATTGGGTTGATGCATTATTTTTGGGGACTGGTGTTTTTGCAGGATCCTAGTCATATTTTCCTGGGGCATGGAAAGTATGCAGTGGATATTTTGAGGATATTTCGGATGAAGGATTGCAAGATGATGTCTGCACCTATGGTCACCAACTCAAAGAAGATTCATACTTCTGAGGGTGAGTTAGTATATCCTACCTTATATCGTCATCTCATTGGTTCATTGATGTATCTGGTCAACTCTATGCCAGATTTGTGTTTTGCGGTGAACACTCTCAGTTAGTTCATGGTGGATGTTAGGAGAGTGCACTGGGTTTCCACAAAACATGTATTGAGATAACTTGCATATACAATGGATTATGCTCTGGACTATAGGAAATCAGATGGGGTTAGTTTGATTGGATTCACAGATTCAAATTGGGAAGGCAATGAGGCATACTAGAAGAGCATTTCTAGATTTTGTTTTAGTTTGGGCTCGGCGGCAACGTCGTGGTTAAGTCGGAATGAAAATTTTGTTTCTTTTAGTTCTGCGAGGCTGACTACATGGAACCATTCATGCTAGTTTCCAAGCACTATGAATTCAAAAATTATTGGTGGATTTATTTGATTAGGAGTTGAGGCCTACGGTGATTTACTATGACAATCAGAGTTGCATCCAGCTCTCTGAGAATCCTATATTTCATGACAGGTCAAAGCATATTGAGATCAGGTACCATTTTATCTGTGATTATGTTCAGAGAGGATCTATGGAGTTGCAGTACATTTCCATTGATGGGAAGGTTGCAGATATCTCGACGAAGTCTCTTGGAAGAGGCACGTTTATTTACTTCAGAGATAAGTTGGGAGTGGTGAATAACAACTTCCTCACTAAGAGGGAGTGTTGAAGTTTTATACCTTGGAAGTTGTTCCCCTTGGTGACTTTTTCCTAATTCACTAGAAAAAAGGGTCATGTCACATGGACTTTATATTAATGAGTTGAGATGAGCATTGAATTCACTTTAGTGATTGAAGTGTAATTTAAGTAAAAATTTAAAAAGTGAGTGAATTAAAAAAAAAAAATTGGAGAAAAGTGATTTTTATCACAACCACTCATCTAATCTAATACAGGCCCTTGGATTAGATGACATTTCACTCACCCATCCAATTTTACCTAAAGATAAAATTTCCATGTGAAGAGGCACTAGTTCAATTTTTTAGAGAGAGAGTCGAATTTCAGAGGAGAGAAAAATGTAGCTGAAGTTTTTTTTCTCAAGCACAAATTTTGAGGTGAATGCACAGTAGTTCATTGGGCACAATTTTTTAGGCGACATTTAAATGCATTAATTCCAGTCATACTTTACATGTCTGTACAATACTTTTTCAGTAAGAGAAGGGCACAAATTTTAAGATAGTGGGGCACGAATTTTGACGGATAATTTTTGTGTTCTAGTGGGCACAAATTTCGAGGAAGCGGACAATAAATCACCCATACATTCTATTCATACAATGTTCATATAGTCCTGTAGCGGCACATTTTTTTAGGTGGTTTGCAGGCGGGAAATTCTAAGTTTTAATTTCTAGAGTGGGGACGAATTTCAAGGCTGAAATTTTATCTTCTAGTTGAGATAAGTTGTTTCTGAATTTTTTTGTTTTCTGTTGTATTGTTGATAAATAAATAAATAATTTCTCCCACATGGGTTTTCCCCGGAGGTTGGGGTTTTTTCATTCATATTTTGTTTACTATAAATTCCTTTAATGAGTCAAATGTTGGAAAATACAAAGAAAAGCATGGAAGGAAATTATACAAAAATTCTTGGTGTAGGTGTTGAAGATACTTCAACTATAGAAAAGAGTTGTGACAACTCTCCAAAATTCAACCACATTTTAGATGATCCTATACCTACAATTCAACTTTCATGCAAAGCTTAACCTAATATCCAATCCAAAAATATATATCTATAAATACAACTAACACTATATATACTACCATAAACGATAAATCAATGAAAATATCAAGTGAAGAGAGACCCAAGTTTCCTTAGAGTGGATGATATCTCTTTTCCCTGGGATATGATGGAACCTCCTTTAAATTTGTATGTTTGAATCATCTAAGGTGTGTGTTAGCCTCTATCTCCTTACTTACGCGACCCAAGGTTCAACAAAAACACAACACTGGAAAGACACCAAAATAAATCGGCCTAACAGAGCAATCTTAGTTGGAAACACCTGCAAGGTCGGCAGAGTCTCACACGAGATATCTTAATGTGTAACTGCCAAAACCATGTTTCCACAGTTAGTGATGGATTATAGTCCCTTAGCACGACCAAGGTGCTCGATAGAGATAGGAGGGTGGATTCTATTACTATGCGACAGATGCGCACCTATGTGTCACAACCCACGTGCAGCACAACCACTTAATAACTTGCGCAACGGTGCAACGCAGCTGATTCCTTATACGTGACTGACAATGTGCGACTTATATTGTGACTTAGCGGCTTAGTCATGAAATCATACATAACATGTCAATAGTTCTTATCATTCATTCATTCTTTAACTGATCAATAATATTACGACATACACTCAACAATAACTGTAATAATATAAAGTAAGCAAACATTCAACTAACATCCAATATCCACAACATCCATTCATTCAACATAGGAAATAAGATGGAAACCTATCTGGGAAAAACCACCAAGGTGCTCTTCATATGGCATGAGAATTGTTTATAGCACTTTGCAGACTACTCTTAAGATATGTCTATCTGAATCAATCTTCCTGCTCTCATTCTCTCTGGTTTATTATTCTATCTACTCCTATTGATCCACACACATCCTGGATCGACTCTTCTACTTTACTATCTGTGCACTGAGTTGCAGATTCCTTCTACTACTAGCAGTCTGTGCACTCACCTGCAAGATTCACAGCTCAACAGCCTTCTACTTCTAATGGACTCCTCTTCTGAGTCAACAACACTTCTACTCTTCTAACTGAACCCAACTTATTTAACAAAAATGAATCTAATCCACCGATCTAACCAAACGAACTGAACCCTTTTACAGGGCGGATTCCTTCTATCTATAGTATTTTCAAGACCATGCAGGGTGGACTGAGTACTACTCAGTTATTATAGACTCAAGTAGATGCAAAATATCTTTGTTACATTAAATTCCATCCCATACCTAGCCGCAAAAGTCCTATATAAAATTAACCACAACCTTAAATAGATGTGGAAACATCTTTTAGCCTCTTGTACTAGTCATACCTAGCCACAAAATTATCATTGTTCTTATGCCGGTTTGTCCTTCTGCAATCTTTGATCGGTTTGTACTTGTTCCTCTTTAACTCTTCCACTTGCCTCTTCCACTTACTCGGATCTTCCTTCCTCGTCGTAGCTATCCTTGTCGTAGCTATCCTCTTCCCGCTTTTCCTCCACCACCCACCCACTTTTCCTCTTATGCTTGCACAGCAGATTCTTCCTTATGCACTTTTCCTTTCCCAATAGGCCCCCAACACTCACATATGGCTCATCCCGATCCATTAAGATAAAAAAATTGTCTCTGCAAAAATTGAGTGTTCCACAAAACTTTAAGCTTTCAACGCAGGCTACACCATAGGACTAACCTTGTCTTAAAACTCATTCAAAATTTGTTTCTCCCTTGCAACTGCCTCTGTTACTTCCTCCATCTATGCGGCCAATTGTTCCACACGGTTGGAACTGATATGTTCTGACAGTCCCTCTCCCAACAATTAAGTAATAGTATGGAGCTTCTGCTCGATAGGATGAAGAATCCATGTAGCTCACGCTACTTCTGACTAGTGTGCTTCCACTTCCTCGTTCCTATTCCTCTCTTGATCCCGAATATCTTGGACTTCCTAATGGATTTGCTTTATCTCCATGATCTTTGTAACATTTTCTTTAAGTGGCATCTTCTTCATCTCTTCCTTTGCCATGATGATTTTCTCATCAACTTGCTGTGTGTTTCCCTTGATCTTCTCCCCAGTCTCATCCTCTAGAAGCGCTTCCTACATCACAAAAATGGCTTCCACTGCCTCAATACAAATTGTATCTCCTCACTTTATCCTTTCTTCTGCCACCAACACTACTTTTCTACGTTCTTCAAGCACCTTAGGAGGTGTGCTTGGTACCTGCCTTGCTTGAAGCTCTTCAACCTTCTTCTTAAGTTCCACCAAAATATGTGATAGTTGGAAAACCTTAGCAGTTGAATCCTCATCTTCTTGGCCCGCTTCTATTGGGAACTTCACAATCACGCCTTTGATGGCTTCAGCGAGTGCAACCCAGATCTGTTCTCATGCCACAATTTCTTGCTCCTTTTTTCTAAGGATGGTTTTGCATGTTGTCGCCTTCCTTTTCTACTTGCTAGCCTAATACGACACCGCATTTTATCTAAGGTGTGCCTCATTTGCAGCCGCCTGTTGGATAGCATAGACTTCAACCAGAGTATTTTTTAAGGATTCTAATGTTATACTTAAGTATAGTATTCTAGGCGATTGATTTGGATTGAAAAAAACATGTTATAGATAGGTAGGTGAATATTAAATATAAAACATAAAATTAACACTGAAATGTGTAAATTTTGGAGAATATTATGATAGAAAAACATATTTTATGTAAGTATATGCGATATTAGACACTAAAAATGGCCAAATAGCGAATTTATTTTTTGAAAAAAACCTAAAAACAGCCAATTGGCAAAATTTCGCCGCTAAAAATTACCTTGACATCAACCAATGTGATTTTAGAGAATTTGATGGTCAACGTCTCGAAACCCTGGACAACATCATCACACTCAGGTGTTCCCATCTCCATTAATCGTCTGTTTATTTATACTTTTATCGATGTCACCAGCTCTGGTGTGACCAACAGGATACTGGGATCCACGCCATAAGTCTCAACCTTGACAGTGGCTTTGACTTCGTTTACAGCCTCTATCAACTGAATGACATGTTCAACGAGCTCGGCGGTCAGTCACAGTTGTTTCTTACTTACCCCTCTTAAGTTGGACTTTGAAACCTATGCAATGGCATCAGACAACAATTTTATGTCCTCCTCGGCTAAGTTAACGTTGTCTGTCGATTTCTCATCTTTCCTCTTCTTGTGTGAATGCTGATGCGCCTCTTCCTAGCCTTTCTTCACCTCCTCATCAGTAGGAGTACCATTTGAATCATCCTCTTTATCATCATCATCCTTGTCATAATCATCATCATCATCGGATATTGACGTCTAATTGAATTTTTCGTTGCCTCCGACATTTCCTTCTCCATCCTGCTGGTCAGTGCCGTGACCATTCCCTTGACGGTTTTGTGCATCAGCTCCTGCGCCGGCATTTACACCTTGGTTAACTAGAGGGTATTCTTGGTTTCCACCTTCAGCCATCAGCTTTGCTAGTGGGTCTCCATTCTTCAGGCCACTCCTAGATAACTCTGTCAACGTCCACATCAACAATCATAAACCCTTCCTGGTGCGCTTGCTTGGCCGGGTCCTGCTTCGATTCCATAATAGTGTTATGCACACCTACCTGGAAGTTTATGAATGTGGTGTATCTATGCACCAGTGCAACCCTTACTCTATGGGACCACCTGATAACATCATGCAACACCTCTTCATGCAGGAAGAACTTGATGTTATTGTTTGTTTGGAGGATCTTGTTTGCTTTATTCTCCCAGAGGTTCTGATACTTTGCACTGAATAAAATGAATGGTACATCCATCGACTGGTATTTCAACAGATCAGACCATAGAATGAAAGAGACCAGGATGAGCAGTCATGAGTAATGAAAATTGGCCCTAGGTTCCTCCTATGCCTGCTCTGCATCATTTATAATTTTGTTCAATAGGAACTGCGACCAGTTGAAAGTTACACCTGCTGCGCACTATTCTGCATGTTGTATTGCGTTAGCAGTGCACTCAATCAGCCTCATCCTGTGCAATAGCTTGTAATATAGGATTCTTGCTACAAACCTTACCATATTGTCCTCTATGGGGCCAATGAGGAATCCCCTTCCCGTGCGCTGAAGCTCATACTTCTTCTTCATCTTGGATGCATCCCTGTTCTAGTGAAAATATGGTGAAGGGTCTTTCCCTGTCTTTGGAAGGCCCATTATTGATGAGATGAGCTTAACATCGATTGGGTAGGGTCGATTGAGCCATAGACATCCTCTGTGAAAATATACAAGGAGTTGTTTCACATATGTATTGGCCTACAGGATGTAACAGAAGTGCGGCATGAGTAGTAAGTTCAACAATCCTGAGTGGTTGACACCACTGGCCCACTCCATTTGTACTAAGATCTAGGGCTCACTCGGCCCATCTTGAATCGTAACCATATATTTTTTCCTCTCCAAACCCACCTTCTTGTGGGTGTCAACATCGTCGAATGACAACCTGGCTATCTTTGGCACTATGTCCTTCAAGAGGAGCACACTATTAGGGATCATGTTTTTTACTAAGTTGGTGTGCGCTTTCTTCGGGAGCATCACCCTCTACATGTCAGCTATCCTTGGATGAACATACTGAGGAAATTTTTCCTCTTCTCCAGTGACATCAACGTCTCAAGGAGGTGATTCTGGTGCATCCTCCTCTATTAATTTCTCAGGAACATTTGTAGTGGGCTTATCCTTGCATTTCTTTGACAGTTGTGGCCTGGATGACTCTCCAGTCGCTCTCTTACCATGATGTCTCCATGATACAAGTGGTTACAGACCTGCAACTGGTGGGTTCTGAACAGGGTTTGGCATAGGGCTCGAACCGAAGGATGGAACAGGGTCCAAACCGGTCGTAGGGACTAGTTGCTTCCTTGGTCATGCCATTGATACTAGCTTTGGTTCTTGCTCGGGTTGTTGTACCTCAGGTGATTCGATCTCTTCCTCGATTGGGCACGTTAATTCGGTGGTTACGTCGGACACATCACTAGCACTAGAAATATCTATAACCATGGGTTTTGGCTCACTCACTGCTACAGGCTTTGACTCTGGTTCTCTTGTGCTCACTAGGTGCAAGTAAACTAAAAATTGATGACGAATCCCGAATTTATAGGCACCTACATGCCTTGCGATCATCATGTGATGGGAGGCCAAGGTCTTATCGATCATCTAGGCTTCTCGGTAGATGTGTTTCTCATCAATTCGATTACTCGAGTCCTGAGTTGTTCCTGTCAGGTCAGTTATGGCAGTTATGACGAGGATGACTGATGGGACCAAAAATCACACCGTCATTTTCCTCGTATCTCGTCGAATTAATGAAACTTAGTTGTCATGATCACCTCAATATTTTCCAGATATTCACACATTAATTTTGGTCAGCCTATCATTCCCGCTCTTTCCTATTTTTTTCCTGGTTCTGTCGTAGACGTGCGATAGAACAATTTCCTTACATTCTATTCTCTTTTCTCTCTTTTTTTTTTGCACGTTGCAACCTTAGCCAGGAATTTCATGACCATCATTGTATGGTTTCAGATGAATTCCATTCACCATACCCACGGCATATGTTCCATCTAGATTCTGTAGTTTTAGTACGCCCGCGTCAATGATGTGCACGACGGTATATGGCCTAAGCCAGTGCATTTTCAGCTTCCCTGGATGTTTGAAAAATTTGTTGTCATACAAGTCCTCCGACTTTGAATGGCTTAAAGTGGATATGATGATCATTCCATGCTTTCTATCTTTACTTCTCGATAGTCTGATGGAATCCTTTGATGAAGCATTCCTTTGCCATCTGAACAAGGTGTGACAACCTTTGCTCGACAGCATCTCCATCGGTCATCTCCATTAGCACAGAAATCCGTAGGCTTGGTACGATGTACTCCATTGGCACAAAAGCTTCCTGGCCATACACCAGTCAAAATGGGGTGTTCCCTATCAATAATTTGCAAGTAGTTTGATATGCCCATAACACAGCTAATACTTTCTAATCCCAGTCATCTCGGCGTATGTTGCATACCTTGGTTAATGCATTCTCCAAAATCTTGTTGAAGGCTTCAACCGCTCCACTCGCCTGAGGATGATATGGTTTTTGTCTTCTTATGCTAGAACTCTGCAGTAATCTCAGAAATCATTGTTTTAAAAAATGCGTATCTTGGTCGCTGAGTAGAATTTTTGGACAACCAAATCTGGTTACCACATTTTCAAATAAAAACTTCTTCGCAGTCGCAGTGGTGCAATATTTAATAGGTACGGCCTGGTTAAGTAATATGTCACAGTGATAATGTAGCGCACACCAGTTCTCTTTCTTGTTGGACTGATCAGTCCAACAAAATAAACAACCCACTTGTTGAATGCTTGTAGTGTTATTTGTGGTGCAAGAGGCATCTCATCAAGACACGATGGGTTCCTGTCCTCTGGCAGATATCATAGCGCTTACAGAAGCTCTTAGTATCCATATATATGGTTGGACATCATAGTCCTTCTTGTAATATCTTGCGCACAAATTTCATTCTAGCGTAGTGTCCTCCTACGACACTGGCATGTGCTTCACTCCTTACCCAAGGTCGCTTATAGTAAAAAACACATCGACGGAGTATCTCATCCGCACCTAGTTTGTACAGATGTACCGCAATCAACATATAATCAGCAGCTCTGACAGCCAAATGCTTCTTCTGGTTAGTGGATAATCCTTTAGGCACATAACTTGTGCTAAGGAGATGGATGATAGCGTTAAACTTGGAATTCTGATCATCTATCATGTGGATCGCAAATAGTTGCGCATCGGGAAAGTTATCCTCCATAATGGTTGGTTCTTCATCACTTTCTATCCATGATAGGAGGTCTAGCCCGAAGTTCAATTGGCCAAGTTTCACTATGACCTCAAAGTCAAATTCTTGAAATAAGAGGAACCATCAAGATATTCCCCCCCTAACACTGGCTTGTTGACCAGGTACATTAAATCCAAACGATCAGTGTACATTTTGAAATTTCCACCCAATAAGTAGTGTCGAAACTTTTGCAGTGCATAGACCATAGTGAGGCCTTCTCTCTCTCTCGTGGTGTAATTTTTCTCTGTCATCGACAGTTTTCTGTTGGCAAAAGCAATGGGGTGTTCAAGTGCACCCTCTCCTGGTTGCATCAAGACTGTGCCAAGCATGATAGACGATGCATTGACATGAACATGGAACTTCTTCTTCCAATCCAGAAACACAAGTATTGGTGTAGTGGCCATCTTGTTTTTTAACTTATCCAAGCTTTCCTGGAAAGGTTCAGTCCACTGAAACTTTGCATCTTTCTTCAACAGCTTCTCCATGGGTGTAGTTATCTCAGCATATCCTGTGATGAACTTCATGTAGTATCCTGTGTGTCCTAACATTGATCTAAGTTGTGTGACTGATGTCGATGGTGGTAAGTCCAGGTTAATTGCAAATTTTGTTGGGTCGACCAAAATTCCATCGTGACATACAACGTGACCCAACAACACACCAAACGGTGTGCAAAAAATACATTTCTTGGAATTAAGAACGATCCAATATTGGTGACAGTGGCCCAATGTCATGTGTAAACTTTTTATATGGTCTCTTACTAGTCCGAACACAGTCCAATCATCAAAGTAGACCTGAAGAAATTTATGGATGAAATCTTTAAAAGCAGAAACTACTATTCTAGAAAAAATAGTAGGTGCATTCTTGAGTCCAAAGGGCATTACCGTATACTGGTAGCATACCCATTCTGTGAGAAAGGTCATTTAATGGTGGTCCTCCTTCGTGATCCTGACTTGATGATAGCCAAAGAAGCCATCAGTGAATGAATACATCTCTTGTCCTCCTACGCTTTCCAATACTTCGTCTGTAAATGATGTTGGGAATGGATCGTGTAGGCATGCATCATTCAGATTCCTTAGGTCGGCGCAGATCCTGACTTCGCCTGTTGTTTTCTTATCCTGGATCACTATGGGGATGATCCACTCTGATTCTTGAATAGGTTCAATGATTCCTGCATCAAGTATGCAATCCAATTCAGCTTTTACCTTTTATTTATATCTTGGGTTCAAACTACTGATGTCACTTCTTAATGGGTTTAGCATCCGGTCTCAGGGGTATTTTCATTTCTCCCGGGTCGCCAGCTATTCCCTTCATCTCAGAGAAATTGGTAGGGAAGATATCTTGATACTCATGCAACAAGTCTGAAATTTTTGCGACTGTCTCTTCAACCCAATAATCACCTATATTGGATGACTTTGGGTTCTCTGGTGACCCAATGTTTACTCTCTTGATTTTCAATGGATTGAGGAACTGGTCAGTTGAAATACCACTTTCCTCAACCATGCGTGTACCCTCTGAATCTGGTATGTTTATGTTAGTCAGATCGTCATCTGGGTCTCCAGCTAGATTGTAATAGGCCATCCATTTTTGGATGGTCAAGCTGCACTGGTGAGAATTTACCTCTTCAATGGGGATTTCAACAAATATCTTTTCCTTTATCATTTGAAGCGTAGCATCAACTGTAGGTTGCTCATCAGCAAATTCAAATGTATACACAAATTTTTTAGCTACCTCATCCCAATCCTGAGTTCCTTGTCGCAACTCCATAGATGTATACCAACTTCGGAGTGTCATTTCCAATGTATGAATGAAATGATGGACCCATTCACATCGCGGATATTTTGTAAATGCGGTGCGAAACTGATTTATTTGCTCAATAGGGTTCGAAAACCCTGTATATTTGTGACTCACAGTGGTGACCTCTTCACCAAATCTGGCTTCCATCAATCTTCTGCATTATGCCCATTCTGATATGGACTGCTTATATGCACCCCATCATCTGGCAGGCATAGCTTTTAGCACATGGTCTAACGTAGAAAAGCGCTGTGACTCTGTGACGAGTCCTTCAAACTCATGTAAGAAGGTAGCTAGGTTAGGAAAACCTTCATAGGTGGGTAGCTCTCTTAGCTCAGTCTCCACCCGTCGCACAGACCTTGTAACTCTGGCGCATCTCCTCATAAAGACCTCATCCAACCGATTTTTCTAATTCTCCAAGGCCTCCTCTGAGTTGAATGTGCATGAACCAACACTCTTCCAACTCAGGTTTCAATCTATTGTCAGATTGATGTAATCTTCTTGCAAGGAAATGACATTGTATATCTAGTCAAGATAATCACCTTGTCCCTCATTGTAGACAGGATCAACGTATCTTTGTCCCTCCAATAGATCAATGGGAGACACTGCCCTCATTCCATCATCCTCGAATGCAAGTATCCTTTTCTTGAAATTGATAATAGTTTGATTGTCTATAGCACAATCCATCCCCATTAGCAAAAGATATGGGTTCATGTCGTAGATGATGTTAATGACTTCAAAGTCTACAAATGTGCACAAGCCTTCAATGTCGAAAGGGACTTGACTCAACCTACCAATTGGTAGGACCTTTTCCAAATTTGCAAGTCACAACGGGACAAGAGACCAGTCCAAGTGCGGGTTTCCCATACTTTCCCATATTTGTCACATCAAAATATTGACGTCCGAGCCCAAGTCTAAAATTATGTAATCCATGTCATAGTCACCTATCTACGTAGTCATTCTTAAATCACTCCTAGTTTTGAACTTTTTCTTAACCTGGTTAACTCTCTTTTCAGGTTGCGACTCTTTTGGGGTTTCTTATATTAGTGCTTGTATTTCTACAATAACATCTTCATCTTGAATTAGCCTTAAGCAACTTGATAGAAATGACATGAGCTTACTAACCTTTTGTGGGACCTTCTTTTGAAATACCTGTTGAAATCGTTCAGGCATCTCCCTTACTTGCTTCTATTTTTGGACATCGAATGGTGCTTTATTCTACGTCGTGGGTTGCACCTGTGGCTGCAGTTGTTCTTGCGTGGTTTCCTGATCGGATCCAGTCACAACACCTCCCCATGTTACGACATCAATGTTTGGAACTCTTGGCTCGGCAGGAATCATCTGAACATTAAGGTTAGGATTCATATTTGGGTTCATATTCAGCACAGGGTTAGGACCTGTAATGGTCCTAGCTTTCCACTTTGCAATCAACTGAGGACATTGCTCCACATTATGGTCCTTCCCTTTACAATATGAGCATGTCTTTGCAGGATCCTAGAAATATCTGGCATAATGACCTAATTGTCCACAGTTATAACATGTAACCTGACCTTTTCCTCTGCCAAATCCTCTTCCTCCTCTACCTCTGAAGTTTCCACCACCCCTTCCATGTTGGTTTTGTTGCTGTGGGGGGTACTGGTTCTATTGGTATTACGGCTAATAATGATTCTATGGCGCGTACTAATGCTAAGGCACATACTGATTCTGAGGCACGTATGGAGGCTGATACTGGTTCTGATACTAATTGGGTGGGAATTATACAGGCTAATAGGATGATTATGTTGGTTTAGCCTAATGTTTCCCATCATTCTTCATCAAGTAGGTGTCGACCATCTTTTCCTTTAAGAGCTGGTATTCTCTACAATCCTTCTCTTCATGGCCTACTAACTTACATGATTTACAGAAAAGTCTTGCAGGGGTACTTACAAATTTTTGCAAGTATAGACACTCCTCGTCGTGATGTCCTCTAGACTGGCATATGTGCCACCAAGGTAGTCCATGGGAAATCAAAGGGTTTGGCGCACCTAATGAGATATAGTTCATGTAGGTCGGACAATTATCCTTGGTGTGTCCATCCATTCTGCACTTTGTGCACCATAAGTATTCTTGGGCTTCCTTACCCTTTTTGATATCCTGGAGTTGTATCATCAGGTTAGCCAACTATGACTGAATCTGCACCATCCATGCGGCACCATCATCGATTGCTGAGGCTTCGATCTTCATTTGCAATTCTAGCGCTTCTATCTGTGATTCAATATTTTGTTGCATCAATGGGCCTCAGATGTGTGGTAATAGTGCAGCAATAACCTACTATTTATGTTGTACATCTGACATTTGGAAACTTACTTGTAAAGTCCCAAACTGACTCTGCCAAAGACTATTTTATCTCTTTAATCTCAATGATGCACTGCGACTAAGATTTAGGTTTTCTAGGGTTTTTTTTTTTCTCCTAGCGGTACTACGCAGAACATCGAAATCCAATCCAATGAACGTCCCCTGAGAGTCATGATCATCTGTGCTTTCCTTAGGTCTGCATTGTGAACTAGGTGAACCATCCAAACAACTTCATAGACGAACCAATGTTGCTCTAGATCTTCTGTTCCATTTCCATTGAATGTGGGTAACTGAATATCTGCCCCATCCATTGAGTTGGTGTTGGGGTTATTTGTTGTCAAATTTAATGGAGGTGTACCCTCTTGTGCACTAGTTGTAGTACTAGCACTATCAGTATTAACAATTCTTTCAAGAGATGAGGCTCTAGACCTTACCTCTGGCGATACTCCTAGTGTGATGTAGTAATGCTCTAATCTTGGTGTCTCCACATGCTCTTTAGACTCCTCCGCCCCTTCTGAAATCAGGCTATAGTTCTCCTCTTCATCACAAGACCCTTCATCCAGCTATGAATGAAGTTCATGCTCGCTTTCTTTGAACAGACTAGAAGTTCATCGACCTCCCTATGTCTTTCTTCTTTCCTCTGATCTGAATCTCCTTCCACTCCTTAGGACTCCAAATTCTAGTTCAGGTTTTGCACTCCCTGGGAACATCTCTACTCACCATTTCCCATTGTCTTGATAGGTCGTCTGTGACATAGCCTTCTTCCTAGGTGCACGACTTAACTACTTAACTACAAAATTCCCTTCTCATAAATGAGCATCTTGATCCATGTACCAATAGATAACAAATACCTTCTTCGTGGTCCCTGGAAAAAATTTATTTCAGTCTCACTATATGAGGTTATAGTGTCTACTTCAAACTTGGTAACATATCCTTGCAAAATAATTTCGACCCAAAAATCAATAGCTCTAGAGATGGTGTTACTTACACTAGTTATCTCACGAACCAACTGATCACTCCACTCAACCACTTCTCTTCTCTAGAAATTTGTCTCCCTAGTCGCCAACCTTGACAACCACTCGTACAACACAATAGGGAACCTTGCAAAGAAGGTCTCGTGAATGTCAAAATATATCTACTCTTCCAACAAAATATTTGCACTCAACCATGATCCTGCGCTCCCTTCTTGTGCAAAGGCTGGTGTCTTAGACTCCAACAAGTCCTCTATTTCCTTCTTTGTCGGATGCCACAACATTTCCCTCGACTCAAATGATTATGGGTCCCAGCAATGGAACCATTTGTTGGCCTCTATCTCGTTTCTTACATGACCCAAGGTTCAACAATAGCAGAATACCAACAAGACACCATGTAAGTACCCCAAATTTTCACAAAAATTTAAAAAATTTAATGTAACATAAATTGTCTATAGCCGTAGTTTGGTAACTGCTAGCGGCTAGCGGAAAAATGAAACAGTTAACAAAAGTAATGATTAACTTTAAACACATAAAAATTAATACTGAGCATTTAATTTAGATATGTTATGTAAATGACCTCCATTCAGTTACTTATAGCTATCCTGATGATTGGATTTTGTCAAGTAGGTGAGAAGTTATGTTCTAAACTGGGGATTACTTAGCAATTGCTAACTCAGCTAGATTTCTGGATCTTACAGGTTCAATAGGGAAATTTTGAACAAGTAGGAGTTTATTTAAAGCATTAAATCCAGATGTACTTCTTTAGCATATATAAACTGCTAGAGTAAATGTTTGCTTAAAAGAGTTCAAGGATACTACAAGGTAAGGTAACCTTTATTTTCTTGTTTTGCAATTATGACAGTGTTTTAAGTTTATGTCATAATGACCAATATCCTTGCCATACTATATGTATTTCTCCAGCATGACCTCTACTTTCAATGTTTTCCTTTCCAGCTATAAGTTAAGTTACTTACAAGTTCTACATAGAGCTCATGTTTCAATATAACGACACTTTTACTAAAACATTAGTTTCTCGCCATTGATATTTTCTATTATCTAGTACACTGATTATAAGCATAAAAAAATAAATCTAAGGCTTCAAAACAAAGCTTACAATAGAACCCTTAGTTCTACTTTCGATTCTACCCTAGTAGAGATGAATTATCAGTTACAGTTATACTTATCTATTTGCATAAAAAGTCATTGATCTTAAATTTCGTCCTTCCAAGTTCATTATATCACAATAATGTACTAAAATTTCATTATCTTATCACTTATAATACTACCAAGTATTCTTATCTTTAACTTTAAATAGTCTTACCACCTTGTAAAATACCAAGTGTGAAATTATTAGTTTGCTTTAAGATGAGTTGGGTCTTCTATAGAAATAAAAAAGTTACTAACCTCCAAGGAGTCTCCCCACCATAACATTGTTTATGTCACTGTCGACCTACGACAATTGTAGAGTCATGCTTGTGTAGAAGGTACTCCTTATATTTTTACTTATTAAAAGTGAATCTAGGATAATGCCCTTATCCAATTTGATTTTACATAACCCTAACTTAAACATAGTATTGTTATTATTTAATAAAAGGTTTGTAAGAGGACTCCTTAGGAGTGCTATTGACCAAGGTCAAAAGTATAACTCCAATATTGATTTTCCACTTACATACTTTTATCAATAATGGATCTTAATGTTATCCAATGCAATTGATAATAGTTTATATATGATTCCACCATTGAATGAATATAGTGATCATTAGAAGCAAATGATAAGAATGATTTATTAAGTAACCATACTATTGGATATGATGAATAGTTGACTTCATCGAAAGGTTGATTGTAATGATTATATAATTGGAAAAGATACGATGTCAATACATAAACATTATTAATATAGTCACCATTTAATTTATTGGCAATAATTTTGGTTTTCTGACAATGCAGTAGAAAATATACCATTCGACCCATTACTGATTGAATATTTTGGTGGGCACGTGGAGCAGCCTCCACCATTTAAAGTTCATTTTATAAACTCCAAAGGAAACCCTATCCTCTGCATTCCCTTTGAGGGTTTTGGCTCTGCACTAGCTGGTTTTCATTACGGCCATGAAAGGCTCACAGGTTCAGCAGGTGACAAACCTTAAGTCTATAGTTTAGTACTCTATCGTTGTGCAGAGTTTCAGAGTTCACTATTTTGTAAATCATGGTTTCGTTTTGGTAGATTTGGAACACCGTGAGGGTGGTTTACTTATTTTTTTCAGTTATTTAGAGGGCTGGGAGTATTTTTACCCCTGTCTCTACTCGTGGTTTGCTCCTTTGTCGGTATAAACTATAAATAGTACCTTGCTACCTCTGTTCACAGGTTGGGCATGAGGGTTCGATTTTCCGAAGTGCATTCCTCATTCTGGTTTGATTCCCTCCTCGGCTCCAGTTTTCTTGCCTTCAGGTATAAATTTTACCATACTTTTATTTATAAATTTAAAGATATAGTTTTAGTATTTTAATACACAGCTTCTTAATCAAGTCTTGGGCCTTCGTTTGTAGGTTACAGTTGCCTTTAAGCTTGGAAGATTCCTCTCCAATGTTGGATTGTCTTCAAAACCAAACAGGTAAGCCCCGGTTAAAACGTGGCATCTCCCTGGTTGTGCCAATGGTTAAGGGAAAAAGGGTTTTCAGTGGAAAGGAAGCATGGCTTCAGTTTCTTCAGTCTTTAGGTGCTTGGTTTTCAGTTTTTCATTAGCTTTTTTGTTATTAAAACCCCTTTCCTATTGCAAGGTAGCTCCGACTTCGATGTTGTGACTTTTATTTAGCCTTTGTTCACTTGTAAATAGGAATTATAGCCTTATGGCTAAGTAATATCATAATCTATTTGTTTTAAATTATGGGGGTTCTCTTGTCTTCATGGTTTTTACTTGATCTCTGTTTCGAATACCCTGATAATTTATACATTGTTTTATAAATGATATTACTGTAAATTGGGTTATTCTCCTTCGCTGTTAGTAAAATAAACCTACTATTAATGATTTATCTTGTAAATGAATATGGTTATTGTAAAAGACCGTAACTCAGTTCGAAAAATAAAATCTATAAATTTATATTTATCAGATAGGTTAAAGTAGCTAGGGTTTATTGGAAAGGAACCCTTGTAAATATTTATCAATGGTTTCTGTTTACCTTATTTCGTTATTACAAGATTATTGGTGTTATTTAATCTGTTTATGAATTATTTTTAAAAAAAATAAGAGAGTATATAAATATACTATGAATTCTTGAAATAAGACTGTAACCAGTCTAATGCATAACTTATAGTCTTATAGATTAATTTTTTTATTCTACTATTAAAGATTACGTTTTTTTTTTTAAGTAAAAGAAGAACTAGGGTTTCGACCCTCAGGCTTAACTTGTACAGGTTATGAATTTGTCTGTTAAATAATTATTTCTTAGATAGGTAATTTCTTAAATTTATTTTATTTACTGTTTACCTTTATATTTATATTTGTTTACTCTTCTGTAACTTAGTAAAGATTCAGAGTTTTATAAAGATTTTAAATATTGACTTTGTAACTTTGATTACCTTTTATTAATAAAGGTTTTATAAACCTAATCCTATTCTAGTTTATATTAAATAATAGCTTAATATAAAAAGAATTAAATGTGGTTAATACCTTGTTTAGATACTTAATTGTATCTTCTATATTTTTTTATTTGTATCAGTATATTGCTTTATTATAACTCTATTGTAGTTTTACTATTTCCTTTATTAGTAGAACCCTCTGTCAACTGACTAGTTCAAAATCTCAGTAAAATACTCTGCTCTCAGCAGTATGATCTTCAACTTAAAAGCTGCAAATAGATCAATCAGCAGTTATCCCCTCAAACACTTTCCATATTTCCCCTTCCATTGAATTTCTCTGAAGTACATTCATTCAACCTGAATGATCACTTCTCTAAAAATGAGCAGCCTCAACTCTCTTCAATGGGAATTTTTATAAAGATTGCTTAGGTCTTTTGGGTCAGTTTTCATTAATTGAGCCACATGCTCTAATTCCACTTTCTTGGGGAATCATGACCCCAAATGTTGGGAGGTTTCCACCTGCAACAGTTGGAAGTGGTTTGAGGATGCTGCCACATGTCAGTTTGCTCTCCACCCAGTCTCCTCCACCAATTTGACCTGTAAACACTCTTTTAACAGCTCCCCTAAGTTGTTGTCTCCTCCTTTATTTATTTATAAATAAAATATTCAGAATTACAATAAATATCCTTGACCTTGCTGTGTCATCAATTACAACTTAGCATAAAATTTAACATATTGTCCTCAAATAATATCAAATAATATAAAATTGTTTTTGCAAAATTGGGGTATGTGACATGCACACCCCCTTAAAGTATAACATCATCGTCGGTGTTATTTATTCTCCATCCTCAAAATTCCCCTAGAACAGAATTAGATATGCATCCCACATATTAGTTTCCAATTCCCAGGTGGCTTCCTCTGGACTAAGGTGCTTCCATTGCACCTTCACCTGACCAATGGTGCGATTCCGAAGTGTGCTCTCCCTCTGCCCAAGGATACAGTCCGGTTACACCAAAAAATCTCCTTCTAGTTCCACCTGTACATCATTCCAGTTAACAACATGATTAGCATCATGAACATATTTCTTTAATACAAAAATGTGAAAAACATTATGAATTCTTAAATTCGGTGGTAATGCTAATTGATAAGCTACTTGTCCAATCCTAGACAGTATTTCAAAAGGACCACAGTAACGAGGTGCTAGTTTGGCACAACTACCCAACCTCAGAGAGCTCTTTTTGGGTCTCACCTTGATGAACACATGTTCACCTACCTGAAATGCTTTTGGAGTTCTTTTAAGGTTTGCTTGCTATTCTATCAATCCTGCGCAATTTTCAAATTACCTTGTACCTGCTTTACAATTTCTTCAATTTCCTTCAATAGTTCCGAACCTAATACTAATTTATTAACCGGATTACTCCAAGAGATAGGGGTATTACATTTTCTTCCATACAATATTTCGAAAGGACTAAATCTGGCTAACGCTTGATAGTTATTGTTATAAGCAAATTCTACCAGATGCAAATAATCATCCCATTTACCTGGCTGGTCTTTTACATACATTCTTAGTAAATCTTCTAGTACTTGGTTTACTCTTTCAGTCTATCCATCTGTTTGAGGATGGAAGGAAGTACTAAAATTTAGTGTAGTGTTTAATCCTTTAAACAGAGTTTTCCAAAAGTTACCTGTAAATTTAGGGTCTCTATCTGAGATTATAACTTTTGGTATTCCATGCAGTCAGAAAATTTGCTTTAGAAAAATATCAGCTATGTTTGCAGATTTATACGTAGTTTTAACAGGTATAAAATGAGCTGCTTTACTTAATTTATCGACCACTACCATAATAGAATCATTTAAATTCTGATTTTTAGGCAGTCTAGTAACAAAATCGAGACTAATTATCTCCCATTTCCAGCTAGGAATGGGAAATAGCTGAAGTAATCCAGCTGGGTGTTGATGTTCACTTTTCACCTGCTGACATTCCAAACACCTAGCGATATATTGTGTCGGTTTAGTCTTCATGTTTGACCAAAAATATTATTTTCTTAACATAGTTATAGTCTTCTGATAACCTAGATGACCTGAGTACGGAGTTTTATGGATTTCATCTAAAATTAATAACTTAACTTTAGGTACATTAGGTACATATATTCTGTCTTTGTACAATAAAAATCCTTTTTCATTCAAACTATACCCTTTACTTAAGCTTTCTGTTGGATTTTCTTTCGTTTTAGCTTGTAAATTTTGGTAAATTTCATCTTGTTCTATTCCTGCTTTAAGTTGTTCATCTAGATATATTGTATAAGTGCTGATAAGTGTTGTAAAGTTTAGCCTTGCATTTCTACTTAATGCATCAGCAACTTTATTTTCTTTACCTTTAATGTGCTGAATTTCGAAATCATACTCACTTAGAAAAGCTAGCCACCTAGCTTGTCTAGCATTTAGATTAAGTTGATCTAACAGATATTTTAGTATGTTATTATCGATCATTAGAATAAATTTTCTGCCAATCAGGTGATGATGCCACATCTTTAGAGCATGCATAACAGCAGCTAATTCCAAAACATAAGTTGCATAATTATTTTTATGAACCTTTAATTTCCTATACTCATAGGCAACAACATGCCCTTCTTGAGTCAATACTCTACCTAAACCATCATTGTAGGAGTCAATACACACTACAAATTCTTTATTTGGATCAGCTATTCTTAAAATAGGTGCATTTGTTAATAAAGTTTTTAACTTTTTAAAGCTATCTTCGCATTTCTGGTTCCAATCAAATTTCTTTCCTTTCTTCTGCAAAGAAGTTATCGGATTTGCGATTCTTGAAAAACCTTCAATGAACCTCTAGTAATAACCGGTAATTCCCATGAAAGATCGAACATCAGTTACATCCTTAGGAACCGACCAATCTTCAATCGCTTTTATCTTTTCGAGATCCACCAAAATCCCTTCCTTAGTCACCACATGACCTAAGTACTGAATTTTATCCTTAAAGAAATTGCATTTACTAAACTTTGCAAAGAGTTGATGATCTCGTAACTCTTGCAATACAATTTTTAAATGTTCTTCTTCTGTTTTCGAATAGATTAATATGTTGTTGATAAACATGACTACAAACTTATCTTGTTACTTATGCATAACGTTGTTCATTAAACACATAAAAATAGCTGGGGAATTAGTAAGCCCGAATGGCATGACGACAAACTCGTAATGACCATATCGAGTCCTAAAAGTTGTTTTAAAGATATCTTCATCTTTAATCCTAACTTGGTGATATCCATACCTTAAATCAATTTTTGAAAACACCGTGGCTCCACATAGTTGATCAAATAGATCATCTATGCGAGGCAACGGGTATCTATTTTTAATAGTCATCTTATTCAACTGACAGTAATCTATGCAAAGTCGCATGGTTCCATCATTTTTCTTAATGAAGATGATAGGTGCCCCCCATGGAGACACATTGGTTCGAATATACTTCTTGTCAATAAGTTCTTTTAATTGTGACTTTAGTTCATTAAGTTCAAGTATGTTCATTCGATAAGGGGCCTTTGAGCTGGGTACTGCATATGGTACCAGCTCAATGGTAAAATCTAGTTCCCTTTTCGGAGGTAGTCCCGAAATTTCTTCCAGAAATACATCAGCATACTCTCTTAAAACTGGTATGTCCTCTAATTTTAATTTGTCTGTTTTATTTAGATTTTCCTTATCAGTTACTGTTACTGCATAAGACTTACAACCTTTCCTAACAGCTCTCTTAAGCTGCAAAGCAAAGATCTTCCTTATGGTTGTTTTTCTAGGGATTCCCTTTACACTTATTGATTTTCCATCATTATTTATACACGTAAAGGTTTTATCATAACAGTTTAAGATTACCCTATGTTTCTCTAACCAATCCATACCGATTAGTATGTCATAAGAACCAAGAGGTAGTACATTAAGCTTTACAACAGTTTCAAATTGATCCATAACTACTGCACATTTCTTTACAAAACAAGTTACCTTCCTTTTTGCACCAGTGGCTAACTGAACCAACCAAGAATTTTCAAATTTTTCAACATGCAGCTTACATTTTTCTACCAACTTAGGTGAAATATAACTGAGACTAGCTCTTGGGTCAATTAAAATAGCTATAGGGGTTTGGTTTATCATACCTTCTACTTCCACCATGGAAGTTTAAAATTCTGCTTGTCGATTCTCCAAGACTGCATTGATTCTGGGCATAGTCATCGCTAGGTCTCCAACAGTCATTTCCTCCTGTATGGTATGAATATTACTAACAGTCTTTTTTCGATTAGGACAAACTTAGGCATAATGTGGGCCATTACACTCCCAGCACTTTATGGTTTCTTTGCGTTCAAAGTTCTTTGTGTAATTATCATGATTATTAGCAGATTCTTTCCCCTTTGAATTGATCTGATTGCTTGCTGAATTATTCTTATTCCCTTGGAAATTCTTGTTAGGAAAATTTCTGGCCTTATTATTTTTAGAATTCCAGTTGGTACAAATTCCTTCTTCTTTTGATCATCATGACTATTATTCTTTTTGGCCTTCCAGTTAGCCATGCTCTCCTTCTTTCGGTTCTGTTAATAACAGAAATTGGCTTTCCTCATAGCTTCTTCCAGAGTTTTTGGATTGTCATACTAAATCCTATCCTTGATGTGATAAGGTAAACAGCCGAGGAATCGTTGTACCTTCAGTTTTTCATCTACAAGGTATGGCACATACCTAAGCAGACTTAAAAACTTGTTGTTCAAATCTTTCATAGTCATTGAACCTAGTTTGAGCTCATAGAATTCTTTTGCTCTCTCTTCATAGTACTGCTCAGATATAAATTTATTTTTAAAGTACTTCTTGAAGGTAATCCAATTTACATTCTTCTCTCTTAATCCCTTCACTCTCTTTAAGTCTCACCACCATATATCAGCCTTCCCTAAAATATTGTAGATAGCCATTCTAGCCTTTAATTGGTTAGAATAGTTATAAATCTGGAAGTACTTCCTCATCCCAGATAATCAGGATTTCGCTTCCTCCCCCTTCTCAGTTTCTCCATTGAAGGTTGGTGGTTTAATCTTTTTAAACTCCCCAGAAATTTCCTCATAAGGTTTATATTTTCTCTTTTTAGTATAATGGTTATCATCACTACTATCACTAGTGGAATGAAAATTACGTTGATCACCAAATACCTCTGAAGATGAGCTGCTTTCATTTTTAGTCTGTTTAATCTTTTTATATTTATGTTGATGACTTATATCTTCTGAATCAGCTCTTTTACCCCTTCCCTCAGTTTGAAATCTTTCTGTTAGGATTTGATTCAGCTCCTCCTGAGCTCTAAGAATTCTTTCATTTTCTCGTTTAACAAATTCCATTTCAGATTTTAAGTCTTTTACTATTTGTAAAAGTTCTGAGGAATTAGTGGTTATGTCTTCTTGTATAGGGTCTCTTTGTAAGTTTTCTTATTCAGTAAAGGGAGATTCCTCTTCCGCATATTCCTCCAGTCTTTCCATACCTGTTGTTAAACTTCAGAAACAATTTCTTTGTTGAATAACATTAAAAGAAAATAACATCAGCAAAAATAATTTGAATTCACTGTTTCATAAAAGTAAGTTGGGCTTCATCAAGGCCTAGTGTTTGAACCTTGTTCTCTGATACCACATGTCAGTACCCCAAATTTTCACAAAAATTAAAAAAAATTAATGTAACATAAACTGTCTATAGTCACAATTTGGTAACTGCTAGCGGCTAGCAGAAAAATGAAACAGTTAACAAAAGTAATGATTAACTTTAAACACATAAAAATTAATACTACTTTAATTTAGATATGTTATATAAATTACCTGCATTCAGTTACTTCTAGCTGTACTGATGATTGGATTTTGTCAAGTAGGTGAGAAGTTATGTTCTAAAGTGGGGCTTACTTAGAAATTGCTAACTCAACTGGATTTCTAGTTCTTACAGGTTCAATAGGTAAATTTTGAACAAGTAGGAGTTTATTTAAAGCGTTAAATCCAGATGTACTTCTTTAGCATATATAAACTGCTAGAATAAATATTTGCTTAAAAGAGTTCAAGGATACTACGAGGTAAGGTAACCTTTCTTTTCTTGTTTTGCAATTATGACAGTATTTTAAGTTTATGTTGTAACGACCAATATCATTGCCATACTATATATCTTTCTCTAGCATGACCTCTACTTTCGATGTTTTCCTTTCTAGCTATAAGTTAAGTTACTTACAAGTTCTACATAGAGCTCATGATTCAATATAACGACACTTTTGCTGAAACATTAGTTTCTTGCCATTGCTATTTTCTATTATCTAGTACACTAATTATAAGCATAAAAAAATAAATCTAAGGCTTCAAAACAAAGCTTACAATAGAACCCTTAGTTCTACTTTCGATTCTGCCTTAGTAGAGATGAATTATCAATTACAGTTATAATTATCTATTTGCATAAAAAGTAATTGAGCTTAAATTTCATCCTTCCAAGTTCATTATATCACAATAATGTAGTAAAATTTCATTATCATATCACTTATAATACTACCAAGTATTCTTATCTTTAACTTTAAATAGTCTTACCACCTTGTAAAATACCAAGTGTGAAATTATTAGTTTGGTTTAAGATGAGTTGGGTCCTCTATAGAAATCAAAAAGATTACTAACCTCCAAGGAGTCTCCTCACCATAACATTGTTTATGTCACTGTCGACTTACGACAATTGTAGAGTCATGCTTGTGTAGAAGGTACTCCTTATCTTTTTACTTATTAAAAGTGAATCTAGGATAATGCCCTTATCCGATTTGTTTTTACATAACCCTAACTTAAACATAGTATTGTTATTATTTAATAAAAGGTTTGTAAGAGGACTCCTTAGGAGTGCTATTGACCAAGGTCAAAAGTATAACTCCAATATTGATTTTCCACTCACATACTTTTATCAATAATGGATCTTAATGTTATCCAATGCAATTGATGATCCAGAAACAAGATCTTTGCTACCCTACGACGTTAACATGAATTGCATAAAGAGCATGAACGAAGCTCACAAATCCATAAGCAGAGAACCAAACAGCATAGACAACACGCACATAAAGACAATAAGTTGATAACGGAGTTTGTCCAGGATGGACTACGTCTCCGGGCCTGCTTCTCAATAGGAGGGCTGATCTATAATCTCAGCATAAGGCAAAATACATGGCAATGATACAATGATACCTTGGCGACAATGTTCAGGAAGAGAACTGCTGCCCAAAACACAACAAGACTGCTTCCAACAACTCCGAAGCATGAAGACGATGTAAAACGAGTATAAACACTCGTACCTTCCTCCTGCAGAGCTACGCAATCTCCCTTCTCTCCTTTAACTACAAAGTCTCCACTCCAAAGCATGAGTGGGAAATGGAAAATGAATGGGTTTATATAGCTTGTATGGACTCCTCTCACATGATCCTCATGGTTTCTCGAGTTACAACAATTTTGCCTAAATAGGCATATGGCTACAACTCTCCAAATTGATTTTTATGTAGTTGGTTTGTTTTTTTAATAAATAAAAACAAACATATTTAAAATACCCTTTTAAAAAGGCATTCCCTTTTGGTTGGCTGGCTTTTCATATGGTTAAAACCATACCAAACCACTTTTTAAAACTTTAGCCCAAAGTTTGTTATGCACGTGGTGGTGCTCCAACATACATAGTGTAATCCGTTGAAATTTGTTATAACACATGGTCATAACCAAAGTTATTAGCGCACATGTGGTGAAGACCATAACCAAAGTTTGTTATGCCACATGTGGTGGCGCTCCACAAACCCAATTTAAGCCCTTAACTAAATTTTGTTATGGTGGCGCTCCAACATATATGAGGTGGCATGTAATCCATGTATGTGGTGGCGCTCCCACTTCTAATTTTAACCCAAAGTTTGTTAAAGGCACATGTGTTTAATTAGTGGTTGTGCCCCACGTGGTGGTTGTGCCAACGGAAGGAGGGGAGCGAATCTTGTGGACTACATATTTTAAGAGTGGTGAATACTTTTGCATAAACATGCATCAACCAACCGGGAGTTTCCATGTGTCTCCATTTCATTGGTCCATGTCAATGCCTTGTTAGGTGCCAACTTGATGCCACCTCACCACTTATCATCCACGTGGCATACATTAACCAACCGAGAGTTGCCACATGTCTTAGCCTCATTGGTCCATGTCAATACCTCGTCATCTTGTACGGATTCCACCAGTGGTGCCACGTGTCACCCTGCCAGTGGTGCCACGTGTCACCCTACCAGTGGTGCCACGTGGCACCCCCATTTTGCCTGTTTCATCAATACAACAAAGCGCGATAACTTTCTCATACGGAGTCCATTTGAGGTGAAACGAACGCCGTTGGAATCATCTCGACGAGCCCTTCGATCTGGTGCTAGTTTTGTTGAGATTGGAGGACTTCAAAAAAATTTCCTTCTTGGATCCTCCTGGATCATTCCTCCCCACTGAGAAGCTTTTGGCCTCCAAAATCCTTTACTAATCAACCGATAGGTGAGGGAATTGCTCCCTCACTTTCTCCTTCTCGATCCACTTGGCCTTGCTTGGATGAGTGCCTTTGATGCCCACTCGAAGATACTCAACATCTCCTTTG
>LPNX010431026.1:620931-638770 GCA_001517045.1 Pseudotsuga menziesii | reverse complement strand
GTCGGTCTGTGGATGGAAAGCGGTGCTCCTCTTCAGCTTGGTGTCCATCATACACCATAATTTTGTCCAAAACTCTCCAAGGAATCGGGAGTCCCGATCCTAGATAATGGACGTAGGGAGTCCAAAGTGAACCCATACATGCTGAAAGAAAAGAGAAGCAGCCTGCTCTGCAGTGACCTGCTTTTTACATGGCATAAGAATACACATCTTGCTAAACCTATCCACGACCACATACAAGTAGTCATGACCCCTCCTAGACATAGGCAAACCCCCCACAAAATCCATGGAAATGCTTTCCCAAGGATGGGAAGGAACAAGAAGTGGTGAGTACAGCCCCAATTTTCTATTAGTGGGCTTACAAGTAGAGCACATCACACACCCCTTTACATATTTTGTTACAATGTCTTTCATGCGAGGCCAATACACAAGTCTTTGCAAATGAGCCAAAGTCTTACCTACCCCAAAATGCCCTGATACAAGAGAAGTATGAGCTTCTCGTATTACATGGACTCTTTCACTGATAGGAACACATAACTTGCCCAAATGATAGAGCAACTTTCCATGCAAATAGTAGTCTTCCACCTGTGTGCCATTGGTTAGCTTCTCATAAACCTCCTCGAAATCATCATCAGTAGCATACTGCTCAATATAACTTTCATGGGATAAAGAAGCATTTTTCAAGACAATAGATGCAACAATAAGAGGTCTAGAAAGCATATATGCCACTTTGTTACTAGTACCCTTTTTGTACGTGGTAACTGCAGACAACCTGTACATGCCCACATTAGGAAGAGGGGCATCCTGCTGGAGATGAATCTCGTGCTGAATCTCCCTTTTGGGAGGAAAACCTATAGGTTCCTGAAATATTTCTTCATAGTTAGCCACAATATCAATCATAGCCTTTTTATGAGAAGGATCACAACCTTTGAAAGCATCAGATGCTTCAGCATCTTTTGCTCTCACAACCATGAGCATGTATCTCTTATTAGTGTTGATGAGTCTCTTTATCTATCCTGCACTAACAAGAGAGGTGTTAGCCTTCATACTGTGAGCTCTCACGATGTACTCCACCCCATTTTTGGTGAGATGGTACTTGTTCTCGTGACGGAAGAATACTGCTTTTCGATCATACAAGTATGGGCTTCCCAATACGATACCGCATTTATCAAGAGGAACAACATCTAAGTCCACCTCATCAATCAACTTTGAAGCAATAGCAAACCTTAACCTGCATTGCTTAGTCACCTGTAGCTTAGCATTATCACATACCCATCCAAGAGGGTAAGGCTTGGGGTGAGGTTTAGTCTGTATGCCCAACTTCTTAACAACTGATTGTGAGACCAAATTTACTTGAGAACCCGGATCAAATAATGTTTCAATCTTTGTATGCATAGACACAACTCTGATGTGAAACAACTCACTTCTTCTTTCATCATTTTCTTTAGAAACATGAGTAGAAATTGAACCAGTATGAGGAGTTTTGTTACCTTGCATTCCCACGGCTGTAATCCTGGTTTCATCACCTGAGTCGGAACCCAAATCTTGTTGCACTGTTGCAACAGTCTTTTTCTTCTTTTTGCCTCCAAAATGCTTTGGCCTTTGTTCAGGATGCAACTTCCAACAACTTTCTTCATCATGCCCATCATTGCCGCAATGTTTGCAATGGAGCTTCCCTCCTTCCTTTTTGGCAGTAGTTGTCTTCTTGCTCTTGTCTTTTTCCTTGAACTTGTGGTTGTTGTTGTGCTTGAAAGGCTTCTTCTGATGGTCTTCTTGCAAATGCTTCCCCCTGCTCTCAAGATGAGTAGCCTGAACACTTTCTTCATCCACACTAGTAGGATTCAACAACAGCAAAGTATGGCGTAGATAATGATGAAGAGCACCAATGTACTTCAAAAGAGTGTCAGGAGAATCTAAAGAAATATTCAACTCTAGAGATTTCTTTCTAAATTCTTCATTAAAATTATGAACACTCTGACCCTTGCCTTGTCTAAAACTTTTCCAATCCATCATAGCCCTTTGAACATAACCCAACGGATAAAATTTCTTACGTAAAGCAGAAATGAAAGCAGACCACGATGAGAGAAGATTACTCATTTGTTTGCTACCTTGCTGAAGCTTGCTTTCCCACCATACAAGTGCGGTGCCTGTCAGCCGAAGTGAAGCCCATTGAATCTTCACATCTTCTTCTTTGATCTGCTGGACTCGGCAATAGACCTCAATTTTCCTTATCTAATTGTTCAACTTCTCTGCATTCGCTTCCCCATTGAACATGGGCAAATCAAACTTCACATCGAGCTTCAACAAGGGCTTCTTTTAAAGCTCTTTGTGAGGAACCTTGGAATGCTGAGAATGAGATGAGGAAGAAGCACTTGAACTTGTGCTTGAAGCTGAAGGTGAAGAGGGAGGCTCAGGAGGCTCTTTGCCACCTCCTCCTTGGTTAACTGAAGCGTTGCCTTCGTCCTTCACTTCTTTGTCTTCCTTCTTTACTTCACTGCCTTTTCTTTCTTTTGCCATGCGTTCTTCATAGTCTGCAAACAACTTGTCTACCTTGTTGGCCATCATGTAGAAGACCTTGTGAAATTTTGCCTCCATCTCGGTGCGGGCATCATTAGCTTCCATATTTTTCCTTCGGTGTGCACGTCCGATCTCGGAATTGTAAGGCTCTAATGTACCCTCGCCAGCTTGCAGTTTAGCCCTCGTGAGCATCCACACTCACAATCCAACGTCAAATAGTCCTGCTCTGATACCACATGATCCGGAAACAAGATCTTTGCTACTCTACGACGTTAACATGAATTGCATAAAGAGCATGAACGAAGCTCACAAATCCATAAGCAGAGAACCAAACAGCATAGACAACACGCACATAAAGACATAAGTTGATAACGGAGTTCATCCAGGAGGGACTACGTCTCCGGGCCTGCTTCTCAATAGGAGGGCCGATCTATAATCTCAGCATAAGGCAAAATACATGGCAATGATACAATGATACCTTGGCGACAATGTTCAGGAAGAGAACCGCTGCCCAAAACACAACAAGACTGCTTCCAGCAACTCCGAAGCATGAAGACGGTGTAAAACGAGTATAAACACTCGTACCTTCCTCCTGCAGAGCTACGCAATCTCCCTTCTCTCCTTTAGCTACAAAGTCTCCACTCCAAAGCATGAGTGGGAAATGGCAAATGAATGGGTTTATATAGCTTGTATGGACTCCTCTCACATGATCCTCATGGTTTCTCAAGTTACAACAATGTTGCCTAAATAGGCATATGGCTACAACTCTCCAAATTGATTTTTATGTAGTTGGTTTGTTTTTTTAATAAATAAAAACAAACATATTTAAAATACCCTTTTAAAAAGGCATTCCCTTCCCTTTTGGTTGGCTGGCTTTTCATATGGTTAAAACCATACCAAACCACTTTTTAAAACTTTAGCCCAAAGTTTGTTATGCATGTGGTGGTGCTCCAACATACATAGTGTAATCCGTTGAAATTTGTTATAACACATGGTCATAACCAAAGTTATTAGCGCACATGTGGTGAAGACCATAACCAAAGTTTGTTATGCCACATGTGGTGGCGCTCCACAAACCCAATTTAATCCCTTAACTAAAGTTTGTTATGGTGGCGCTCCAACATATATGAGGTGGCATGTAATCCATGTATGTGGTGGCACTCCCACTTTTAATTTTAACCCAAAGTTTGTTAAAGGCACATGTGTTTAATTAGTGGTTGTGCCCCACGTGGTGGTTGTGCCAATGAAAGGAGGGGAGCGAATCTTGTAGACTACATATTTTAAGAGTGGTGAATACTTTTGCATAAACATGCATCAACCAACCGGGAGTTGCCACGTGTCTCCATTTCATTGGTCCATGTCAATGCCTTGTTAGGTGCCAACTTGATGCCACCTCACCACTTATCATCCACGTGGCATGCATTAACCAACCGAGAGTTGCCACATGTCTCAGCCTCATTGGTCCATGTCAATACCTCATCATCTTGTACGGATGCCACGTGTCACCCTGCCAGTGGTGCCACGTGGCACCCCCATTTTGCATGTTTCATCAATACAACAAAGCGCGATAACTTTCTCATACGGAGTCTGTTTGAGGTGAAACGAACGCTGTTGGAATCGTCTCGACGAGCCCTTCGTTCTGGTGCTAGTTTTGTTGAGATTGGAGGACTTCAAAAAAATTTCCTTCTTGGATCCTCCTGGATCAATTGATAATAGTTTATATATGATTCCACCATTGAATGAATATAGTGATTATTAGAAGCTAATGATAAAAATGATTTATTAAGTAACCATACTATTGGATATGATGAATAGTTGACTTCATCGAAAGGTTGATTGGAATGATTATATAATTGGCAAAGATATGATGTCAATACATAAACATTATTAATATAGTCACCATTTAAATTATTGGCAATAATTTTGGTTTTTCAACAATGCAGTAGAAACTATACCATTCGACCCACTACTGACTGAATATTTTGGTGGGCATGTGGAGCAGCCTCCACCATTTAAAGTTCATTTTATAAACTCCAAAGGAAACCCTATCCTCCTCATTCCCTTCGAGGGTTTTGGCTCTGCACTAGCTGGTTTTCATTACGGCCATGAAAGGCTCGCAGGTTCAGCATGTGACAAACCTTAAGTCTGTAGTTTAGTACTCTATCGTTGTGCAGAGTTTTAGAGTTCACTGTTTTACAAATCGTGGTTTCGTTCTGGTAGATTTGGAACACCGTGAGGGTGGTTTACTTATTTTTGTCAGTTATTTAGAGGGTTGGGCGTATTGTTACCCTTGTCTCTGCTCGTGGTTTGTTCCTTTGTCGGTATAAACTATAAATAGTACCTTGCTACCTTTGTTCACAAGTTGGGCACGAGGGTTCAATTTTCTGAAGTGCAGTCCTCATTCTAGTTTGATTCCCTCCTCGGCTCCAGTTTTCTTTCCTTCAGGTATAAGTTTTACCATACTTTTATTTATAAATTTCAAGTTATAGTTTTAGTATTTGAATACACAGCTTCTTAATCAAGTCTTGGGCCTTCGTTTGCAGGTTACAATTGACTTTAAGGTTGCAAGATTCCTCTCCAACGCTGGATTGTCTTCAGAACCAAATGGGTAAGCCCCGGTTAAAATGTGGCATCTCCCTACTTGCAATGGTTAAGGGAAAAAGGGTTTTCAGTGGAAAGGAAGAAAGGCTTCAGTTTCTTCAGTCTTTAGATGCTTGGTTTTCAGTTTTTAATTAGTTTTTTTGTTATTAAAAACCCTTGCCTGTTGCAGGGTAGCTCTGGCTTCGATGTCATGACTTGTATTTAGCATTTCTTAACTTGTAAATAGGAATTACAGCCTTATGGCTAAGTAATATCATACTCTGTTTGTTTTAAATTATGGGGGTTCTCTTGTCTTCATGGTTTTTACTTGATCTCTATTTTGAATACCTTGATAATTTATACATTGTTTTATAAATGATATTACTGTAAATTGGGTTATTCTCCTTCAGTGTCAGTAAAATAAATCTATTGTTAATGATTTCTCTTGTAAATGAATATGGTAATTGTAAAAGACTGTAACTCGGTTCGAAAAATAAAATCTATAAATTTATATTTATCAGTTAGGTTAAAGTAGCTAGGGTTTACTGGAAAGGAACCCTTGTAAAGTTTTATCAATGGTTTTTGTTTATGTTATTTCGTTACTACAAGATTATTTTTGTTATTTAATCTGTTTATGAATTATTTTTAAAAAAAATAAAAGAGTTTATAAATATACTATGAATTCTTGAAATAAAACTGTAACCAGTCTAATGCATAACTTATAGTCTTATAGA
This sequence comes from Pseudotsuga menziesii, assembly GCA_001517045.1. Classification (NCBI taxonomy): domain Eukaryota; kingdom Viridiplantae; phylum Streptophyta; class Pinopsida; order Pinales; family Pinaceae; genus Pseudotsuga; species Pseudotsuga menziesii. Next base: position 632,942 of record LPNX010431026.1, on the reverse strand, counting down.
TTAATTTGTTTATTCTGCTATTCAAGATTACGTTTTTTTATTAAGTAAAAGGAGAACTAGGGTTTCGACCCTCAGGCTTAACTTGTACAGGTTATGAATTTGTCTCTTAAATAATTATTTCTTAGATAGGTAATTTCTTAATTTTATTCTATTTACTGTTTAGCTTTATATTTATATTTGTTTACTGTTCTGTAACTTAGTAAAGATTTAGAGTTTTATAAATATTTTAAATATTAACTCTGTAACTTTGATTACCTTTTATTAATAAAGGTTTTATAAACCTAATCCTATTCTAGTTTATATTAAATAATAGCTTAAGATAAAATAATTAAATGTGGTTAATACCTTGTTTAGATACTTAACTGTATCTTCTATATTTTTTTATTTGTATTTTTTTTATTATAACTCTATTGTAGTTTTACTATTTCCTTTCCAACATTTTATTTAATTATATTCAGTAAAACAGTAAACATAATAAATCCATAACATTGCTCTTTTCATAATAACTTAAACATTGAATAAATTACTCTATTCACTACAAATACAAAATCCTATCTTTATTTTCATTCTCTTGTGAATTTCTTTCATCTAATTAAAGCATTCTAACTGTGCTAGAGTACGACCTAGTTTCCAAGTGTGGAAAAACACAATCTAGAAATTTTACTTTCTTTCTAATACATTACTTTTCTAAATCAACTTCATTTCTTAAACAATCTAATAAAAATACTAATTCTAACATTTCACAAACTCAACTTTAACATTCATATACCAGTCAAGCTAAGATTTATTTAACTAACACAATAAAACAAAATAACATAGAACCTGTTTAGGACAGACGACAACAGCGTTAGGAGGCCGTTCCTCCATACCAATCTCTTGGAGAGCGCTCAAACAATGCTCACTCAGGACCCCGAGCCTGTTCCTGGCCTTCTTGGCTGAGAACTGGTGGAGAATGCAAACAGTAGAACCCTCTGGCAACTAACTAGTTCAATATCTGAGTAAAATACTATGCTCTCAGTAGTATGATCTTTAGCTTAAAAGCTACAACTAGATCAATGAGCAGTTATTCCTTCAAACACTTTCCAAATTTCCCCTTCCATTGAATTTCTCTGAAGTACATTCATTCAACCTAAATGATCACTTCTCTAGAAATGAGCAGCCTCAGCTCTCTTCAATGGAAATTTTTATAAAGATTGCATAGGTCTTTTGGGTCATTTTTCATTAATTGAGCCACCTTTTCTGATTCCACTTTCTTGGAGAATCATGACCCCAAATGTAGGGAGGTTGCCACCTGCAAGAGTTGGAAGTGGTTTGAGGATGCTGCCACATGTCAATTTGCTCTCCACCCAGTCTCCTCCACCAATTTGACCTGTAAACACTCTTTTAACAGCTCTCCTAAGTTGTTGTCTCCTCCTTTATTTATTTATAAATAAAATATTCAGAATTACATTAAATATCCTTGACCCTACTGAGTCATCAATTACAACTTAGCATAAAATTTAACATATTGTCCTCAAATAATATCAAATAATATAAAATTGTTTTTGCAAAATTGGAGTATGTGACACACCAAAAGACATTGGCCCGACAAAGAAAGCTCAGTCGGAAACACCCGCAAGGCAGGCGCAATCTCACCAGACATATCTTAATGTGTAACTTCTAGAACCATGTTTCTGTAGTTGGTGAGGGATTATAGTCCCTTGGCACGACCAAGGCGCTCGATAGAGATAGGAGGGTGGAGTCTATTACTATGCGACAGACGCGCAACTATGTGTCACAACCTGCGCGCGTTACAACCTTGTTCTCAACTACTTAACAACTGGCGCAACGGTGCGACGCAACTGATTCCTTATATGCGACTGACAGTGTGCGACTTATATTGTGACTTAGTAGATTAATCATGAAATCATACATAACATGTCAATAATGCTTATCATTCATTCATTCCTTAACTGATCAGTAATATTTTGACATACACTCAACAATAATTGTAACAATATAAAGTAAGCAAACTTTCACGTAACGTCCAATATCTGCAGCATTCATTCATTTAACATAGGAAATAACATGGAAACCCATCTAGGAAAAACCACTAAGGTGCTCTTCATCTGGCATGACAATTGTTTATAGCACCTTGCAGTTTGTGGTTTGCAGACTATTCTTAAAATATGTCTATCTGACTCAATCTTCATTCTCTCATGCTCTCTGGTTTATTCTTCTATCTACTCCTACTGATCCACACACAACTTGGATTGACTCTTCTACTTTATTAACTATGCACTCAGTTGCAAATTCCTTCTACTACTAGCGGTCTGTGCACTCAGCTGCAAGAACCGCGACTCAACAACCTCCTACTTCTACTGGACTCCTCTTCTGATTCAACAACACTTCTACTCTTCTAAATGAATCTAACTTACTGAACAAAACTGAATCTAATCCACTGAACTAATCGAACGAACCGAACCCTTATGTAGAGTGGGTTCCTTCTATTTATAGTATTTTCAAGACCGCATAGGATCGACTGAGTACTACTCAGTTATTACCGATTCAAGTAGCTGCAAAATATGTCTGTTACATTAAATGTCTGCCCATAGCCGCGAAAGTCCCGTATCACATTAACCACAGCCTTAACTAGCTGCGGAAACGTCTTTCATCCTCATGTACTAGTCATATCTAGCCGCAAAATTGTCCTTGGTCTTTTGTCGATTTGTCCTTCTGCATTCTTCTGTCAGTTTATACATGTTCCACTTTAACTCTTCCATCTGCCTCTTCCACCGACTCAGATTTGCTTTCCTCATCGCAGCTATCCTCTGCCCGCTTTTCCTCCGTCGCGTGCCCGCTTTTCCTCTTGCACTTGCGCAATGGACTCTTCCTTATGCACTTTTCCTCGCCCAATGGTGTGAATGTAACTATGCCAATGAATATTCCCTAAGACGAATCAACAAGCCTTTAAGGTTAGAGGCAAGCAAATCAAAAGAGATTTGTGTAGAGGTGCTGGAGATAACAAGTTTAAGTGGCTTGGGAGGATGGAAGGAATGAAGTGGGAAGGAATGAAGGATCTATATAGAAAAAAAACCAAGTTTGGTTTATGTTATATTAAATTATGATTGAAGTGGGAAGGAATGAAGGATCTCTATAAAAAATAAAGAATCTATATATGTTCTCTGCAGTCAGTATCATTTAATGGAGTATATTTCTCTCTATACACTGAAACTTTATCATAGGGAAGTTGATAGTCTGTCTAAAAAGGAGTTGGGGTTCTAAAAGGAGCTGGGTTTATGGGGATTTTCTTTAAGGGAAAGCTTTCCACCGTTAGGAGTTTAAGTTTTTTAATTATGTTTATTATATAGCTGGATCTTGATCATATCCATCTGTTTGTGAGGGTTTTGCTTTGTTTCCTCACTTTTTTTTTTGGTGTGGCTGGACCTCCATTGTTGATGATCTTTGGTTTTGGTCGCAGTTTTGCTACCAGTTTTGCTATCTAATCTAGTGGGTTGTCCTTCGAGTTGTGGATTGTAGTCTTGATCCCTTATGATTCAGGTATCAACAAAGCTGGTATATAGACTTTTTGTAAATGTGAATAGGACTTTTATAATAAAAAAGATTTTTTTCTTGTAAAAAACACACGGAACTAAAACTGACGTGGCCCATAGAATTACAGTATGAACAGTTGATAACAGCGAACGTAACCCATTCAATTTTTTGAGAAATTTATATGGTCACAACTAGTTTTCCATAAACAATTGGTGGCACTGTATCTACCAGCTTTGCACCATTTAAGCTCCCCTTATTTCTCCAAGTTTGGTTTATATTATATTAAATTATCATTGAAGTGGGAAGGAAGGATCTATATAGAAATGTTCCCAGTCAGTATCATTCAATGGATTATACTTCATGTGTATACATACACAGAGAACTGAAACAGACGTTTCATTAAATAAAGCTAAAAGAAGATATGGTACAGGGCTGAACCGGTATGGCCCATAGTATTACGGTATGAACAGTTGATATCAGCGAACGTAACCCATTCAAATTTTTGAGAAATTTATATGGTCCGGATCCGTATCAGAAATCTATCATTATATATTGACTCTTCAATTCCAATGCATAGCTACAGTATCGGTGACAAGTTCTAAAGCCCTGAATACTGGACTCAGTCGACTGTTCAGCCACGATAGAGGACAGTGGACACATCACTGGCAGAGAAAAGCGTTTAGTCCACGCAATATTCATGAAAGTTGCATATATTTCGTGTTGTTACAGTTCATCAAAGAATGGAATCTGACCCATTTATTATCTTTCATTTCTGCCTTGGATTCCAAAGAATCCCCCGTCGTACTGCCTCAACTGGTTTCTTGATCATAGTCCTTCACCAGTTTCTGCCATGGCTTTGTTAGCTTTCTTCTAATCGTCTCATCTTTATAGACAATTCCTTTCATAAGTGGGATTGAAGGGCCGTGCCTGAGCATAAGGAAACAATACAAGGTAATAAGTATTGGTCCTTGCAAAGGATAATAATGGCATTTTCCTGTCAGTGGACAATTGCATTTCTGAGGTTGGAGTATGAATAGGTATTGCAATATTGCAGACTAGTACAGAGCAGCAACTTGGTGTACCTGCAGAATAGACAGCACACAGCAGGTTCATCCATCCATGAGTAGGAGTTTGTAATAATTAGATGCAGACGATCCAAGAATCAAGTAACCAGACAGCTAGAATATACGGTCAGATCTGTCCTTACACATTGAGTTAATATTTGATGTTAGTGACAAAGATTCAGTCTTTAGTCCAGAGGATTTGTGAAAGCATGCTTGCTTACAGATGAAAAATCTAACCAAGTGCAATCACGGTTGCAGAACTAACTGGGTATTCTGCTTCTTTTCTTCATTAAAAGGAAGTCGCATGACCGTTTCCTGAGTTTAGAGATTAATGTATTTTGTTACAAAAATGGATTATTTTAACAAATCTCGCTGATTGCACATAAATTCATCAACAATGAAGTCCTTTACGTCTGTCGCTGATCCATCCCAAATAAATACATCTATTCGGATTTCGTAGATTTAAGGTGCAGGGATCCAGAGATACGGCTTGAATCTATCTTGGATGTGTCTGAATCCTTGCTATATAAAGTAATCAAAGAGACTGGAACATGTTCTACTGGTCATACCTTGTTCAGCTCCATATAAGGAGTAGGGTACCACCATTGGCAGAGATTCAACTCCCAGCTCATATTTTTATTGAAAATGGGAGATATATGCCTCTCTTGGGTGTTGCCTTGGCTAAATAAGGAGTCTCCCTTCCTTCAATGATACCACCTACTAGGTGGGTTGATAATGAACTAATTCAATTTGTTTGCAATTTTTCATTGATTATAGCATTTGTGCTTTCCTTGAAATGAACACACCAAAATTTGTAACCTAGAGGGAAAAAAAAACTTTAATGATGTAGATCATAGATATTCTAATTGTGTAAGATTAATATTGTAGCTTGGTGGGTGATAAGGAGTAGCGACGTCACTATAATCAATATGGCATGTGGTGGTGCAATCATCTATCAAGTCTTTCAAGTGGCCATGTTTTACACTCATGTAGGAGTAGAGGGGATACAAAGGGATCGTAGCTTGGCGGGTGATAAGGAGTAGTGACGTCACTATAATCAATATGGCATTTGGTGGTGTAATCATCTATCCACTCTTTCAAGTGGGCATGTTTTACACTCGTGTAGGAGTAGAGGGGATACAAAGGGGAAGATCAGATTACACCACTTTGGATTTGCCTTTAATTGAAGGTGCGCTAAGGAGTTATGAAGAAGGTAATGCATTGAACAAAGCAAGTGGTTATGGAAGACTCTGGTTCTTCACCATTAAGTTTGAGTTATTCTCATGGTCACCTCCACAAAGAGTCAAATAGAGTATGTTGACCTTCTAATTGCACTTTGTCTCCACAACAAGAAATCGGCGAATAAGGTGAATCTAAAGAATATTAAGGAAGTTGAAATTGAGGGAGTTCAGTGCTTTGGAGTAGACATGGATTACAGAGTATATGTCATAGTCTATGAAGCTAATAATATGAAGAAGGAAAGAGAGGAAGTGGTGGGGTAGACTAGCCTAGACACATAGGTAGAGGGAAGACTCCCAAGCATAGGGTATATGAGGATGATACCCCCAAAAGGACTCGCTTTAGGGGTCACAACTCAATAGGCTTTCACAAATCCTAGGGGTTCATTGATAGACACAAGACAATGACAATCCAAAACCTAGTAAAGTTGAAGGATAAGGTTTAGACTAGAAGTGTTGACCCAAAAACATGCAAATTGACAAGGAATTGGAGCCCATTGTCCCAAACATAGGGTTCGTAAGGGGCAATAATGCTAGATACTTGCTCACTCTCAAGCTATATTGGCACACAAAGGAGATGATAGCCTACCATATGGACTCAACCTTAGAGAAATACAAACCTATCCTAAACACAATCCTATAATAATTGTGCCAACTTAATGACAATTATTATTACCTTTTAAACACCATAGAGAGATTTGAATAGGGGTTGAAAGACATTGAGGAACTAGGGGACGTAGGAGAAACTAAAGAGAACCAAGCTAGGGCCAATCCTCAACAACCCATCTCCCTTACAAATGATGAAGATTTGTAACGTAGCTTCAATACAAACATAAAAAAGAGGGGGTTTACTAATCTAAGATTTCATTGTTGATATGGGGATGTAAATCAAAGTAGAACAATATAAGATCAATTCAAAATAAAAAATTATCTTAATAATTATGATAATTTTGGCATTACACAAGTCAGCATAAGGTCGAGCTTTCAATCTTTAAATGCAAGGACTAGACAATAATTTCTCTAGACAACAAAATTAAGTTCAAGATCTCCATTCAATTAGAACTAGCACTTCACAATTTTCCACATATTACATTTTCAAGATGGTGACACTTAAGCATAAATAATATAAACAAATTATGTTAAGCATAAGCATATGATTCACCTTCTAACCCTACTTAAGGAGTTCATCAATTTTCTAAACTCATCAATTTCCTAAAATGTCTTAAATGGAGGTCTTGTTCTCTACAAAGGAGGGAAGTCCTAGGTTAAAGGTTATAGTTCTTAAGCTCATGCATACAACACCTTCTCCTCTCCCTTGATTAGATGTGTGATTCCATGATCATTAGGGTGTTGAGCCTTATATGTTGAGTTATTACATTTTTATTATTATATTTGTGTTGTCCTTCCTTATTGCTAGACACTTTAATGGTCGACTAAACTCTTTAATTGTAATTGTACCATTTCTATTCTATATATACCAAGGGGACCTAATTTTAGAGACCATCTCATCTTATGCATTTGAGATATATTGTAAAAGAAGGTTGTCTCCTATATGAACCTTTTTATTGATGTTCTTTATTTTATTCTCTAAGGCGTAGAGTTACTTCTTCTTTCTATTTTATGTCATTTGAGGGAATTTGGTCCATAACATTTTGCATCAAAGCATATGGCCCTTGGCTTGGCTTGTTCAAAACAAGTCATGCCATCTTCCTATATTTTTTTATGGGAAGTTCCAAACAACAAAAAATTCGGGAGCTTCAAGAGACATATCAAAGTACATGTGGTAAACATTTTAGGCTAGTTCCCTATAAGTTTGGAGTTACAATTTGCGGAAGTTAGGGTTTTTCACTAGTCCAAAAACTAGTCTCAAATAGGTGTTTTGGGTAAAACATTGTCTAAGAAATCAATCAAGGTTTTCTCTTCTGAAATCTAAATTTTTATTTTTAGTCATGATAAATATAAGGTAGGGTAATGTGGGCTAAAAAATAACCTAAGCACCTATTTTTCAGGTACTTTTCCAGCATGTTTTTGATGCAGGAGAATCCCTAGTTGAACTAGTTATCTTGTGTGTTTGTCTAGTTTAGGTTACGATCATACTATGTAGAGCATTAGTATCATTCTCATCAAATAGGCTACATCTATCAATATTTGTCATGCACTTTAGAATACAATGGTCAAGTTTAAGTGAAGAACTGAAAGGAAAGGAATGGATAAATCAGAGAAACAACATGGAATTTCAAAGAAAGCAAAAGGTCATGAGGGGCGTGTGATGGACATGTTCAAGTTAATATTTTCCAAACTACAGAAATGATGATGTTACTGTGACTCTTCAAGGACACGACGAAATCAAAATCCATCTACGCAAATCAACACCACTTTGGAAGCAAAAGAAGCAATAAAAACTTGCATCCATAAAATGTATTCCATATGAAAATATTGTGATCTAGCCACTTATTCATGCAAGAATGTGCATGGTTTTAGCCATGTAAAATTCATCCCTCTTTAGTGGTTATACAATTCATCTTCATTGGTTTTATAACAATCACACTATTTTGGTCTAGGTTTTGGAAATCGTCCTTACCATTGTGCCTTCAACAAGATGTGAAGACAAACCCTTTCATGGCATGTGAAGACAAAAACCTTCAATGGCATTTACAAATGGTAAGTGTTAAGATGACATCTAACCTCGTGACATTCATTGGCGGACAAATTTCCTTAGACACCAATGAGTATGAGGACCAAGTGATTCACTCCAATAATTTTTGGTAATTTTATAAATGGGATGTCTACAAGGAAGTGTTGGAACAAGTAAACAAACAACATAAGAGAGCATAGATATCTCCAAGAAACAATAATGGTGTCTAAAGAACCATTTCACTTACTCACAATCAACAAACTCTATGAGATCACAATGATCTCCATGATAGAATGGTCCAAAAGGTCCATCTATAAATAGGTTTGCGTAGGTACCCAAACCATCAACGATGGGACCACATAACCATAACTATCCATGTAATGTGGATACGAAATCCCAAGGTGGACATCGTCAATGCATGATTTAGTCAATGGTCGACTTCCTAAAATGGTCAAATACCTTGATCCAACAAGGTGAGGTTACCAAAGAACCTTAAATGGGTTCCAACACACCCCCATAAACTTATCTTGGAAGAAAGAACAAATTACATAAAATTTTCCTCTTAGTTTGTTGTGAACTTCAAATGTTGATCAACCATGGGACACCAATATTTTCTAAACAAAATATGAATGACTGTCACCATCCAACTAATCAAATTAAGGTACAATAATACTCCTAGAAGAAGTATGAAAACATTGTTTCATCAATCATCCAATCCATTAAATAAGATTGCAAATTGTTTTCCAAAATAGTCTTAGTCGACCAATCGACTAGATGACAAGACATCATGGTCTAGTCAATCAATCAACTAGAAAGGAATACATCAACAATAGGTAGTTTATGTCCATCCAACAGTCTCTTTTACATATCAAATAGGTACTTACTACCCACATATACAATAGTACTCAATTACATATCCCAACAAATCATAATCAACTAAGTCAAACATAGTTCAGTCTATCCCAACAAGTCTCAGTCGATCAAACAATGAGACATCGATTGGGTTTACACATAGTATTAATAGCATCAATTCATCCCTCCCTTAAACACAATTGAGATATTAATAAAATAGAAGAATAAAGTAGCAACAAAATTTTAGTTGAAACTCCATTCAATTGACATCTCTGGTCGAATCTTAGTCAACCAATCTGAGGAAATCAATATAAACAACGAGGAGCATTGTACAATTGTACGGTCGATGATACACATCTATATGAAGCCCTCAATCATCTATTCAAATTATTCCATGATCATTCATCAATCCAACCACAATCTATTTTGTGTCATTAGCACTAGTCTACGGTTCAATCTTTCAGGACTTTTTTGCAAAGTTATGAAATCATAATTGGCATATTTCCAAGAAAATTGGTTCTTTTGTAGATTCATCCTATTTTTATGATGAGGATGACTATATGGCATGGATTTCTATTATGGTTGAACAGAGGATGCATGATCAAGTTACGGTTCACTTATAGGAAGTAGAACAACCCTTCATATCATCCACAATGGAATCTGCAACAACATTCTCAAAATCCATCATTTTAGGAACAACCAATTCATCAATCTTTTAAACATAATCATTAGTAGGTTTCTCTTCCATCAAATCAATCTGAACTCCAACTGCAACAAATAAAACATTATTGGTTGAAGCAGAGCCAAGTGCACACAATGAAGTATTAGAATCATATCCAAGACTTGTTCTTGGTGACTTCATCTGAGAGGTAATATTAAAATCAATTCCCTGCCCATTATTCCCAAGTCCTATGATACATCCCATCTTTCTCAGCAGTCAAGACCCAATACTAGTAGTGTGTTTCACAAAACTAACAAAAACAACATTATTAGTAGCCAAAGAAACATGTGAAGTTGTACATACATCAACAACATCTTATTACAAATACTTGGGCTACATGCAAGAGTATCAAAGGTAGAAGAAGTAATAGTTGAGCTTGATAGATACAAAACATTAGTCTTTTTCTCAACATTTTGTAGTCGACTAACTTCCAATTGAAGGTTCTTTTTGCAATCCTACAAACCTTGAATAGTCTTATCCTTCTCAGTCAGTTGCAATGACAAGGAATCATAATATTATTTCAATGTTTGAGATTCATCAAACAATCTATTATTGTCTACTTGAAGAGGAGCAACTTCTTCACAAATCTCATCAACAAAGGCTTGCAAATGGGTAGCCTCGTTAACTATTTGGGTATTGGTTTCTCATGACATTATTTTTGGTATGACAAAGAGCTTTTACTTTATCAACTAGATCATCAATAAAAATTTTCTTGTCCTAAAATTCATTTGCAAAGTTGTGGAAAACAATCTCTATGGTGTTTTGAAGGACAACGATCTTCCTAGAATGATCATCCTGTCACGTCCCCTCCCGTCAATCCGACCAGTGGAGGGAACATGAACGAGGTACAGGGTGTTAAGTTTCGCCCCCATGGAAAATTTTTGAAATTCATAAACATTTAAGTGTGTGTGAAAATGCCTAAATATAAACACAATGAAAATAAATCTATCTACACACACAGGATGCATATACTAGCATGCTCATCACAGGCATAACAGTAGAATTATGCATAGAAATAAACTCATTTTTATGCTATTCAAAGGAATTCAAATTTAACAATTCAAACTGGATCATCTCATTCAAACTGACATAACCAAACAGTTACTCATAATACATGAATTTGTCATCATGAGAGACAACAATGAACACTTAACTTTTAATTGAAATTTCCCAAGCAACTGGCTATGGAAGAGCAATGTTCCACTCAATCGTAGGTCTCTATGCATCCTATAATATTTTAGTTGAAAGACCACCCCCAATATGGGCTATATATCCACTAAGGAGGAACTACTTAGGCTCACTCATAGCCATAGGCACAATCACTCATGTTAAGCCAGTGCACAGCTGGGTATGTCAAGGATGCTGAGAGACAAGAAAGGAGAATGCTAAGCTAGTGAGCTCAACTACAGAGCTATGAAAATATCACACTATAAGGAAAATGCCATGTAGTAGAGGTTATAGCAGATGATCCTCTATAAAGAGCTCAAATATCCATTTATAGTGGAGGTCACTAACGGAGGCACACGGTCGGAGGTTGTAGTGGATGTTTTTTTTATTCGGTGTGTTTCTAACTTAAATTCCCTGGTGTGTCTCCAACCAAAACGCACCGGCATTGCCAACAAAACAATGTCACACGACGAAAAAAACATGAATTTAAAAAAAGTTATGCAAAATGGACAGAAATTTTGTAAAATCGTTGTGGTGCGCTTTGGTAAACATAACACACCAGTGCGTCTACAACACAAACACACTGAGACCACCAAAACACAATGTTGCACCCTGAAAAAAAAACACCAATTCAAAAAAATTATGTGAAAGGCACAAAAAATTTGTAAACCGTAGCAGTGTGTTTTGGTAAATTGAACACAGTGATGCGTATTCAACAAAAACGCACTAGGCTGCCATAAAAACAATGTCGCATCCCAAAAAAAAATCAATTAAAATAAATATAAGCACAATACACATAA
>LPNX010431026.1:539196-616671 GCA_001517045.1 Pseudotsuga menziesii | reverse complement strand
ATGTGTTAACATTCAATGAAACATTATAACATTGAAATAGTTGCATTGTAATATTAAAGCCATTAATATTTGATCCTCATACTAAAACCATGAACTACAGGTGACTTGTTATTTGTTAAGTCTAGTTCAGCTTTTGGGATGTAAAAGTTATGGTTGGAGACCTCACTTGAGGTTAGTTCATTTGATTATAGTAAAATCAATGAACTTATATTACAAGACTAATGAAAATTGAGTGTAGCGTTTTCGTCGTATGAGTTGTGAAGTATCTACCTTACGACCAATTACCTTAATGTAATAACGTTAACAAGGAGTCTAACCCATACTTTTACATGTTCAGTGGTATTATTATTATTTATGAGTTACTTTCTCAAGGAGTGACCATGTACAACATGGGTAGTAGACCATTTATTGTGACTTATATTATTATAATGTCTATGTCCTTATTAATATAAAGAACTCTGTTTACTTACAAGAGATTAGCTGGTAATGTTAACCATTCAAAAAGGGCGACATTTAAAAACTTGTAAGAGTCTCTTTTCAGCCTTTAAAATCACTAATGCACATCACTTTTGTAGCCTTTACCTAGTGCTAGTAATTTAAGAATTTTATAGGCAATGTTAGAAAAGAAATCTATGTAAACTTCCATCTTTATTTCTGAATGTTCATTCAACTGGAAGGTTCATAGATATAACTGGAAATGACGATCTTTTTCTTTAGTATCTTTTAACCTTTTTCCATCAATTTTGCTATTTATCAAAAGTGAAATAAGGGAGGCTATACCTGTAGAAGCTGAATAGTCTGGTTAACATGCGATCTATTTATATAATTCTCTACTGAATGAACTTGGTAACAACATATGATTTATTTAATCTAGAATGATCTGTTAGCAGCAATCCAAAACTTTACCTGTAGATTTGTAAGAGAAAGAAAAAAAAACTGTGTGCGTTAAGCCCAGTCTAACGTAGCATATCCCCTTGCTGTTGCAAACAGAAGAACAATCAGAAAACTGAAGAGAAACTCAACTAGCATTCCAAACAAGTAAAGATCATGCAGTTACAAAATTAATAGCATTAACTAATCAGTAATTAACGATTGTGTTAACATATATTTATGCTATTTTAAAAGTTTTAAATTTTTTGAAATTTTTGGGGTTTTGACAACAAAAGAAACACAACAGTATATCCTTTCCCTAGATATTTAATTTACTCAACATAAAACCACTCTCATACCTCAGATCTTAATGCTTTTGTCCTTGTTCTTGTATTTTGCATGCAACCTTTAGTACCTGCAATGAAAGATCAAAAGACAACACAACAAGATGAGAGCATCATGAAAAATTAACAATCTATGCAAGTGATCAAGGAATCTAATAATATTTAATTGATATTGACACAAATTAAGTATGGGAAAGGGGAACACTTTTGTATTAATGAATAAAGAAGGTAAAGCTACAACCAAAGCCTTTATGTTTCTATCTTTGTCCTCCACAATGGACTCACAACACTCCTCACTCACAAAAATCTCTTCACACATAAACTCACTCAAACTTGCCTCTAAGCCAGATCTCAGTCCAACAACATAACGGTGCTTTCTTTTGACCTCCTCTCACTCACTCCATGAAGGCTTCATTTATAGGCCAAATGACATGAGATTCACTTAGGAAATGGGAAAGAGGTGATACCGACAGGTGAGGAAGGTGAATGCCACCTCTCCCTAGCTAGTAGGAACCAACTCCATGGAGGCTTTCGCAAGGAAGATTCTAGAATCTTCTTTTTTCAAGTTTTAGGTCCACTGACGCTCCTAGCTGAAGGTAAAAAAGCATGAGTGCTTCTTTCTCACAAGGGAAGAGCACCGACGAAGCCTATTGTCAACAGACAAAAAGGCATTGGAGCTCTTTGCTACACAGATAGTGCACCGACGGTGCTCTGTCATAACTGAGAAAAAACGTCGGTCTCCCTAAGGATGGAAAAATGATACCAAAGGAATCTCTGACTAGGATTTCTGAAAGGGTCATCAGGTAACAGTGGATTTTTTGTGTGCAACAGAATGCCCCCCAAAGTATGAAGCTAGAAGGATGTGATAGGTAAAATACTTTGCTAGACATCAATCCGATATTAGAGGTAGTAGGAGATGAGTTCACAACTGACATAAGACCAGTAACTGACTTGTCTGACTCGATCATGGTTGCGAACCAATACACTGCAGATCCATGAAGATGACCATGTCATGGCTATGGAACATACAAAGTATATCCATGCTATCCAAACCCAGTACTGGACATATCCACCAAATATACAATTTGGATCCATGTCATGACTCCAAATAATCTTTCATCACATCCTAAGGATAGGCAATTCTGTTAATGAAGCCTAACTACTCAGGGTCTTCATTCCAATCCCTAACCGATACGATTCTAGCCATGTAAATAGATGTCTTGATGTCAAACATTGTAGAAACCACTTGATTACCAGTCATTGAGGTATACTATTAACAAGTGTGAGAGAAATCACCATTAATATCAATGATCCCCAAGGTATCTCAGTACATTCTCCCAAGTGTGAATAGATGTTTCGAGGTCGAACACTTGCTAGAATCTTTCAATCAGAGGTCATTGATGAAAAACTACTATTGAAAGCAAGGAAACCTGCCATTGAGACATGCATGCTCCAAGATACTTAACTAGGTTTCTAAATCTAGTTCCTGGATGATGTGTTGAAGACGATAGGAATATACTCGTCGAAGGAGGGCCATGATGTTTCCCCCATCATCGACACGAAACATAGAACAAAATTTTATTTTGAAGTGATGAGACAACCATGAAATTGACTCGGAAATGACCGAATTTGTAGGAAGGTATAGTTACTGATGAGTTGAATTTTGGAAGAGACATCTTTTGAACAATTTTCAGCATGACAAGTGACTTGGAAACATTGACTTGACGAGATAGAAACCAGATGTAATGCAAGGAATACAACAATGCATTCTTTGAATTGACTCAAAGGAGTTAGGTGACTCACGAAGTGGATCGACTCAGAGACAATATGAATACCCAACTGTTCAGATATGAAAATGTAGACAAGTTCCATGTTCAAAGGTGGACTGTGAGCTACCATAAAACAAAATGCAAAAATACTCCCCTTTCCCTTAATTTCCCCATCATGAAGGATGAGTGCCTCTTTTTGTTTTTACAAGTTCAAAGAGGGTAACAAACACTCATTGTATCTTATCAAGCGATGAGTCCATTCTAACACGTTTTATGAACCTGAGAAAGGAGGGGTTCGTTCCCAGAAAGGGTCCTTCATCGTTTGATTTCATGAGTCCGATGAAAGTGAACTCAGTATCGTTCATGTTTAGAGAGTCTGAATGAAGACACAAGGAGACTCCAAGAGGTCCTTTTTCATCAATTTAGTCCCTAAGGCCCGAAAAAGTATAAAATAATGCCTCAGAGAAATCTTCTAGGTGATATCAATCACAGTGTTCCTTTTTCATAAATAGGCCTAATCGGTCCGAAAAAGAGATAATCTACCACCAACTAGTCGACCGTTTTGATACTTTTACAAGCGTGAATGTAACAAGTTCACTTGGCAATATTTTTGTGTTTTTGAGGAGACTGAAAAGAGCTTAAATATAACTCTGTAACGTGTTCTCTTTTTCATAAGCCAATTTTTACAAGTCTAAAAAGGCAACAAAAGTGGACTCAACACTCTTTTACTAGATTTTTAACGAGCATGGGAAAAATGTAAAAAAATGCTCGGTACTTTTTCATTTTTACCTTAAGTATGAAAAAGACAAAAAGAACTTATAACATAGTCATGAGCCTTACGAATATACCCTGGAAATATTGAAAACCATATTAGAAACAACTTCAACATAAAACTATAGGGAACCAATGATCAAACCCATAATATTAAAGTAGTTTTGAAATTAAAGTAATTTTAATTAAATAATAAAAAAAGGTCAAAATCACTATAAATAAAGGCAAATAGTAAAAAATTTTCACCATTTGTGTTTTACCATTTGGAGAAGGTGAAGTTGGTGCAAAGGGAGCAAATATTCATTTGTTGATTCCGGGTGTTACCCTCTACCATTCCTCGAATCGTTTGAAGTAGGTAAGTGCCAAAGCATTTCCTTTCATGTTCACGATGGAGTTTTCATATTTTTTGACTAAATTTCAGGGATTTTGGGGTGTTTCTCCAATGGGAATGTAGAAGGAGCAAGTCGATAAGTCAACTTGAATGATAGCTGACTTAGTCGATCAGTCGACTAAGTCAATGAGCCGACTTAGTCAATCAACCGACTAAGTCAGTCGGTCGACTAAACTAGAGATTAGGTCGGCCACCTAAGGTCGTGTTGGTTCACCAAAGCGACAGGTAGTTATTTTGTAACCGTTTTGTAATCATATATATTAGGTTGTTGAGCCAGATGAGAACTCAATTCAGTTCTCTGTGTTGTATGGACTCATTCATGTAATATAATCTGTTACTTCACCTACTTGTCCTTATCTCTTGTCTCTGTTTTATATGTATGTTTTAGTATGTATTATTGGTAACCTTATGTGATCTGTGAGATTACAACATTGGTTCCATTGCCGGTAGTACATGTCTGAAATGTATGCAAATAGATGATACCAGAGCAGGAGATTAAGGACTGGTGGGAACATAAAGTTGCAAACTATTTGTAGAATTATGCATGAAGGAACAGATTAACAATCACACAAGAAAAAGAAAGATTCTTCACAGAAACACATGAGAATCTTGTAGAATCAATGCCCCAACTTCTGAAGAAACTCATGGATGAGAAAGCCAGAAGGGACTAAAAAACAACAGTTGCTGGAAAAACTGATCTGAGGAGGTAGAACAAACTTGTCAGAGTGGTTCGAGAAAATCGTCGACAACTTCTGTGAGGAGCAAGCAATCAAAGACATAACTTTGGTGGAAACCGTCAAAGAGAAATTTTACACAGACCTCACCAAGCAATTTCTGTGTTCCTTACCGACTTTGTTGTTCAAATTTCTGATCAAGAAAGGAGTAGGACATATTGTCGAACCTCGTCCATCACTTCATGAACTGCCATCAAACTCTAACTGGGCGGAAAAGTAAAAGAAGTGGGAAAAATTCATTACAGAAAGGGAGTGGGAATACTTCCTGAACAAGTAGACCAAACTATCCGAGCTTTCTAAAAAGCGTCGGGTAGGCTATGGGGGGGAATCTAGTCATATGTCGAGATAAAGTAGAGTGGATTCTAGTCGACTAGAAGCAGATACCATTCACCAGTAATGAGAAGTCGACCAAAAGGGAAACCAAGAGAATAGTATCACATAATGGTATGTCAGACATTCAAAAAATAGAGAGGGAAGAGAGACAACAAAGGAGGGAGGCAAGAAGAGAAAGAGCCTTAGCGCTGTATAGAGGAAGGAGTCCTAGGGAGACCGACCAAGAAGGGAATCCTCCAGATTCGGGTCATGACCGACATGAAGAAGGCGTGGAAGAATAGGCATCCCCTAAGGAGAAAGAATTGTGGATAGAGTAGCCAGAAGCTCTCCAATTAAGATCTCCCCATGAAGGAACAACTCTCTCTCCGCTAAAGCTGCGTACCCACATACAAACTATTGTCGAAGAGGACCTCCGACTATGAGCTGGTGAATTTGGTATATGGAGTCGACTAGACGACGAGACATACACTGGACGACACCTCATTATCCATCGACCAAAGGAAGGAAATTGGGTTACCTTTCAAGCGGTACCCTCCAACCGAAGTATCCACTTACTCTTACCGACACATGAAGGAGCACTCCCCCTGCCAAATACAGCTTTGGAAGACACAGAACATTCAGAACTACGGACAAATAGTTGCAGTGGGCCATTGACAACAGAAGTTGACATCAACCGACTGCCCGTCAAAGAAGAATCGACAACCGACGAGAACGAAAGTTTCTTCAACCATAGTCCTGCAGAGACGAATAAACCAATAACCCCACCACCACCACCTCCTGAGAGCAGTGATAGTGATTCCGACATGGGTCATGGATCATCTCACATTCCTCTATATGAGGGGGATGAGGACCCCAGACGACACTGGTTCATCTGTGAGTCGACTTGGGAGGCCAACCAAGTTACAGACGAAGATAGACAAATGGCATAGTTCGTGGGTTCCTTGAGGAAAAGGGCATTGACCTAGTATATGACCTTTTCGAAAAGAAAACCTAGAGCAACCCAAGTCTAAATCAAAGTGCAATTTTTATCATTTTTCAAAACTCCAGATGCCAAACACCTGGCAGCAAAAAAACTAAAAACAACATCATAGAAGCCAAGGGAAACTATCTGCGACTATGATAAGTGATGGAAAGACCTTCTGAGCCAGCTGGACTATGTTATAGATGAACAATTACTAATCTAGTGGTTTCTTGCAGAGTTATCTCAGAAAGTCCGCTGACACATCAGTTTGGAAACATTCAAATCTTACGAAGATGCACTCACAAAAGCTCTCCAAGTAGAGATGGATGAGGACATACCCGCATACTCCACCGACCACAGATTGGAAGAATAGCTGGAGAGTGTACAGAAGTCTCTAAAGGAGTTAAACCTCAAGAATCAAGATATCTGGTGCACTAAGTGCTCGACGGCCGGACACTCCAAAGACAACTATCGATAGGAATACAACCGACAGGACATTCAGTTTGTGCAGACCAAATCCTTTTGCGACATTTATCAGGAGCATGGGGATCACTCAAAAAAGACTGTCCGTTCAACATGAAGAACGGCAAGGCATCCTAGTGTGCAATCCATGAAACCAGAAATCATCACACAGCCGAATGCCATTTGAACCTAAAGAATCGACAGAACTACCATGCAGTCTACCAAACCAACGCAGTTGCACAACATAATGAGAAAAACAATTTACCAAACGAACAGAATGGTTAGAGGTACGAAGGTCAAATATATGAGTGCCGGTATGACATTCGACATGGAGGCTATGGAGGAAGAGGTCGGTTCCCTGGGAATCGTGACAACCGACCACGTCGACCCATCCAGTGCTTTACATGTTATAAGGAGGGACATCGGTATGTATACTGTCCATATAAAGATAGAACTAACCTCAAATTTTATACTCATTGTGGAGTAGGGGATCACTCACTAGAGGATTGCCCTACCATGTTGGAAAAAATAAATACAAAGAAAAATGTTAATGTCTTGTCGTGTGTGCAAAAAAATGATGTAATAAACACAAAAAAATTGCATATTGTAACTCGATGAGGAACAAAAAAAGGAAGTGATAACCTAAGAATCATCAAAATAAAAGAGAAAAATGTCTATCCTGATCCACTAAAAGAAAAACAAACATACAAAGAAGCAACCAATGTATTCAAAGAATTTGCACGACAAGAACAAGCCAACGACAATCGACATAACACAATAAACGAACTAATACAGCTCGTACAAAAAGACAACTCAGTCTCTCAATTCATCGATTTGATATATGAAATAAAACATAACAACTCTGAAAAACAAACAAAGAACATCTGCAGCTTAAATAAAAAAGATAAAGGGGATGCTGACCCACTTGTCAACCTAAAAATTGAAGGATACCATTTCCGACAAGTAGTGCTCGACTTTGGATCACAAGTAAACATCATCACTCATGACGCTTGGGAACAAATGGGCAGACCTCGACTATATGAGTCAAGCATATACCAGAAACTAGCCGACCAAGGCCTAATTGAACCTATTGGAGTCTGGAAAAACGTTGACACAACTATAAAAGGAATCTCGACCAAAGTCGACTTTGAAATCATTGACCCTAAGGAAGGATCCAACTCCTTCCCAGCGTTAGTAGGTCGACCTTGGGGTAAAAAGATGAAAGCATCAATATCCCTGGACAAAGAGAGGATCAAACTAAAAGTAAATGGACAAAAGGTCATTGTACCTATTCACCCATATCAAGGAGAACCTTGGACTGAACCTATCGATGAAGAATTCGACGTCTGACAACTCTACCAAATTCAAAACAATGCAGATTATACAGAACTCAATATCTACAGAGAAATTCATTTAGGAAACCAAGACTCAGTTGGTTATAATTCAGACACATAATTATATGATTCGGAGATCGAGAACTAAGAAACATAAGCAAGAGGGTGCTGGACTATACAAAAAGTGCATAAAAAACCCACCCAACAGTGCTTCATAGTGTCCATTGTCCCAAAAATATTTGAGAAGAAAATTAGGGAATACCCTACCTTACAACCTACCAATGTAAATACTACACAACTACCAAGATACAAGGAAAGGGATTCACCAGTCATGCATGTAGAACAAGTTTCCAAAAATATTGGTGAACATGGACGACTTCAAAGCCTAGTAGAAACTTTTACAGGACAAGCTGCTCGATGGTGGGATACCTATCATACAAGACTGCAGACCTGGAAAACAACTTCAACTTACTTTGTCAAAAGGTTTGGAGGAAAGAAGTTAACCAAACAAGCTCAGATACCCATATTCACTCAAGGACAGAACCCAGAATATCATATTAAGACATGTGAAAAAGAATGGAGAAGACTTGGATACAAGGATGAACGAGCATGGCCACACCTGTTCCCATCAACCCTCTCCGACTTACCAAACAAATGGTATAAAATGGAAGAAGCTAGAGGTGAAACATTCCTATGGCATGAACTCAGGGAAAATTTGATTAATGATTTCAACTTTATACCACAAAATGAAAACTTGGTCGAAACAACAAAACAGATTAAAGAATTTATCCAGTCAACCGGAAACAAACCCTTAAAGGATAACTGACAAACAATGAAACGCAACAATATACAACCAAGGACAAAACCACAGTCAACAAGACTATAGTTGGAAAATGAAAATACAGAAGGGAAAAGCTTCAGATGGAAATCAAACCATGTCGAAACAACCAAACCTATCTGTACAATCCTTAAAGTGGAAACAGCCGACAAACAAGACACCGACAGAATGACTGCAGTCGAATTCCCTGCCACATTGTCACAGTTTAAGGAAGGAAGTCGACCAATCAATGAAGCCAAAGCACCAGAATGGCTAGATGCTAAAGTCAAAACTAGGGAATTCGACGTCTCAAATGATTATCGACCAAAAATGGCAAAGATTGGTGACTACTGGAGTGAAGAGCAAACCACAGAGGTAGTGAACTTATTAAAATATTTCCAAGATGTATTTGCTAGAGATTATAAATACCTCAAAGGCTTAGTCCATGAAATGGGGGAAATGAATATTGACACTAAAACTGATGTTTGACCTGTGAAGAAAAGGCCATATAAACTAGCTCACAAATACAAAGAGATAGTCAAAAAGGAAATTGATAACATGCTTGTAGCAGGCATCATTTATCCTATTGACCAATCATAATGGGAAAGTCCAATGGTTGTACAACCTAAGAAACATGATCCGACCAAACTGAGAATTTGTGTCGACTTCAGAGAACTAAACAAAGTCACACTGATATACCCATTTCTGACTCCTTATGCAGATGGTCTTAAATGAGGTTGTAGGACATGAATGCTACTCATTTACAGATGGATTTTCAGGTTATAACCAAGTCCCAATAGCTACAGAAGACCAAAAGAAGACAACCTTTTTGTGTGAATTTGGCTCATTCGCTTACAAGGTTATGCTTTTTGGATTAAAAAATGCACCTGCAGTATTTTCTAGGATTGTTGTCAAAAAATTTCAAGAATATATTTACAATACCATGGCAGTATACTTTGATGATTGGACAATATACTCCATGTTAAAGGATCATTGCAAATGGCTCAGACTTATGTTGGAGAGATGTTGACAAATTCAACTCTCCCTAAACATCAAGAAATGCATATTTGTGACCCCCATAGGGATATTATTAGGGCACATTATCTATAAGAAAGGTATTAAGGTTGACTTTGCAAATATCAAAATTATCCTTGACCTAAAACCACCAATAAACCCAAAACAAGTCAGGGTGTTACTTGGCCACACAAGCTATTACAGAAAATTCATAAGATATTATTCAGATATGACCTATCCACTTGAAGAACTATTAAGGGAAGATAAATAATTCAACTAAACAGAGGAGTGCCACATATCAGTCAAAAAATTAAAAAAGAAAACTAGTCGAAGCACCAATCCTAAGGTTTCCAAACTGGTCGATCAAATTCCATGTTCATATTGATGCATCAGGCCTAGAAATAGGAGAAATCTTAACTCAACCAGGCGATGATGGAATGGATTATCCTATAGTTTACAGTAGCATAAAATTAAACAAGGCCGAGAGAAACTATTCGACAACAGAAAGACAAGCACTAGGAATGGTCTTTGCACTACAAAAATATCAACATTATCTTTTAGTTAACCCATTTATATTCTATACAAACCATCGGGCACTTAAGTATATCGTCAATAAACCACTACATCATGGAAGGATTTGTCGATGGCTACTATTATTCCAAGAATTCGAATTCAAAGTTGTTGTTCGACCAGGTAAGTTAAATGTCGGTCCTGACCATTTATCCAAAATCAACACAGGAGAAGAGCCGACAGGAGTCAAAGATGAATTACCTGATGCACATTTATTTCAGATAGAAGCAGTCCCAGCAGAATTAGAAGAAATAGACCAGTTCTTGGAAGATGGACATGCACCAACAGGAATGAGTACAAAAAAGAAGTAGATCTTAGCTATGAAGGCTGCACCATATAGTCTTATAAATGGATTCTTATATAAAATGGGATTAGATGACATCCTCAGAAGGTGTGTACTAGAACACGAACGAGACAACATTATGCATGAAGCACACTATGGACCTGCAGGAGGACATTTCCAAGCAGACACAACTGCAAAGAAAATCCAACTGTCAGGATTATGGTGGCCGACACTCCACAGGGAGTGCAAAAATTTCATCAGTCAATGTGACAGATGTCAATGACTAGGTTGACCCCTGCCTAGCACAAAAATTCCTTTGATATCAGTGAACCCAAGTTTGACATTCAAAATTTGGGCCATAGACTTCATAGGACCATTTCCTATACCAGCAAAAAGAATAGGCGCAAGGTACATCATAACTGCAGTCGAATATGTAACTAAATGGGAAAAGATTGAACCAGTTGACACATGTTCT
Organism: Pseudotsuga menziesii; assembly: GCA_001517045.1. Taxonomy (NCBI): domain Eukaryota; kingdom Viridiplantae; phylum Streptophyta; class Pinopsida; order Pinales; family Pinaceae; genus Pseudotsuga; species Pseudotsuga menziesii. Next base: position 605,543 of record LPNX010431026.1, on the reverse strand, counting down.
AGTGAGATAGCTGCTAATTTTATCTATGAGAATATCATCACTAGATTTGGATGCCCACTAACCCTAACTAGTGACCAAGGAACACACTTCATCAATAAAACTATCAAAACCCTAACCGACCAGTGCCAAATCGACCATCGTCGGAGTACAACATACCATCCTCAGTCAAATGGAGCAATTGAAGCATTTAATAAAAGATTAACAAGAGGACTAACCAAAATATGTAATGCTGATAAGGACGATTGGGACGAGAAAATGCCGACAGTATTATGGGCATACAGAATAGCATATAAACGTTCAACCAACCAAACTCCTTTTCAATTAGTATATGGACAAGAAGCAGTAGTTCCACTACACTTCCGACAACAGACACCTATCATCGCAGAGATCCTACATGTTGATGTCGAATAAGGAAGAAAGGACCGACTATTACAACTAAGCAAACTCGAAGAGCACTGACTAATGGAAATACAACATCAAGAAATCCAGAAACAACAACAGAAAGCGTGGCACGACCGAAACATCAAAAACAAAAATTTGTCGGTAGGAGACCTTTCTTTACTATACAATAGTTGAGTAAAAGGTAAACCTAAAAATCTCCATATAGAATGGATGGGCCCCTACATTGTCAAAGAGATACATACCAACGGATCAGTCTGACTAAGGATGTTACAAGGCATAGTATTTCAAAAGCTCGTTAATGGAACCTGACTAAAACGCTACAGAAACTAGAAATACACCTAAAAAAAAAAAAATCCTATAATGACCATAACCGTAAACCATAAACTATAAAAATCCAAAAAGAAAAATAGTCTCGTACATGCAGAAAACTATGACAGGAAATTACCATTTCGACAATCTACATCATGCCCATCGACCATTTTCATCGACCGACCACTTCCATCGACCATTTTCATAACCGACATCGACCAATGACCTCGATAGTCCCATCTCACATTCATGACATCGAGTGCCGAAATCAATTCACCATTAATGCACACTCAAGTATTCCAGCTGGAACATCACGTCCGCCATTAATGCACTCATCGACGAAAATATCCATAGCATCACCTATAAATACTACACTGCCGAAGGATCATTCACTGCAATTCATATAGAGAGAGCATCAGAGCATCCAGACGACTAAAAGCTGAGAACCCCTTAGTGAAATAAACCACCAAACCGATGCAATGGCACCCAAACAGACTAGAGCCTCGACCAAATCCAAGGAACTATAGACTGTGGACACACCTTTAGTCCGCAAACTAAAGAACATTAAGAATGCCAAGGTACATGAAGGCTCATGGCAAAAACTCTGGGCTGAGATGCAAGAATGGGCTTATGTTAACAAGAATCCCACTCAAGCCGCGGAGAAAATCAAATACAACACCATATTCAACTATGTGAATGCACCGCTCATGGCCAGTTTCGGTGGCACCAAGGAAACCGTCGTCAAATTTATCATAATCCAGTACCACAATGGTCGGTTCTACTTCGACCAACCGGTCGACATCTCTGGAGAAGTCATATCCAAGCTCACCGGTCTCTCAAACGAAGGAAACCCAGTACCAGTCGGTATTAAAGAAGGACTGGTCGAAGAGCTAACTGGGTTGAATTCGGGAAAAAAATCGAAGGGGTTGATGATTAGCCAAATCACAACCCAAACACCACAGATTGTGGCCAAAATAATAGTAATAACACTCACCCTGTCAAGTCGAGGCAGCAACCTCAAGTTAGACATTCTAGAAGTTGTTGACACCATTGCGACAAATAGAAGGATATACAGATAGGATGAATATGTCGTCGACATGGTCAAGACCATCTGTGAAAGATTCCAAGAAACAAGAGGAATCATCAAGTTCCCCTCCCTAATCTTATGGATAGTCATGTACCATATCTTCCCAAAGGGTAATCCAATATTTCAGGAACCATCGAGGTTCCACATGTGGAGATTTAAACCATTCTCCCAGAGAGGAAAGTTGCAGGAACTTGAAAGCGGAAAGGTCCTGTTGGAGAATTGGATTCAACAGCTCAAAGTCCGCACGACTAGATGGAGGGTGCCTCAAAACATTCGAAGAAGTCTACCGACAAACTCCCACATCCAGTTAGAAATCGACCATACCTCGGTGTGGTATATGCAGGGCGATGACTCAAATGCTAAAGCCCTCGACTATTACCCATCGATCGACCAGATCTTTCGAGAGCTCTCTCGACAGGCTAAAACCAAAATACCAGTACCAGCAGCAGCAAAGAAGATCGACTTCTTGATCGAGGAGCCGCTAATTGACCAAGAGAGAGAGGAATAATATGAGCTCAACCTCTATATCAGCACCATTGTGTCAGAGGAGACATCAGTCGAACACACTGGCCGACTTAAAATTATCATCAAACCTCTGACAGCACAGAGGAAAGAACCACATCCAGAAGAAACCCAGCTAGAGCTGTAGGTAATTACTCTGGATGAAGAAAGTGTCGTACCGACCCAGGAGCCAAGGGGAGAGACAGAGCTAGAAAACCCAGATTATGCTATCACAAAAGGCATTATTAAAAAATTGTCGAAAGAGATAGCAGCTACAAGGAAGAAGCTCAAGACACAACAACAACAACAAGGGAAAGGTAAGCTCAATCTTATCATCATCGAGTCATCAGACGATGAGGAGGAACTCACAGCTACGGCCCTCGACATAATAGAGGATGCCGCAGCAAATAAGGTGGCCGTAGAAACCTAGTTCCAGCAATTTTTTGACGTGGGAGCACTACCGGATCGACCCAAGAAATCTAAGACTACCCACATGACGACGCCTGAAAACATTGTCAATCTGGTGTTGACGCCTCCACCTCCATCACCGACAAAAGTAACAGAGGAGCAAGCACCCGAACAACATTCAGTAAGCCCACTCGACTTGTGCAAAAGTGCGATGTCGGAAGCTGTGAAGGCAAAATTCGATAAAGACAGAGATTTGCAGGCATTCATTGAGAAGCTGCCTGAGATATTTACAATGGCACATAAGATCTCTACAAAAGCACCTCTCTTTGAGACCGGTGGATACCAACCAGGACATGAATTCTAGTCCAGAACCTTTGCAACTATCACTTCCACTTTCGAGAGAAATCCCAACAAGGAAGCTGAAGTGACCACGCGTCGGACTGCAACTATCACCCCCACTACACCCTAAACCAACCGACCAGTCCCTGCACCGACTGGAGGAGAAAAACTACGGAGGACATAACCTGCCAAATTAACCAAATGTTCTCCAACTTAGACTCACCTCCCTAGCCTGACAACCCACCACTCACCCACACTTCCCCCAACCCAATCACCCCCGACCATTCACCAACTCCCTCACCACCACCACCATCTCCAACACCACCACCACCCCCCAACTCAGAGAAACACCAACACAAACATCAGCACCAACTGTGCCCACTTCTGTACGCCTTGCATCTAACCAACCAGAGGCAGCAGTCATCCCACCTCCCCAACCAGAGAAACCATCAACTACTATCCCACAAACCAAATATCTCGACTCAACTTTTGCAGGTACATAGGTACCGACACAAGAAGAGAAATAAAAGCATAAGAAGAGGAAGGAAAAATAGAGGAAGGAGCATCATGGACAACCATCAAAGGTCCATATCAAATTGAATGATGCCACTTCACTAACCAACCCAGAGCTAGGACAACTTTTGAAGACCCTAGCAGCCGAAGCAAAGACGAGAAGCGAGCAGAGACATAAGGAACTAGATGACAAGAATGCAGAACAAGTCGGGTTCCTCAACAAATGTAGGAACCTGGCCCATTCAGTAATGCCGGGCCTCGTAGAGGTCGACATAGACAAATCTCTTGAAAGGGAATATCAGCTATTTGAGAGCATGGTGTCAGCCCTCAAAGCACAGATTCAGGAAACACAAGAGGAACAAAAAGAAGAAACTGCCCGACTCCTAATGGCACAGCACACCACCTTTTCTGAAGCCTATAAAGTGCTACAAGATCACATGGAGGAGTCTGTCATAACTGAAGAAATACTGAGAGACTGGCCTGCTTACTACGGGTAAGTCTATCAGCAAACTCGACAAACCCGACAAGGGATCCAGGCCTGGGAAAGCGGGAAAACCACTGAGTAAGCACTCAGAATGACAATAGAAGAACAAATAGTGCTTGAAACAACCAAGCTGCAGAAACTCGAGAGGGAAGCACATCAGTGGGTGCAACAAGCTATCCCTAACTTGGAAAAAGTCGACATCATCTGCCTGCAAATGAAACAACTTATCGAGACTGCAGAGGAGAAGGACCAGTTTATGGGTCGTGGCATGGAGAGAATAGCAGAGGTCTCCATTTCATAAAATATGTCAATCCTATCAAGCCTGACCACACTTTTCATCGACATCCAGAAGATTTTGCAAAGTGGACAGATTTCAAACATCACCTCGTAGTAACATCCCCAGCCATTGTAGAAGTCTGTGTATAGAAAAGACCGACCATCAGACTTCACAGCCCATGAAGACCAGACACATCACAATAACTATTGAGGCCAAACAGGAAGAATTTTGTACCTCCCCGTTTCTTTGGGACGAAGAAACATTTTGTTCGTGGGGGAGATGTAGAAGGAGCAAGTTGATAAGTCGACTTGAATGATAGACGACTTAGTCGATCAGCTGACTAAGTCAATGAGCCGACTTAGTCGATCAGCCGACTAAACTAGATATTAGGTCGGCCACCTAAGGTCATGTCGGTTCACCGAACTGACAGGTAGTTATTTTGTAACCGTTTTGTAACCATATATATTAGGCTGTTGAGCTAGATGAGAAATCAGTTCAGTTTTTTGTGTCGTATGGACTCATTCATGTAATATAATCTGTTAATTTACCTACTTGTTCTTATCTCTTGTCTCTGTTTTATATGTATGTTTTAGTATGTATTATTGGTAACCTTATGTGATCTATGAGATTACAACAAGGAAAGTGCGCTCGAGACAACGCTATTTTTACTGTCGGGGTGAGCATCGGTGCTCTATTGCACTAGGACAAAATCGCTGAAGGCGCTCTATCCACATCCGACAGAAGCACCTAACATCGGCGCTCTGCGGTGCTGGGACAAAGGATCCGTAGGTGCTTTGTCCGCAACCAGCAAGAGCATCGGGCACTCTGTCTACATAGAGGAAAAGAGTCATGGCTAGGGTAAATAAAAAACCTTCCCCTCTAAACATCAAAATTAAAATTTTTATGCTTCCTTTAACTATGATGTGTGTTTAATGTGTGTTTACAATGTTTTGCAGGTGCAAAAATGATCCACACCATGGTAATTTGGAAGAAATGCAAGCATGAAATAGAGGACTATCAAGCCATTAATGATCCAGCCACCATGGCGGCTCTTCGAGACTGCGGGTTACTCAAGTACTTCAGAGTGACCGAGATGAAGGCCTATATATGCCTCTTAGAGTATATCATTGATATGTGGGACCCTGACCAATAACATTTCATGGTCGGGACCCACACACTGACTATTGATATAGATGACATATACTTCCTTACTGGGTCATCTTGCAGAGGGAGACAAGTGATTCCACATTATATGACCTAATTGACAGGTATTGTTCGTTGGCGACACATTCCCAAGTGAGAAAAATCCTGATCAAACGGATAGTGGATTGCCTATTGAGGACAATGGTTTACACTATTGGGAAAGTTGCTGGGACCAAATCTGCTCATCTGACCACCATGGAACACATGTTATATTCCATAGAGTGTAGCGGCACCTATAGTCTTCAATTGGGGTGAAGGTATGCTAGTCATCCTAAAGGACCAGTTGAACAAGTGTAGACGATGACATCTCAAGCAAATTGGCTATGGAACAGTGATAGTATCCTTCATACTAGAGAAGGTGCATCATATGAGACCTCAAGTAGTCGTGAGAAGGTTAGACGCTGAGGATCCTAGGATGCTTAGATGGGTCTATGTCATGGCCTGTCACAATGGTGGGGATTCCAAGTTTGTTTATGAATCATTCTTCTTTCGTTGGTTGAGGAACCAATTATTTATGATAGAAGACTATGCCTACGAGGGAGCAGAATTCTATGAGGACCCAGATCTTCCACTACCAGAGGGAGAGGAGTGGGACGACTGAGGTAAGAAAGATGCTATGAATTATGTTTTTAATTTTTAATTTTTATTATTTTTATCTTGTAATACCGAGATATGTGAAAATGATTTGTGCAGACATTGGACCTGCTCGTCCAGCTAGAGCATCGCCTATTGAGAGGTGGGTAGCAGTTAGAGACATCGTGGTTCATCGCACTAAAATAGACAAGGAGCTCGGGGAGATTGAGGAGAACCTGCAGTGTTTGAATGTAGGGATACCTGATGTCTCTACCGATGTCCTACCTAGGAGCTACCAACATCAGATCATGGGAGTCTCAGGCTGGTTTGCTAGGCTACTCTATAGAGTGGCCCAGGCCATTATGTGCTATCATGAGCACCACCGCGATGACTAGTCCACAAAGACCTCTCATTTTTGTAATGTATTTACAAGGAAAGATTCGAAGCTTCATTTTTCCCCCGTATATGTATGACAGTCCTAGACTTTGGGTGATCTGAAAGCTTGATGCTTCAACACATTTTGTATCTCAACTTTACAGTTATATATATATGACAGACTTTATCTACAGATGTGTGTGAAAAAAATGTGATGTGTGAATGTATACCTACTTATGAATTTAAATGTATGGCTTTTTGTGTTATAATGAACTTACCTATGAGCAATATACCAATCTAGGACAAAATTTTCTTGGGAACCATCCACAACATTCAAGTGTCTTGGAATGTGTTGATATAATACTTTCTCAAAATACCTTTCTAATATCCTAATCCTTCGGAAGGTACGAAGGAGTAAGGGGTTCCAGATGGTGTGACTCGATTTAGCTATTGAACCACTAATTTTGAGTCTAGGTAAGCTCTAATCTACCTTACATCATTGGATAGGGATTCAGTCAAAAATCCAATCACTACATGATACTCCGTGAGATTGTTGGTGGAGGGACCTAAACAAACACCACCTGAAATCACCAGATAACTTGTAGGAAAGTACAGTACCCAAGATGTCAATGCAAGATTCAATATGTAACGATCAGCACCATCCATGAAACCGGTAAAAGTGGTCATCTCTCCATTAAACATAGGACATACATAAGTAGGGTTGCGAAAAAAACACATCTTATATCACACAAAAAACCACACTTTTAAAAACAAGACACACAACAATCTATAAACAGTATTTACAAAGAGCCTATGCTAGATTACCTAGGCATAGTATATTTTAAGGTAGAGCCCATTGTGGGGCTCTCCCATGGGTATCCCATCGTAGTCCACTAACTCATATGCACCTTTTTCCAAAACACAACTGATAATGTAAGGTCCATGCCACATAGATTCAAATTTACCTGCCCCATGCTTATCATGTTTCCAGTCATATGTCAAGACCAGATCTCCTTCATTGAAAGAGTGAGGTTGAACAGATCTTTCATATTAGGATTTCATCCACCATTTGTGTTCCTCATTAGCTAAGGCAACATCATGACAAGTTTCGTCAAGCTTATTCAAATACAAAAATCGTTCTTCTTCTATAGTGGTGTTAGGAAAAAGTTTCACAAAGAGCTTTAGAGAAGGAATTTCGCATTCTATTGGGAGAGTAGCCTCTAGTCCATACACCAATTGAAATGGTGTGAAACCAGTGGAAGTATTTACAATAGTCCTGTAGGCCCAAAGCGCAGAAAATAGTTGCAAATTCCAATTTGATTTGGCCTACCCTACCATCCATTGAAACATGGTTTTTAAAACTTTGTTAATCGCTTCAACCTGGCCATTATATTGAGGGTAGTAAGGCATAGAGTTATCATGTCGAATCCCTAACTTCATACTCAATTATGCCATCATTTTATTCTGGAAATGTGACCCATGATCAGTCACAATGGCCCTAGGAATATAGAATCTAGCAATGATATGGTTAAATAGGAAAACCACAACTATTTTTTTGTCTTCGGCATATGTGGAAACAGCCTCAACCCATTTAGTAAAGTAGTCCATAGCCACAATAATGTATCCATGTCCCCTGATTGAGGTAGGTCTACAATGCACAAAGTCTATGCCCCATTTTTCAAAAGGGCCAACTGCTACGACAGGATGGAGAGGACCTGGATGGGTGCACTTCTTAGAGGTAAACATTTGGCAGGGCAGACATTTCTTGACAGTTTCAATAAAGTATTTGAAAATGGAAGGTCATAAATACCTTGCACGCAAAATTTTCTAGGCAGTAGCCAACCCAGAGAAGTGACCACCACAAGCTCCAAAGTGACAATCATTCAAAACGATTTCAACTTCTGCATGGGTGATACAACGCCATAATATAGAATCAATTCCACGGTGGTATAAGTTATCATTTAAAATGAGGTAATACTTGGCCTAGTGGCAGATGCGACGACACTCATCGCGAGTGGCATTGGGTTGATATCGTTGGGTCTAGAGATAGAGAATAAAGTCTCCATACCAGGGATCATTCATGCTAATGAGAAACAAAAATTCATCAGGTAATGAATCGATGGGCTCTTTTTCCTCAGTAACACGGGGAAGATCACACATAAGCTCTACAAAAACAAGTGACTTATTCGAAGTGGTTTTAAAAAATTCCAACTTGAACTCCTAGAGGATAACAATCCAGTGTGATTATTTGACCCTAAGTACCTGACGAGTCAAGACATAATACATGGGGTTGGCATCTGCATAGACAATAGTTGTGCGAAACAGGATGTAGTGATGGAACTTTTGAACCGCAATGACCATGGCCAGAGCGAGTTTCTCCACATGTGAGTACCGGGTTTCAGAGTCAAGAAGACTCTTACTAGCGTAGTAAATCACATGTTATTGGTCATGTTGATCAATATGAACTAGGACCATATCGATGGTTGATAAGGATGCAGCCACATACATGGAGTAATCATTTGTATAATCAGGTGGTTGCAGCACAGGTGCATGCGTAAGAGCATGTTTGAGATTGTTAAACACATGTTGCACTAAGTCATCCCAAACAAAAGGTGTGTACTTTTTTAACAAACACATGAAACCATGGGTCTTTTCTGCATAGTTGTAGACAAAACAACGTAAACGTTTTCCTTCCCTTGAAAACTTTGGAGTTCTATTACATTTATGGGAGCAGGTAGAGCCAGGATGGATTCAATATTCAAAGCGTCAATACGGATACCATTCTTGGACACGATGCAAACAAGGATTCGACCAGTTTCGACATAGAAAACACATTTATGTGGGTTCAAGCGAATGTTGAAATGACAACATCTAAGAAAACTCACTCTTAGATGATCCACGTGGTGATCTCGCTGCTTTGAATGAGCAGGCGGGTCATCAAGATAGGGCTCCACAATGTGTTTGATATCATGAAAAGCATATGACATTGCGCGTTGAAATGTAGCACTGACATTTTTTAAGCCAAATGGGAGTTTGTGATGGGAAAAGGTCCCCCATGGGCATATGAAATTTGTCTTATGTTTATCTGAAGGGAGAGCTTCGATCTGATTATAGCCAGAGAAGCCATCCATGAATGAAAAGATGACACTTCTGGCACAGCTATCGATAATTTGGTCGATGTAGGGGGTAGGGAAATTGTCTTTTGGACAAGCTCAATTCAAATCCCGAAAATCGATACAAAGCTTGATAGTACTCTGCTTTTGTTCACGGGAACTATATTGGACACCCATTCAGTCAAGGGCATGGGGTGAATGAAACCAACCCTAAGAATTTTTTCAACTTCCTCCTTAATGGCTTCTACTTTTCATGGATGTACCTAGCACAATTTTTGGTGAACTAACTTGGCACCAAGGTAGGTTTTAGTCTCATGGACAACAATGGACGGATCAATCCCTAGAATTTCTTCATAATTCCAAGCAAAGACATCTCTAAATTCCTTGAATAAGGTCGTATATGACTAAACCTCTAAAGGTGAATAATTCTGGCCTATTTGAATAATCTTTGAAACACCATGTTTCACTGATATATCCACCGAATGGTTTTGGTAATATTGCATAAATTACCCTCAGATTGGACACCACGAATGAGGGTCGAGGACTGAGGGTCTGTGACTATATCATACAAAACCATGGACATGTCTTCTGCCACATGGCAAGGGGGAATGAAAGAATATCTATGGTGATGATATTTCCAAGGAATCTCCTCTAGGGACATAACTTCCATGATGGACTCATCAGAGGGAAATGTATGCAAAATATAATCAAGATATGGGGGGGGGGCTGTCTAGCCAATATGGTAGGTGCTATGGATATCAGGCCACCAACAAATGATCATTGATGGTGGGGTCATTGGTGGTTTGAATGGCATTGTATACTTACTCAAAAGGACTAAGTGATGTTGATTCAACAATATATTTTCCTTTGTCTATGATAGAGGTAGAAATCATATTTATGGATGCAGTCTGCGAAGCAGGAGGAGGATTTGACAATAGGAAGAATCCCATGAGTGAATATTATTTAAGAAGGCCTACTCCAATATTCTGATACTATGGGGTAGTCATAATTGGAAAGTTTTTCTCATCATTTGTAATAGCATTAGGTGTTGTGAAATGTAACTGATCTATCGTAACGATCCTTCCTTGGAATGGGAACTTGACAATCCAAAAGACGGACGATGCTACATATTGAAAAGCATAGAACCAGTTGCGACCTAGGAGTAAATTTTAATACAAAGGAGCATCAACAACTTCAATATGAATGGAAATTGATTTCCCCCCTGGTTCTACCTAGAGAGGCGGGAGTAATCCATACGGTTGAAATGCATGACCATCGAAGGCCTTGAGTGTGGTCAGTGAACGATTAATCTCAGGAGAACCAATGGCTCTCCAACAAGACAGCGACATGGCCATAGTAGAGGCTCCCTCGTCCAATACGGTGCAATGTATGTTCTTTTCAGTAATCTTTGTGGTTAACTAGAAAGCCAACTGATGTGAGAGCCTATATTTAAAATCATCCAATTTGAAAGCAATGATGTTACTATTCTTAGGATCCATAGCTCCAAGTGTTGTTAGCACATTTTTTTGCTGTGTGGGACAAGTTTGGAGTACCTCTAGGGTTGACATATCGTAGGGTGCCTGGGACAAATATTCTACAATGTTATTGTATTGGGTAGCATGTGCATTAGGATTAATAACAGACTTACGAATTGTACTCTTGGGTGGGAGAAAAATTGCATCAAGCATAGGTTTCTCGATGTGAAGGCCATTACTTGGAGGGGTGGGTGGAAGATGAAGGTTTATCATATGGAAACTCATCATGTTTATTCTTTCAAGGGCGGTCATAACTATGTGCTCTTGTATTCAGGTTAATCGTCCCACTTGACATCATTTTTACTTCATCAATGGATGAAGAAGGCCCATGCAAATATTGATGATCAATCAATTGTTGTTGAGAAGGGAAAGGGTCTGTAAGAACTATCATGGTGGGTGAACTTTTTAAAAACTTGTTAACTTCCTCTCAACGAGGACACTCTTTGGTGAAGTGATCACCTCCACAGATTAGGCAAGGGTACTTTACCTTTCTCTTATTTTTGGAATCGACATCAGGATTTTGTGGTCTACTACCTTCCTGTTGATTATCGAATTTCTTTGATTTATTTTTACCTTTCTTTTTTCCACCCAAAGATTCAGTAGATTGAACCGCATTTACCTCACTGGAAGCAACAGGAGGGGGTGCAGTTTTGGGGGGTGATGCTGGTTGACTTACTGGTGTGGCGGGTTGAGTTTGTTTCTTGGTAGATTTCATCGTTGTTTGAGTTTGAACTAAACCAAGGATGCCATCTGCAGGTGGTTCAGTTGCAGTTCTTGTTGGGTCCGATGTGGGACGAAGAGCATGAGGAATTAAATCATACAAAGTATTTGACTGGGAATAAACCAAGTCTAAGTACTGAGTGCGGCTAATAGCTTGCTCCTTCGTAACAACGCCTCCCATGGAAACATCTCTAGAAATAGGGGGAAGTAAAGATTTTGTGAACCAATTAGCAAGTAGCTGATTAGGAATAGGAGCCTTAATTAACCTATGTCTTCACCTCCATTCATGGATATGATCGAAGATATGAGTTGAGTTAGTTTGTTGAAGTGAGGTTAACATGTCTGTACCTATGTCATACTGGATTGGTAACTGAAAATGAGTTAAAAAAATACATTGCTAAAGCATTAAAATCCCATAAAGAGTGTTATGGTAGCTCTATATACCATTTTGTAGCAACGCATGTGAGGGTTCTCTGAAATAACTATAGGAGGATTGAACCATCCATTAGAGAATTTGATGAACACCCTAGATGAAAATTCATCACATGGTTCTTAGGGTCTTCACGGGTTTTTTTCTTGAATTTTGGTATATCTGAAGGTAACTTGATCGGAATAGCCATCCAAGAGGGATCATGATGTATAGGATCGTTAATCAATCTGGACAAATCTGGTAGATCTAATGTAGCCAAAAATGGCAATTGTTTATTGGGTTGAGGATATTTGTAATACCGGTATGGAATTTGTAGACCAATAGGACCATAAGTAGATTTATAAACGTGGATAGATGATTCCCCCACAACCGGTTGATTTGGTGGTTGGTTACTAGAAGGTCCACTAGGCGGTGGGCCTCCAGGGGGTGGGCTTCCGGAAGGTGGTGGTGGTGGTGGTGGGCCTCCAGGAGGAGATGATGTTGGTGTTCCTTTAGGTGGGGGTCCTCCAAGTGGTGGTCCTCCAGATGGTGGGCCTCTAGGTGGGGGTCCTCCAGATGGTGGGCCTCCAGGTGGTGGTCCTCCAAATGGTCCACTAGGTCCTCTCAAGGGTCCCCCAGGTAGTGGGACTTCGGGTGTACCACCATACCCTCCAGCAGTGTTTAAAAAATATCCTCGATAGGATGGGACATTAGACCAATTTGGTTGTCCCCAAGGGACAAACACATTTCCAGGGTAAGGCATTCCAGGATAGACTGCCACCGATGGTGCTAGTTGATAATCTTGGTGAACCATAGGTGGTTGATTCCCGAGATAAGTATATCCCCAAGAAATTTGAGTAAAGGTGGGTTGGACCCATGAGGATCCTCCCTAGACAAAAGAAGGTACAACCATAATGGTATTAGGAGGAGTCATTTTCACTACTCGGGGTCATGTTGGTAAGTTATGCCCCATACTAGAAATGGTCCCTCTAGTATTATGATGGAACTTGTGTTGGGGAATGCCCCCCAAGTGTAGAAACTATTGGAGAATTTGAAATGGATGGGTAATTTTGACTGGGAGTGGGGGTTTGAACTAGATTTTGAGTAATCAAATTTTGGGTCAGTGACTTTGGGAGAAGAGTTACTTGAGGTGGTGAAAGAGCATGATACCCAGGTGGAGTTATTCTTGAAGGACTAGGAAGAGGAGATAGACTTCTCCTCCTCAACTTTTATTCAATTTGGCACAAATTCTCAATAGAATCACAGAAAATTTTCTTCATTCGATGGAGCATTTTGGATGAATCGTCTTAAAGGGGAAAGTACAAATGAATCTAGTTCAGTTGTAGTAGTTACATATTTAGCAATGGATTGTCCTAGGGAGGTTCTCCAAAAGGAGAATTTGGGCCATATTTTGCTTCTATGGCTTCATTGGGTGGGTGATTGAATGTCCAGTTTGATGAGCCGACTTGACCTTCCGTTGGAAAGTGAAAAGTTGTGTTAGCCGCGGGAGGCAGTTGGACCAAAGGATTATCATAAATAGAGAAATATTCTATCATTTCAGTAGCTTAATTATTTTCTATACAAGCATCAGTAGAATATGGTCGTTCCATGGTTTCACCTTCGTGTCCTTCCCCGACAGGAGGAGAGTCAGGTGGTAAACCCTACAATCTACGAGAACGCCTCGCAAATTGCTCAGCCAGGGTGATGGCTGAAATTTTCTACCCTAGATCAAAAAAGAAGAAAACACACATAAACAAACCTACGCAAGCTAATGCTACAAGCAAAATTAAATGACAGGATGGGTTGAAGATATCCAGTCTCTCACTAGCATTGTCAAGTTGTTGCAACTCGTGATATACCATAGGGTCCAACAGTGAAATGTGACAAGGAGGATTGGGACCGTACCCTTTCCTGAACACCCGATTACTTGGATGACATGTGCGTAGTAGCTCCCCGAGTGTTGTTCTCGGTGTATTTCTCCAACAAGACGTCCAAATGGATTTTCTCAGATATTTAAGGAATCCTAGAAGGGTCTCTCGATATACACAAAGTACGCAGGAGCTCAAATCCATGTTAGTGTTGTCTAATGCAAAATCGTTTGAAAGGGGCCCTCCAATATACAATTGAGTATGTGAAGTGCCTTTCTATATACCTCAAGGGTACATGAAATGTCGTTCTATATACCAAAGGTATGTGGAGGAACCACACAAACTTCGAGATGTAGGGCAGGCATGAAACGACAACTCCCATGTTTAAAGACGCTGGAACATGTCTTGTCCTATCACTCAAATTACTATAAATTTTAGCCTAGGATACCATTTATTTTATCTGAATGGTTAGTGAATTTTTGTGAGGTGTATTTAAAATGAAAATTTTAATCTATATGTGATGCAAATTATTTTTCCTTCAATGAGATCTATCTAGAGTAGGGAAGAGACCTTTCATTTTCCTTCAAAAACCCACCAATTCAATGCCACTTTCAACAACTCAATTGCAATACCTAACAAGCAATTCTTGAAAGAATTCTTCAAACACTAAACTTTTTCACCAATAAGAACTCTAATTATTTGAATCAAGAAAAGAAAATTAAGCCTCTAATGTTTATCAAAGTTAAATCTTCTCAATCACACCAAAAATATCTACTTGTCTAAATCACTCATGCAAGCCAAGAATAAGCCTTTCCTAAGCATAAACAAGACAAGACAACTAGTTTATTTTTGTATTTTCAAATATAATCCTGAAACATAAAGAACATAAAGCAGCTAAAGCAAACTAATTTAAGAGAGGATACATATTTTCTTTTTCATAATAAACCTTTTAGAGACTGGACCACACAAATCAAAAAAAACAAAACTGATCTTTCACACAATTCCTTTTCACTATGACTCCTTTGCTAAAAGAGGAACTAAATGTTTTGAGACAGAGCTCAATAAGTGAGAATAAGACTGTCAAAACCACCAAACTCAGCAATCAAGCACTCAAGAAAAACACACTGGAAATGTTCAGAGAAATAAAAACATCAAAAAATAAAAATTGCAGGCAATATAGGAACCCACCTCGGCGCACAGAAGAAGGCTGCACCAGAGCACTGATAGGAAATCGACACTTTTCTTCCATTGCAACAAGGAACCGTCGATGCTCTATGTAAAATGAGAAAAGGCGTCGATGATGCTTTCTGTAAATAGGAAAAAGGTGCCTATGGGACAACAATGCTCTGTCAGATCAAGATAAGTGAGCTGACAGATCTGTAAATGAAAAATTAAATATCTGGACAAGGAACCAAAATTGGAATGAGCTGGACTGATAGAAGTAAAAACAACTTCCAAAAGAGGAAATTAATAGAGTAACAAGATGGACCACTCACCTTATTCACTGAAATGAGCTAATGAAGAAAATGTGAATTTCACAAGTGATAAAGTTACCAACAATTGTGGATCTAACTAGACCTACTTCCAGATATGTCTGGATCTACTCCAGATCTGACAGGATTAAGCTTTACCCAATATGGTCTCCAATTTTGTTTCAAGGAATTTTGTAACCAGTGCAGACACCGCTTGTTCCTCTACCCTGTGTGATACAAGCATAGAACAAAAGAAACACAACAGTATATCCTTTTCCTATATAGTTAATTTACTCAACATAAAACCACTCTCATACCTCATATCTTAATGCTTTTGTCCTTCTTCCTATATTTTGCATGCAACCTTCAGTACCTGCAATGAAATATCAAAAGGCAACACTACAAGATGACAACATCATGACAAATTAACAATATATGCTAGTGATCAAGTAATCTAACAATATTTAATTGATATTGACACAAATTAAGTATGGGAAAGGGGAGCAGTTTTGTATTAATGAATAAAGAGGGTAAAGCTACAACCAAATCCTTGTTGTTTCCATATTTTTCCTCCACAATGGACTTACAACACTCCTCACTCACAACAATCTCTTCACACATAGACTCACTCAAACTTGCCTCCAAACCAAATCTCATTCCAACAATATAAGGGTGCTTTCTTTTGGCTTCCTCTCACTCACTCTATGAAGGATTCATTTATAGGCCAAATGACATGAGATTCACTTAGGAAATGGATAGGAGGTGATCCCAACAGGTGAGGAAGGAAAATTCCACCTCTCCTTAGCTAGTAGGAACCAACTCCACAGAGGATTTCACAAGGAAGCTTCTAAAATATTATTTTTTCAAGTTTTAGGTCAAACGACGCTCCTAGGTGAAGGTGAAAAAGCATAGGTGCGTCTTTCTCACAAGGAAAGAGCATCGACGACGACTATTGTCAACAGAAAAAAAAGGTGTCGACTCTCTTTGCTCCACAAGACAGTGCACAGACGATGCTCTGTCATAACTGAGAAAAAGCGTCAGTCTCACTAAGGATGGAAAAAATCTGGAATCTCTGACTAGGATTTTTGAAAGGGTCATCAGGCACTAGTGGATTTTTCATGTGCGACACACATCGAATCTATGATGTGCTTACTTGTACCGAACCCACTAGTAAATGTTACCAATAAAATTGAAAAAAAAACTTTCCGACAAACATTTGTACACCAATGTTCGGTGATATGACATATGTAGGGAGCATCATGGTGCTTTTACATCACATCAACACACATTAAACAATCCATTTACATTGTATAAATGTACTGGGGCTTCTAGTTCATGTCCACACTTCTAGCTCTCTAGGAAACTCCTCTAGGTTGTAGCTCGAGGATGCCTAGTAACTTCAATATTTTTACTGGTTTTCTAAATGGATCAAGTCAGATGACCAATAAGACCTCACTCACTCAAGACATGCATAATACTCAATCAAATAGATAAGGCTTCTAACTATCAATGTTCAGAAAGTTTTTATCAAAGGTGAATAAATGAAGAACTCATTATGCTGGCAGATTCATATATGAGGCACTCACACATGAATGGCTAATCATAACAAGGAAAGATACTTGCAATTCAAATCGTCAACACAGAGATAGGATGACAACTTTCTGGTATTAGACAAAAAGAATAAACCTGAATCAAACATCCAAGCACAAGTACATAATAGAAAATAGATGGAACCTAAACATATAATGGCAAAAGAGCTTATATTAAATGATAAAGCACATGAGAAGCTTGAATATAATAAGTGTCTAACAATCTTCGAAGTCAAACCATCTCTTCAACATTAGTCACAAGCTTTATATCCTTTACAAAACTTATTTCAGATCCTGAAAAATTGGATCGAATTTACTAAAAATAGATAAACATAATTGTTTTGCAAAAATTAGGTCAAAACCCCTAACTTAAGTACTAATATACCTAAATCCAACACTTTCTTACTCCTCGAACTCTTTAATAACTGCAGTGAACACTGAATTAGAACTTGGACTTTCTATCTGGAAGACAAGTCACACTTTGTCAGAGTAGGTAGGATTTGTGACCTTACTTCACCTCGCTGGCACCTTCAAAACTGGAATAGACCCAAGGTATTGGTGCCTTTAATTAATTTTCTACCTTATAAATCATCCATGAGGTATTTGGATCAACCAAAGTTGGTTCTATGTGGAACTATGCCTTTGTGCATTGTTCTGCACTTTTGGCGGCTAAGAAAGCAAAATTATGGGTCTGTAAGCTGTCGAAAGCTCTATTTTTCGGTGGCTAATGAACAACTGCAGTGTTCACCTAAGCCACCGAAAGCTCAGTTTCTTCAAAATTTATTAAAACTTTTAATCACCCTTTGTCCTGAGGCTTTACAACTTCAATTCTGACCTTCTAGTATTTCTACAACCTGCATAGGGTTTGGAATAGCAACAGCATCACAGGCTGCCTCCGGATCCTAAAGGCTTATTGCTGCCTCTGCTAGGGTTTCCAGCACAATGTGTGCTTGAGATTTAGGGTTTGAATTCTTTGTCTACAACCTCGACATTCTGATCATCCTATAGAGCCTGGCGTTGTCCTTCACTAAACTCATATTTTTTTTTTGGAGTAGGATATACATCCCTCTCATTTCTAGAAGAGAATCATGCAATTCAGTATTTATTTTGGTTAATCTTGCATTAGTTATTTTTATTTCTCTCTCTAATACATCTAGTTCATATTCTTGCCCTAATAGCTGGTTGATTCTCTGGGACCTAGGTTTACTAGAAGAAGCCCCTATCACTTGTTCAACTAGATCCTCCCTTGGTGTAGGTGAGGGAAACTCCTCATGCTCTACTACAGCCTTCTTTGTTAGGTCTACTCCATGCTCCTCTTCATCCTCAGAATCGATGTATGGCAGGTTGAGGATATTTTTACCTTGTGTTGGAGCCTCCTCCTTCTCTGTTCTGTTACTAAATTCTAAGTTCTTTTTGGCCTTCTTAAAAGCTGGAGAATTTTGGTCAACTACAATTGGAGAGATGGCTCTCCTATTCCTTTTTCCACTTCTAGGGGTGGAATACCTTTTTGAAGGGGAATTCTTTTTGTCCTCTAGCTACAATTCTGTGTCAAACTCATTCCAGAATAGGAAGAATGTCCAGTCGACATTTCTCCTTTGCAAAATATCTTGGACAATTAGCTTCATCAAGACATGGTGATATAACCTGCCTGCAATCTTGGTTGGCTTGGCCCTAACCTGATGAGCCATTTTAGTCAGGATTTTGGTGAGGTAAAAAGGTAGGTTCAGGGGGTTCCTGTCAATGAAATGATTCATTGTCTTGAAGTGTTATATCATCACGCTATTATATCTGCCACTTGTTGATGAGACCCCTGAACCTTTTCACAAAATCTATAGCATCCTACATCCTTGAATAGCTGACATACTTGTGGATTTACTTATAGGTAACCAATGTCACCCAGATATTATCTTAGGGCAGGTCCTCCTCCTCTCTTCATCTCCTTGAATGTTCTTCTGTACCTGCAAAATTTGAAATTCAAACCCTAGGGAAGGATATTACAATGATGGATCCAGGGAGGGCTTGGATTAGTGAGGATGCATGCAGGAAATGTGGAACAAATTGAGGTGAGGGTGATGATTTTTAGGGGACAGGTTGTTCAATTGGGATTTGAGAAAACTGATAGAAAATTCTAATGAGACCTGTGAGCTTTCCAGTGCTATAATCGTTCTAACTAGATTTTAATTCTTTGTGGTGGTTCAATTATAGTCATGGGACATGTGTAAGGATGAGAGGGTTAGGGTTCAAATATTTCATATTTCTTTCAAAACGACGCCTCCTACCAACTATTGATTAACGACAGATCTAGTCTTTTTGGCGGTTAACAACCTGATGCGAATGCTTTCCATTCTGACGGTGTTTGATTGTGATGGATGCGCTAACCCTTTTCCCCTTTTGGAGCTTTCGATGGTTAAGGTAGTCTTGGTTCCACTTTTAAAGCTACCAAAAGCTGGGATTTTCGGTGGCTAATGAACATTGATATGTTTGCCTAAGACACCTGAAGCTGCTTTTCAAAAATTTCATTAAAAAATAGAGTCAATGAGCTTTCGGTGGTTAATGTAGTCCTGAGTCCAATTTTCAAGCTGTCGAAAGCTGAGCTTTTTGGTGGCTAATGAACTGTTGAGATGTTTTCCTAAGCCATTGAAAGGTAAACTTTGAATTTTATGAAGAAACAGAGTACAAGGTGTTCCAACTTTATTAAACAAACAAAAATATTTCATATTGTGCACTGAAATATTGATCACTATGAAATAAATCTTATGAGTCTTACCTATTGAAGACTAAATTATTTAGGAGACAACATATGGCTCCTACTGGGGGATGGGAACCTTCCTGTGAGGTCCCAAGAACCCCAGAACAAATGCCTTTCCTGAAAAAAATAAGAATTAAACCTATCTTCTACTGTTCCATTGGGCATGGAGTAATTTTGCAAAAAACAAAAACAGAAAATAATATTTTACAATAATAAGGCTTTGAAGCCTTAGATGAAATAGAGTTTCAGAAATCGCCCATTGACTGGGCCATCAAACACCTCCTCACCTTCCATATTTTGCAGTTTGAAAGTGTTGTTCTTTTGCACTTGAGCTATCACAAAAGGGAATATCCACAGAGAATCAAATTTTCCATGCTTTCCCTTGTCCTTCCTGACAGCAACCCATTTCAGAATCCAGTTTCCAACCTGGAAATTGTCCACCTTTTCCTTCTTGTCAAAAATACTTTTAATCTTCTTTTGGTGATCTTCTGACTTCTCCGCCACCTGTTCCCTGACTTGCTACAACTCAACCAAATTAAGCATCCTCCTTACCAGGTCATTCGGTTCATCCTGCTCTTCTTGAAAGAACTTGGCTACTGGTAGAATCAGTTGAATGGGAAAAATGGCCTCAGTACCATAAACCAACTTAAATGGAGAAGTCCCTTGGATTTTTTGTTGGTCACCCTGTCCGCCCATAGAGAAAACTTTATCTTAGAATCCCAGCTCTTCTAATTATTCTCCAATAGCTTTCTGATGACTCTAACTAGGCTCTTATTGGATGACTCGACAAGGCCATTTCCTTGAGGGTAATAGGAAGTGGAATGCACCAATTAAATTCCCATTGACTCACACATGTTAACCAATTCCCTAACTTTAAAATCCGGTGCATTATCAATCACTAGACTTATTGGGCAGCCAAATCTGATAAATATGTTCTCATATAAAAACTTCATGATGAATTGGTGAGTGGCATTCCTTGTGGGGACTACCTCTATCCACTTGGTGAAATAATCTGTGGCTACTAGGATCGACTTGTGCTGACCACTTGATGAAGGATTAATATCACCTATGAAATCAAGACCCCACTGCTAGAAAGGACCATTCACTACAATAGGTCTAAGGGGAAAAGATCTTAGCTGTTGCTTTCCTATGAATATTTAGCATTTGTCACAGGCTTTTACAAAGGTACACACATCAGAGAAGAGAACAGGACAATAGTACCCATCCCTCAGAATCTTGTGGGCTATAGTCTTCCAGTAATGATGCCCCCCACATGTGCTTGAATGAAATCAATGTATGACCTGAATTGACTCTTATTTATCTAAGCATCTCAACAAAACACCAGAAGGATATTTCCAATACAACAGCTTATCAATTGTACAAAATTTAATAGACTTAAGCTTAAGAGCCCATGCTTGAGTCAGGCTCAGCCCAAGGGGAACTTCTAAACTTTGCAAGAAATGAATAATACCTAAGTACCACTCACATGAAGACAAGTTCTCAGCCACCTGTTGGTTGTCATGCTACTCCCGAACTGCCTCTGCTGCTACCTATGTTGCTACCTCTATCTGCAGGTTTGTTGAACTTATACCAATGAAATTCATTCTCAATAGATCACGATTTTATTCATGCATGAGCTTAGCTAGGCCTTGGCCTTCACTAGCTCGGTGGGATTTACTTATATTTCAAAATCAATATGCTTGGAAATCCATTTGACTCTCTTTTCATCAATGTCAGGCTGGGTCAAAACATCCTTCACAGCAGTTGAAGGGACATAGGCAAGGACCTTTGCATGTAGAATGTAAATCCTAAAGGCCTTTAGTGACTTAATGAGAGCATAGGCTTGTTTCTCGATAGGATCATACTTCAATTCAGCATCCATCAATGTCTTACTGAAGAAGGAAATGGGGTGATCAAGGCCTTCATCATCTTTCTGTAACAGAACTGCTACCACTGTGTCATAGGAAGCAAAGGAGAAAATGTAGAAACCCTTGGTGTAGTCTGGACTAATCAAAGTGTGAGCTTCCATGATAGCCTTCTTTATGGCTTCAAAAGGGTTTCTTGCTTTCTCTGTCCATTTGATTTCAGCTTCCTTCCTCAACATAGAGGTTATGTGTTTTACCAACTCAGAAAAATTTGGGATAAACCTCCTGAAAATTTTTATCTTACCTAGGAATGACTGAATGTCCTTTTCTGACCTAGGTATGGACAGCTTCTGGATTGCTTCAACTTGAACAAGATCAATCTTCACACCTTCTGCTGAAACTATATGACCTAGTAGTTTTCCCTCCCTGGGAGAAAATTGAGACTTCTTTGGGTTCAAAGATATCCCAAACTGTCTACATTTCAAAAACACCCTCCTCAAGTGTTGCAAATGTTCTTCATGGATGTTGGAGTAAATAGTGAGGTCATTAAGGTATATCAAAACAAACTTGTCTTTCAATCCCACAAAAGCTATGTCCATGGCTCTCTAAAAGGTGGCCCCAGCATTCATTATCCCAAATGGCATCTTGGCATACATGAAAGTACCCCAGGGAGTGGTAAATGCAGTTTTCTCTTGATCGTCAGAATGTACAGAAACTTGATTGTAGCCAGATAAACCATCTAGGAATGACATGACACTAGCTCCTGAGACTCTTTGCAACAGATGCTCCATCTTGGGTAAGGGGTAGTTGTCTTTCTTAGAAAATTTGTTTAGGTTTCTGAAATCAATGCATAACCTGATCTTCCCATTTGTCTTCCTCACTATCACTAAGTTTGCAATCCATTTGGAATATCTCAGTGGCATTATGATTTTTGCATTAAGGAGCTTTTGGATTTCTTTCTCAATCACTGGTAGAAGGAGGGGACTGATAGGTATTAGCTTTTGTTTGAAAGGGATGGTGTCCTTTTCTAGGGGAATCCTATGTTGGATGATAGTTGTGTCATAGGTTTTCATATCACTGTATTCCCAATAAAATACATCAAAAAATTCTTTCATAAGACTACAAAGTTCTTACTTCTAATCAGCAGTTAACTCAGAGGACAAATTTACCAATTTTGGATGACTTTGGCTACCTAGGTTGTGCTCATGGACAGCAGGGT
Source organism: Pseudotsuga menziesii (assembly GCA_001517045.1). Classification (NCBI taxonomy): domain Eukaryota; kingdom Viridiplantae; phylum Streptophyta; class Pinopsida; order Pinales; family Pinaceae; genus Pseudotsuga; species Pseudotsuga menziesii. Next base: position 582,533 of record LPNX010431026.1, on the reverse strand, counting down.
CTTTCTCCCTTTTCACCGGTTTAAAGGGGACATCGTTATGATCAAAAATATCTTCTAGGGGCACTAGACCCCGAGGTATATAATTGCTAAGAAGCTAAACAATATTATGTTTTCCTATTTTATCTCCTGATTTGGGCCTCTGGGATTCTTGCATATTTAGGTTTTCTTAATCATTATGCATATTAGAAAACTCATCTATGACCTAGAGCAATTTACTGAGTTCATCATCATTTTCAAAAAATTTCACATTATCAAGGAGGGATGGATTGTACTTGACTTGGATCTCATATCTCAACTTAGGAGGAAAAGGGGGAATGAACATACTTGTAGAAATAGCAAGGGAATCAGCTAGATGGTTCATAGCTCTAGGTATATATGAGAGTTCAAAAAACATGAAGGAGTCCCTGAGTTTCCATACCTCATCTATGTATGCCTTCGGCCTTACATTCTTTGCTTGAAAAGTATTGTTCACCTGCCATATGATGAGATCTACATCTCCAAAGATCTTCAGGCACGTGATTCCCATTTCCTTGGCAGCCTTCACTCCCAAAAGCAACACCTCATATTCTTCTATGCTGTTAGTAGTGTTGAAATCAAGGTTATAAGACAAATGTATAGTCTCCTTTGAAGGAGAAATCAGGACTATACCTGCACCTGCTAAGGCTTGAGTACTGGCCCCATCAAAAAACATGCTCCAGACAGAGGTGGTTACTTCCTCAGGTGGTTGATAGGTAGGATTTGTAAGCTACATGGATGTTGGCTAGGTATCATCTATATGTAGGATGCATGCCACAAATTTTGTGTCTACTACATAGATGGGATGATTTATAGAGTTCTCGGCATTACTGATGATGTAGGTGAGTTGGTTCTCTCTGTAGAGTCTCTTGGTCTCCCCTCCAAACATTGGGATTGTAGCCTATGTAAGGTCCATCTAAAGGGTACCACCCAGCCTTTTACTCCATGAGTGAGACAAAAGGAGGCCAAACTTAGGTGGGATGTCAGCCACTACTATGTCCATCACTATTCTTTTTGAAGGCAGCTGGGAGAGGTTTATGACAAGGTCTTTGATGAGGCCTGGGAATTTGACCTTCCTAGATTCAAAAGAGAACAGATCATGGTAGGGTTTTGTAATGTTGAGGCCAAGCTCATCCATCACTGATTTTGGCATTAGGTTATGGTATTCTCCTGAGTCAAGTAAAAAGTTGTGAAGGATCTTGTCATGGATGTTCAAAGATAGGTAGAAAGGTGGGCAAGACTCATCCAGCTCTTCAATCATAGAACCTAGGATTACCGTGGGCTTATCATCTTGCAAGTTCACAAAGTCAGCATCTATGGGTGTCCTTGGCTGAATAGATTTTAGTATGGATGATTTTAAGGCATCATTCTTCATAAGCTCTATCAAGAGAAAAGGGATTTTTAACTTCTGAATTTCTGACTCAAGATTGAAAGAATAGGATAATTTGTCAAAAGTTCTTACCTCTTGAGGTGGGGCTTTGAGCTGAATATGATCATGGGCTGATGGCTGTAATGGTATTTCCTGTTGTTTTGGAGGATCAGCCATATTCTTTGCAAGAGCAACAATATTTTTAGCAGGAGGAGCAGGCTGCTTTGTAGGGGCAGGACTCTTCTTCACAGGAGCAACAATTTTGGATCTCAAATTATAACCTTCTTGATCATCTACCTGATATAAGGATTATTCCATGATCTACTCATTCACGATGGATTCCTCATAGTCTACTTGTGTTAGGAAAGAGAGATCAACTTCATCTTCCATATAGTTGATATTGTCTTCTGCCCCCTTCTTCCTGAGCAAACTCTTGTTCTTATTCTAGCACAATATTTTGGAAAGGAGGTCTGATTCTTTGATCGTCAACGTGATTCCTATCCCTTTGAAGGATTTAAGATGGTGGGTTATTTCTTCTGTAAGGGACAAAATTAGGGTTTCTGGGACAAAAATAATTTGGCCCTTTACCTCTCACAGGTGTTTTCCCTCAGTCTTTAAGTCTAGACATTTCAGTTGTCAAACTATCCAACATTTTAGCCATATTTCCATTTTATTCTCTGATGAAGAATCCCCTAGAGGATCTGAGGGTTGCTTCTTCCTGTCCATTTTTCCCTTAACCTTCTGAGATGCAACGATATTGGACTCAACTTCAAGAGCAACATCTTGCATGAGTGATAGAGAAGTAGATATTCTTTCTCTGAGAAGAAGACAAAACTTAGAATCAAAGGCATTGGCCTAATTGATTTTGGCTGAAGTGTCAATTGGCTTGATCTCCACAGGGATCTTGCTGAACATTTTGTTAAATATTTTTTTGAATTTGGAAACATACTCACCATTCTCTCTCCTCAAATTGCTAAATTCAGTGATATAGTAAAGGTGGTATCTTCTTTCTCCCCAATGCTTCAAAAATATGTCATCTAGGGCTTCAATTCCAGCTACTGATCCAGCGGGTAACTCTTTGAACCATTTCCTAGCTTGACCATCTAGGCTTTGCACAAAAACCCTAGTCCACACATCCTCTTGTTCAATATTTATATTCTCAGCATTCTATAGAATTCCTCTAAATGCTCCTCAGCTTTGAAATCTCCCTCCCCAGTAAACTTAGGCATGTATTTTAGATAATCTCCAGTAGGCATAGAAAAAAGGGGGTTAGGCAAATTTCGAGGGGCATATCTAGCAACAAGGATCCTTTCCATTTTGGTCAGAGGTGTAGCCATATTAGATGTGGGTATGGAAAGGGAAGAAGAAGATACTGCTGGTGTGGGTAGTATATGAGAAAGTATTTGTGGTATATCTACCTCAGTGGAGTCGCCAGGGATTGGATCTACACAAGCAGCAGCGCTTGAAGATTCCTCAACCCTAAAATTTTATGATTCACTTATAAATTCCTGAGAATTAGATGCTTCAGCAGTAGAATATTTAAAGGGAGTTTTATTTGATGTAACAGGATAAATACCTTTGGAAATACCTAATGTAGCTCCACTTTCAGATCTAGAAGTATATCTTTGTAAATCCCTTCCTCTCCTTATAATCTTCTATGTATCTAAAACAGGTGTCATTGGTGTCCTGTGAGGATTTTCTCTGGTACTTGGTCTTCTCGAAGCCACCTTAATCCAATGGAGTCACCAGATAGATGATTACAACCCAAATAGTGTCCCAACTTTGTCTATCATCAAAGTAGGGCCTATGTCATCCCCCAGGGAAGCTGAGCTTCAATCTCTTCTCCACGACAATGGCACCAATTTGTTAGCTCTCCAGGAAACTCCTCTAGGTTGTATCTCAAGGATTCCTAGTAAATTAAATATTTTTAATGGTTTTATAAATGGATCAAGTCAAATGTCCAATAAGACCTCACTCACTCAAGGCATGCATAATACTCAATCAAATAGATAAGGCTTCTAACTATCAATGTTCAGAAGGTTTATATCAAAGGTGAATAAATGAAGAACTCACTATGCCGGCAGATTCATATATGAGGCACTCACACATGAATGGCTAATCATAACAAGGAAAGATACTTACAATTCAACTCATCAAAATAGATATAGGATGACAGCTATTTGGTATTAGACAAAAAGAATAAACCTGAATCAAACATCCAATCACAAGTACAGAATAGAAAAGAGATGGAACCTGAACATATAATGGCAAAAGAGCTTATATTAAATGTTAAAGCACATGAGAAGCTTGAATATAATAAGTGTATAACAATATATGAATTCGAACCATCGCTTCAACATTAGTCACAAGATTTATAGCCTTTACAAAATTTATTTCAAATCCTAAAAAATAGGATCGAATTTACTAAAAATAGATAAACATAATTGTTTTGAAAAAATTAGGTCAAAACCCCTAACTTAAGTGCTAATATACCTAACTCCAACACTTTCTTACTCCTCAAACTCTTTAATAACTGTTGTGAACATTGAATTAGAACTCGTACTTACTATCTGGCAGACAAGTCACACTTTGTCAAAGTAGGTAGGATTTGTGACCTTACTTCACCTCGCTGGCACCTTCAATATTGGAATAGACCCAAGATAATGGTGCCTTTAATTAATTTTCCACCTTATAAATCATCCATGAGGTATTTGGATCAACCAAAGTCAGTTCTATGTGGAACTATGCCTTTGTGCACTGTTCTACGCTTTCGGTGGATAAGAAAGCAAAATTCTAGGTCTGTAAGCTGTCGAAAGCTCTGTTTTCGGTGGCTAATGAACAATTGCAGTGTTCTCCTAAGCCACCGAAAGCTCTGTATCTTCAAAATTTAATAAAACTATTAATCACCCTTTGTCCTAAGGCTTTAAAGCTCCAATTCTGACCTTCTGGTATTTCTGCAACCTGCATAGGGTTTGGAATAGTAGCAGCATCACAGGCTGCATCTGGATCCTGAAGGCTTATTGATACCTCTACTAGGGTTTCCAGTGTAAGGTGTTCTTGAGATTTAGGGTTTGAATTATTCATCTGCAACCTCGACAGTCTAATCATCTTATAGAGCCTGGCGTTGTTCTTCATTAATCTCATATTTCTTTTTTGCAGTAGGATATACATCCCTCTCATTTCTAGAAGAGAATCATGAAATTCAGTATTTATTTTGGTTAATCTTGCATTAGTTCTTTTGATTTCTCTCTCTAAGACCTCTAGTTCATATATTTTCCCTAATAGCTAGTTGATTCTATGGGACCTAGGTTTGCTAGAGGAATCCCCTGTCACTTGTTCAACTATATCCTCCCTTAGTGTAGGTGAGGGAAACTCCTCATGCTCTACTGTAGCCTGCTTTGTTAGGTCAACTCCCTACTCCTCTTCATCCTCAGAATCGGTGTATGGCAAGTTGAGGATATTTTTACCTTGTGTTGGAGCCTCCTCCTTCTCTGTTATGTTATTGAAGTCTAGGTTCTTTTTGTCCTTCTTAAAATATGGAGAGTTCTGGTCAACTGCAATTGGGGAGATGGATCTCCTCTTCCTTTTGCCACTTCTGGGGGTGGAAGACCTTTTTGAAGGGGAATTATTTTTGTCCTCTGGCTGCAATTCTGTGTCAAAATCATTCCAGAATAGGAAGAATGTCCAGGCGACGTTTCTTCTTTTTAAAATCTCTTGGAGAGTTAGCTTGATCAAGCCATGGTGATATAACCTGCCTGCAATCTTGGTTGGCTTGGCCCTAACCTGATGAGCCATTTTAGTCAGGATTTTGGTGAGGTAAAAACGTAGGTTCAGGGGGTTCCTGCTAGTGAAATGATTCATTCGCTTGAAGTGGTAGATCATCACCCTATTATATATGCCTGAACCTTTTCACAAAATATGTAGTAGCCTGCATCCTTGAATAGCTGACATAATTCTAGATGTGCTTCTAGGTAACGAATGTCACCTAGCTCTTGTCTTAGGGCAGGTCCTCCTCCTCTCTTCATCTTCTTGAATGTTCTTATTTACCTGGAAAATTTGAAATTCAAACCCTAGGGAAGAATACTACAATGCTGGATCCAGGGAGGGCTTGGCTCAGTGAGGATGCATGCATGAAATGTGGAACGAATGGAGAAGAGGGTGCTGATTTTGAGGGGACTGGTTGTTCAATTGGGATTTGAGCAAACTGATAGTAAATTCTGATGAGACCCGTGAGCTTGCCACTACTGTAATCATTCTAACTAGATTTTAATGCTTTGTGGTGGTTCAATTACAGTCACGGGAGAGGTGTAAGGATGAGAGGGTTAGGGTTCAAATATGTCACCTTTCTTTCAAAATGATGCCTCCTACCAAATAATGAATAACTACAAATCTATCCTTTTTGGTAGTTAATGACTTGATGCTAACGCTTTCCATGCTGACAGTGTCTGATTGTGACGGATGTGCTTACCATTTTCCATTTTGGAGCTTTCGGTGGTTAAGGTAGTCTTGGTTCCAATTTTCAAGCTACCGAAAGCTAGGATTTTCGGTGGCTAAGGAATGTTGAGATGTTCACCTAAGCCACCGGAAGCTGCTCTTCAAAATTTTTATTAAAAACTGAAGTCAATGAGCTTTCGGTGGTTAATGTAGTCCTAAGTCCAATTTTCAAGCTACTGAAAGCTAGGATTTTTGGTGGCTAATGAAGCGTTGAGATGTTCTCCTAAGCCACCCAAAGATAAACTTTGAATCTCATGAAGAAAAAGAGTACAAGGCATTCCAACTTTATTAAACACACAAAAATATTTCATAATGTGCACCGAAATCTTGATCACTATGAAAAAATAAATCTTATGATTCTAACCTATTTAAGAATAATTTATTTAGGAGATAACACACACTCTCTTGTTCAGTGCTCTGACGTGTTATAAGCACATCGTTGAAACACTTTTTATTGATTATAAAACGAAATAAACTGTAGTTCTTGTAAATAATGTAAGTGCACCAGTTACGATGTGTTTACTTGTAAGGGAAGCACTGATTCATACACATTTAAAATTTTCTATAACATAATTTTTTTTATAATTCAACAGTGATACTAGTGCAGGTCAACACACCAATACTCAGTGTTGGGATGTGCCATAGGTGCATTGTGGAAACACATTTAATAACACAACGTTGTGTGTACATTATAGTGGATTGGCTCTATAGTAAAATTATAAATTTATAGAAATATATTAGCAGTGCATTTGGTTATTATAGAGCATTGTTTGTGGTGCGGTAGTTATACAAACACACCACACACAGTGCGTTAAATTTATAGAAGCGCATAGTTTGTCAATTTTTTGCAAAAGAAATAAATTTTTATTTTAATACATATAATTCTCATAAATGGTTTTATATTTATTTTTATGAGGATAGCTAATTCATCTTATATGTGAAATAGAGACATGAATGCTATGAGGTGAGTCAATAGTAGGAAGCTCAAGTTGACAAGTATAACTTCCGAAGAGAGTAGGAGGCCAAGGAGAGGGAGAGACATTTATACCCTCATCCAGTAATTGTGCAAGTGAGACACCTCTTGATATTTTTCAACCTCCTCAAGTTCTATGAGGATGCCACATCACTCAAGAGGAACACTACATTCCTCACCTAGTTGATTGCACACTAGGGTCATCATAGGCATGTGTTTCGAGTTGGTATTAACCATTGGTTATGGTCCACTAAGGAGGACATATATTTTATCATAGGAATATATAGAATAGGCAAGGACTCTCCTCAATTCCCTGAGGTCCTACTTGGACCTGTAGCATCAACTCAGCTAGTATATGTTTAGATATATGTTGATCCCAACATACTCGATTCTGCTCAGTTTCAGGTCAACAGTGGGAAGCTCTCCATTCTTGCTTTTGGTAGAGAGGATGTTAGATTCCTCTCTTTTTTGGTGACGATCATCATGCATATCACCAATGATGGGCAGTGCATTAGCTACCCTCTATTATATTATGTTGATTCTTTACTGCAGGAACCTAGATGCGTTAGGTGGTTTACTATTTTTTTACGACAATTTTTCTATGCTCTTATTTAATGTCGTTTGTGTATTGGTAGGAGGGATGATTTTCCTTTCGGTCCAAAGTGGTGTGGCTTATTTTTTGAGATATTTCCAGCCACCAATACATATTTTTACCAGCACCCTCCTAGGTTAATGAAATATGTGTGTATGCGCATGTGGGGACTCATGATGCCCAAGATGGAGCAGCTTGAATTTCTGGTGAGGATCACTGCGGATGTGATCGAGATGCTAAGAAGTGAGGACCTACCTTGATTAGACATGGTTCCATATCCATATATCGACTTAGATTGGAGAGAATTTTCCAACATATTATTCACTCATAATGAGCTAGCATATGATAGAGGTAAATTTAGTGTAATTTTGAATTAATCTAGTTGCATTTTATTCTTTTTATATTCAATGCAAGATAAAAATATTTTAAATTGTTATATTAAATTCATGTTTAATGAAATTGTCTAATTATTATTGTGTACTATATATTTTACAAATGTTGGTACATTTGATGGCGATGTGTCACTTCCTTCGGTTCAAGATGAGGAGGATATGTATATGAATGAAGATCATCCTGAGGCTCCCCATCTAGCCAGACCTAGCCTTTGACACCGGCCAGATGAGAGGTTCTAACAGGACGTCACAAACAAGTTGTCTATGATGTTGGAAAATCAAGGGGTTCGTCCAGTACAGGTGAGTTACTTATCAGGAACCCTCTCCATGCAAAGTTATGGAGGATGCTTCCTCATGATATGAGAAACTTGGTGCAACACAATTTTGTGCTTGTGATATTTTACATGGTATCCCTGATAGTAGTTCATCGAAAAACAAGGGAGGATATCCTCCACTAGCTAGTCCACCTCCTTCTCCACTAGTTGCTTTGATTGGTGGCCCAGCCTCCACATCCACTGTACCTCCTCCTCCACCTCCTGCATCATCTAGTTTTCTACTCCTACTTGACCTTCCTCTCAATTCTACATCATCGTCTCCTCTACTCCTACTCGACCGACCCTTTGATCCTACTCATCAGCCTAAACTTCCACCAACTCCTACTTCACTAGTTTCTATTTTAGATATGCTCACAGAGGGTCATACACTTCATGTTGATGGACCTATCCCTCCTGCTCTCGTATCTCTTTTTATTTTTGGTATAGGTATTGATGCTTTTGGTTCTATTATTGAAGGTTTTGATGCCTCTAACTCTACTAACAGAGGTCCTGATACTACCTCTAGATCTATTGGTGGAGTCAATGATGCATCTAGCTATGGTCACAGAGATAATGATGATGCATCTAGCTATGGTCACAGAGATAATGATGATGCATCTAGCTATGGTCACAGATATATTAATGATGCATCTAGCTCTGGTCGAAGAGATACTGATGATGCCTCTACTGGAAAAGGTGGATCAGATATGTCATAGTAGTTATTGGACAAGAGATATATTATATTTGACATATTGTATCATCACTTTGTTGTTATATATGTTCATATATATATATATATATATATATATATATATCATTTTTCATGGTTATGTTGATGTCGATGTTTACATTGATGCTTATTTATATGTTGATGGCAATGTGTTTTATGTTTGTTAGATGGTGAAAATTATTATAATGATGGTATGCTTATGTTTATGTGGTGAAAATGATGATCATGGAACGTTTATGTTTACGTGTATTTTTAGTTATGTGTGTTATGTGATGTTTAAATATGTTGGATTTATATGTTACTTGAATATGTGATGTAATTTTTATGATGGTACACTCATATCTATTTTTATTTTATGTTAATGATGGTATGCTGATTTTTTTTTTTATGTTTATTAGATGCTTACAATGATAAAAATGGTATGCTTATGCTTATGTCATGAAAATTATGATGATGAAGGTACTCTTTTGTTAAAACTTATGGTTATGATTATGTCAATATTATTGTAATGTCCCTTTTTTGAAATTTTATTACAATGACCAATTTTTCACTTTTTTCCAATTTCGACCTTTGACTAGTTTTGATGTCTAGGTCTCCAAATCGGTCCAAATGCTCCCAAATATTCATAGAATGTATATGAATGATATTAAGGTTTTAATATTATGTTAATGGAATATTTATGACCCTCTAAATTCTTTTTCAAACTTGTTTAATATTCTGGTCGAGGTAGGAATTTTGACTGGTAATTTGGGGTTCTAATTCCCCCACAATGAATACTGAAAATGGCTTCCCAAATGCACTCACTACAAATCTAATTTCTGAATGGAATAAGGGGAAATGTAAAGGACATAAATATGAAATCATATTCATCACCATTAAACTTTTGATTTCTTCTGTAACTCCCTTAAATTAGATGCAAAAATACTAGTTTCAACCTTGGGGGGAATGATAGGAAAACTTATCCAAATGCTTATGTACTGAACATTAAACTCATACAATACATCAATAAAATTACATTAATCCATAAACCATCAGTATTTTACTTATCCATTCAAATCTATCAACATTATATTGGTTCACAACAAGGTAGTGGGGAAATGGCATTGTTTCTTCATTGTTTAACATTTATACATGAAATATTTTGGGTATTTCAACCTAAGAGTCTTATAAAATTTTAAATACATAAATAAAATCCCATTCATCCATAAACCATCAGTATTTTACTTATACATTCGAATCCATCAACGTTACATTGGTTCACAACAAGATAGTGGGGAAATGGCACTATTTCTTCATTGATTAACATTTTTACATGAAATATTTCAGTATTTTGAACTGAGATTATTTTTAACTTGAAATATAGATAATTTTCATCAGAAAATAAAATAATTAGTATTAGAATATTCCCCAAAGAGATCAATATCTCACCCAAAGCACAATCCCTCCATGAGCAAGAATATGCCATAAAAACTGAAAATGGTTGAGAGAAAGTGATGCAATAGAGGGAACCAAGAACTGCCCTGTATCTTACACCTAAAAATTAAAATCCATTAAATAACCATGAAATACCTGAGTGGCATCTCCAAATACCAACTTGGATGGGAATCTTTCACCCTCGAAATTGGCTAAGGCAAGAAAACTAGTCATCGACTAGCTCTCACAATTCACAAATGACAATTTCTCAAATGCACAAAATCCATTATCTTGGTCTATTCCTATATTTTATAAAAATACTTAGCCTTATAATGTTACCAATCCATCCACAAACTCAATCCAATTCGAATTTGGGTGTGGGGTCAATATTTTCCATGTTTCCTCCCTTTCCTAGCCTTCCATCTTCCCCTAATTTGAGTAGGAACCCGTTGAGCTTCCCCAACTCACATGAGAACCCTCTTTGATGCTCTATTTTGATCTAACGTATCAGATATGTCATATTTCATCCTTCGTATCTGATTTGTGTCATAGGTGCCATAGCATCTTCATCGTTGTTGTCATAGAGCTAGGGAATCTAGTCCAAGTGTCTCACTAGCTCCAAAATGACTCTTCATATCCCATGTTAGTTACATTTCCTTCAAAATTAGACCTAAGATGTGTATGGCCAAGTGTATTATCCTTTTAAATCATCTAATAATATTTAGGCTTCCCATGGATTTGAAATTGCAAGAGGAGGATTCCATGTGGCACATAAATTCTAGCTTGTGTGGGCCCCCTACTCTCCATGTGTCTTCATGCTCCATTGCCACTTCAATTTTCTCTTGTATTTATTTATTTATATCCTTTATGAAATATTTATGCCATTCTAATTTTCAAATATAATTCATTGTCCCCTTTATTCCAAGTCCCAAAGCTTCCACCCCCAACCTAGGAAACTAGTAATTTTCCTCCTTGGCAATTATTTGACCCTTAGAATCAATTTGACAAACTCTAATGAATATGGAAAATGTGATTAGGCCATTGTGACCCAATGCAAAATTTGGGACATGACAAATCATCCCTTCTCAATATTGTTTTTCCTCAAGAAATTTCAAACATAGGTGTTGAAGAACCTGTTTTTTGTATGATTCTTTGAAGTTGCCACTGAGTTTCCCAACTTTGGGTCTTTGAGATTCCATGAAAATATGAGAGAGGAACCACCATGCTTGATAATGCACTAATATGATTAAAATTGCTTTATTAAGTGGGGAATCCATCTCCCATACTTCTTGTTTCCCAAAAAAATTGAAATCAATGGGACTAAAAAAATATCTGAGGGTCCCATTGCTTGTATTGCACTCCAACAATTAAGAGTGCTCTCCAACCCATACCATTAGGAAAGAGAATTCTAGGATCACATTTTCTTGTATGAATTATTCCAAACATCATGAGTACATAATATATATCATCAAATTACATAACAACATAAGAAAAATGTACATCAAGGAGGTGCCTCATCAAAAAATCATGAAAGCGCTTATACCTCCAAGTAAGTAGACCACCATTTTCCAAGTGCATACAAGCTTCAAGTGACCCAACAAATCTGCTCCAATGACATAGGTGATGATACCATGTCCCATATTTCTGCTCCAAAAATATATAATGTACATCAATATAATCATCCATGTGTTCTTTTATCCAAGGAGTGAATGAAGAACCTCCACCAAAATATAAACCAAATAAGGAGCAAAGAAAACATGAAGACTTCAAGTGGATCAAAGAAGTATCATCAATAAACCCCATGGATATGTATATTATCATGAAATAATAGAGGATTTTTCTGCCAATAATAATGTTCTTCAATCATATATATCTTCACCCCAGTGTTTGATGAAGTTCCTCCAACATCAAATGAACCAAGTGTTGAGCAAGAAAAACCATGAGTCTTCAAGTGACTCAAATGCATATCATAGGTGCATCCATGTAGATGTGCATCTTCATAAAGTAAAAAAGTATGCTGCTGAAAATTTGAATAAGAATGTGCTCCAACCATGTCATCATAAAAAATAAATCTAGGATTTCTATACTCCTCATGTGGCACCATCAAAAAGAACCCTTTCACCCATACTTCATTGATACTAATGCTGCAAAACATGGAATTGTAGGATGTAGGAGAATGAACTAACTCACTCAAATGATCAAAAGGTGCAGAATGTTCATCATGGGAAGGATCCATATGGGTAGTATCATGCATCTCCTTCAAAAGTGTGAAACCTTTGTCATATATTGGTCCCAATGTAGAGGAATCATGCTCTTCTTTAAAAACTGTATAACCCTCATCAAGAGACAATTCAAGTTCCTCTTCCACCACATCAAGTGTTTGGATCTATTCAAGTTCATCTTGAAAAACATAAAGAACATTAAAAATTCCACATTTATCATGATCCACCATGTCATGAGAATCCTCCAAACAATCTACCATTTGACAATATGAAACATAGGAGGAAAGACAAGTATCTTGCAACTTTTCAAGAAGTTGCTCATTTTGAATTGTGAGCTTATGATTATCCTCATTATTCTTCAAGTATGCATCATGTAACAATTAATTAAGCTCAACCAACTTTTTTCAATAAAAAGTCAAAGACATGAAATTACCTTCAATGTTGCACATTTCTCTTTGAATCTTCTCTATGTCTTCAAGGAAGGATGGATCCTCCAATGAAGAAATTTTCCAGCAAGAATTTGACACCAATGCTTTAGTGTCATGTAGTATCCTAAGGGCCTCTTGTATCTTCCTTTCATTAATATTTAAGGACCCTTCAATAAAATAAGGCTCTTGAAAATGAACCTCCTCATCTTCTTCCTTCTTACTTGGACCAACTTCATGAATCTCAAGTGGTGATGGGGAAGTTGATCTTGTTTCTTCTTCAACTGCTACAAGGTCTTCATTTTCATGTTTACTAGAAATTTGTCTTGCAGCAAAATTTTGAAATCTGATCTCTATGTCACCAACATATATTTGTGAGCACCCATGAGTAGGTACTCCTTCATAGTTCAAACATCCATCAGTAGATGCTCTTTGTTTCATTTCCAAAGTAGAATGTGTCTTGAAATGATCTTCAATATTTTCAATATAATTTTATTCATAATCATGTGATGTCTCTTCATATTTTTCAAAGTCACTTGGGAGTGAATTTCAATCCTCTTCATGTACTACTTCTTCTACTTCACCAATTTCAGAACTAGGTGGTTCATGGGTCTCCTCCTTTTGCTCCTTCAAGCAAGCTGATGCATTTTTCCCCTTGGTTTTATTAAAATCAATATATTTTATCCAACCTTGGATATCCAACAATTATAATCCTTTCATAATATTCTTGGTCATGTCTTCAATTATAGGTTCCTTGATTTTTATATGCTCCTCGCCATCATATGAGGTTCCCTTTTCATCCCTAGTCATTATTTCCTCTTCAACAAAAGCACTTTTGGTTTCAATACCTAATGGTGGTCCTTGACTTCTTATCCTCATAAATATTATACCACATAAGGTTCCAATATCATGCTCTGATACCAGTGTAATGTCCCTTTTTCAAAATATTTATTACAATGACCAATTTTTCATTGTTTTCCCAATTTTGACCTTTGACTAGTTTTGATGTCTAGGTCTCCAAATTGGTCCAAATGCTCCCAAATATTCACAGAATGTATATGACTGATATTAAGGTTTGAATATGATGTTTAGGGAATATTTATGACCCTATAAAGGCTTCTAAAAACTTTTTTAATATTATGGTCGATATAGGAGTTTTGACTAGTAATTTGGGGTTCTAATTCCCCCACAATGAATACTGAAAATGGCTTCCCAAATGCACTCAATCCAAATATAATTTCTGAATAGAATCAGGGTACATTTAAATGATATAAATATGAACTCATATGAATCACCATTCAACTTTTAATGTCTGCTATAACTCCCTTAAATCATATGCAAAAAGACTAGTTTCAACCTTGGGGGGAATGATAGGCAAACTTCTCCAAATGCTATGAAACTCAACAAAATAAATCCAAATGCTTATTTAATGAACATTAAACTTATATAATCCATTAATAACAGTCCATTCATCCATAAACCATCAATATTTTACTTATCCATTCGAATCTATCAACATTATATTGGTTCACAACAAGGTAGTGGGGAAATGGCATTGTTTCTTCATTGTTTAACATTTATACATGAAATATTTTGGGTATTTAGAACTTAGATTCTTCTGAAATTTTAAATACAGAAATAGCAGTCCATTCATCCATAAACCATCATTATTTTACTTATACATTCGAAACCATTAACAGTACATTGGTTCACAACAAGATAGTGGGGAAATGGCACTATTTCTTCATTGATTAACTTTTTTACATGAAATATTTCAGTATTTCAACCTGAGAGTATTCTGAACTTGAAATACAGAGAATTTACATCAGAACATAAAATAATGGAGCATTATAAGCTTCCCCAAATAGATCAATAGCTCCCCCAAAGCGCAATCCCTCCATGAGCAAGAATATGCCATTGAAACTGTAAGTGGTTGAGAGAAAATGATGCAATATAAGGAACCAAAACCTGCCCTATAGATTACACCTACAAATAAAACTCCATTAAATCTCCACGAAAGACCTGATTTTCCTCTCCAAACACCAAATTGGATGGGAATCTTTCACCCTCGAAATTGGCTAAGGCAAGAAAACTAGTCATCCACTAGCTATCACAATTCACAAATGACAATTTCTCAAATAAAAAAAAGCCATTATCTTGGTTGATTCCTGTATTTTATAAACATCCTTAGCCTTCTAAGGTTACCAATCCATCCACAAACTCAAGGCAATTCAAATTTGGGTGTGGGCTCAAGATTTGCCATGTGTCCTCTCTTTCTTAGCCTTCCATCTTCCCCAAATTTGAGTAGGAACCCATTGAGCTTCCCCAACTCACATGAGTGCCCTCTTAGATTCTCTATTTCGACCTGACATGTCAAATATGTCATATGTCAGCCTTAAAATCTGATTTGTGTCATAAGTGTCATAGCATCTTCATCATTGTTGTCATAGAGCTAGTCCAAGTGTCTCACTAGCTCCAAAATGACTCTTCCTCTCCCATGTAAGTTACATTTCCTTCCAAATTTGACGTATGATGTATATGGCCAAGTGTATTATCCTTACAACTCATCCAATAACATTTATACTTCCCATGGATTCGAAATTGCAAGAGGAGGATGCCATGTGGCACATAAATTCTAGCTTGTGTGGGCCCCCTAGTCTCCATGTGTCTCCATGCTCCATTGCCACTTCAATTTTCTCTTGTATTTATTTATTTAGTTCAAACATCATTCATTGCCCCCCTTATTCCAAATCCCAAATCTTCCACCCCCAACCTAGGAAACTAGTACTATTTCCTACTTGGCAATTATTTGACCCTTAGCATCAATTTGACAAACTCTAACGAATATGGAAAATGTGATTAGGCCATTGTGACCCAATGCAAAATTTGGGACATGACAATGATGATGCTTATGTTTATGATGGTATGATCATGATGTTTATGTTTGTTAGATGTTGAAAATGATGGTGCTAAACAAACCAAGTAATACATGAACAAAATTTTAAACCAAACTAAGTAATACCCTTCTTAAGGTCCAATAGACCAAAGTTGGTCTGAGTCGATATTAATCTTCATCACCATCATAAATTAAAGACAAATGGTTTCAAAAAAATATCATAACAATATTATTATTGGAATAATAATTTATAAACTATTTTTCATATTTAAAATTAAGTTTTTTAAAGAAAAAACATAAGTAACACATACTTACACATATTTATGATATTTCAAAATAAACAAGAATGTTTCATAGATTCTTTATAGAGATTTTATGAATTTTATAATGCTTAATAGCTAATTAATATTTAAAATCAAAATTAAATAATCTAAATTTATAATGTTATCTTATATTAAAATCTATAATTAAATTATAATTATAAAATTAAATATTTTTAAAATTTATTTATTGATAAATTTACAAATTTAATATTTTTAATTTCAATATTAATATAATTAACTTTCATATAATTAACTTTATAGAGAAGATAATATAATTTTATAAGTCGAATATTCAATAAATAAAAACTAGCCTTTATAATAGAATTAATTATAAAAAGTCATTTAAGATCAAAACTAATTATGAAAAAAAATCTTTTGTAAATATACAAATTTAATATTTTTAATTCTAATATTTGTATAATTAATTTCAAAATAATAATAATAATTTATAAATTCACTATTCAATAATTTTCTACCTTATTTAAAGTCAATTTTAAAAATAACTTATTATAAAAAAAAAGAAATTTAGATTTAAATTATTAATTTTCAAATATAACATATATTAAAATACAGAATCAATTTATTTATCCATAATAATAAAAAATAACTATTCAAAATTTATTTATTATTTAATTTCAATATTTACATATTTAACAAAAACAAGAAAACCTTTTATTCATATCTAAGTAAATAAATTTAATATTCTTAAACTTCAATACTTAAATTTTTAACATAATAAAAAAAATTATTGATTTATAAATATATAAATATAACGTTTTTCCAATACTTATATTTTTAATCAAATAAATAAAAATTATATTTTATACAAATTTAATATTCTTTAATAAAAATACCCATATTCACACAATTATATATATAAAAGCTATGTTTTAATTAAATTATTCATACATTATATTTTAGAACCATAATGTATATATAAGATACTATATATGAATATATCTTTGTATGAAACCTACCCATCAAAACAAACATTATATATACTTTTAATAAATGA
Organism: Pseudotsuga menziesii; assembly: GCA_001517045.1. Taxonomy (NCBI): domain Eukaryota; kingdom Viridiplantae; phylum Streptophyta; class Pinopsida; order Pinales; family Pinaceae; genus Pseudotsuga; species Pseudotsuga menziesii. Next base: position 565,360 of record LPNX010431026.1, on the reverse strand, counting down.
AAATATTAAAACTTGAGTTTTATTTATTTATGTTTAATATATTTAATTGATAATTTTTCTAGACTTTAATAGAGGATTAGATCCACATGGATTAAGCTTCATGCTAAGCTTAGGAATTCTTTATTAAAAGATGATATATTTTAAATAAAACTTTTAATTATTGAATGTCAATTTGCATCAACGCCATCTATTATAACACAAATAGATATATACTTTTCTTTGACATTTGGGCGAGGCATAAACAATACATTGTTACAAATTTCAAATGTTTCCAGTATATTTTAGCTTTGCTACTAATTCACTTGTTTTTTTTTTAACAATAACTCACTTTACAATGATAAATGTCAAAGCTCTAATATAAAGGAAGACAAATACTTAATTAAAAGAACAACATTGTTTCTCTTAATTGTAAACCCAAAAGTTGCATTCTCCAAACTTATGATTATTAATCATGGTGATCTTCATTATATAATATAGCATTAGTCCACATTCAAGGAATGCATCTTATACCCTCCAAAAATGAGGTTTAAAGCTAGCTAGTGTTCAAAGAAGTGCAATTATTTCCAATATTGATAGTTATGTACTTTTCGATTAAATGTTATTAAGATGATAAAAGTGTGTTGGATCACATTCCCAAGACCCATGCTAAGCAAGGTCAAATGATGGAATAACCCATCAACAATGAAACTTAAAATACATCTAGATATGAATATGCATATTCCAAATATAGGATTTAAAAAATTATATATTCTTTGTTATTTTTAATTTATTATATCATATAAATTTTAAAGGATATACATATTTTATTAATCTTGTCATATGTTTATTTATGCCTTAACAATATATACGTGTCTAAGTATCTAAAATATAAAATATAAGTGTTTAGTATAATATAATCATTAAATTGACCTTTTTATTGAAATGAGAGTCGATGAAATTACAACAAACAATAAATGTGATTAACGCCAATGATAATTCATACTCTAATTCGCTAATCCTGATCTAATTGTAACAATACAATAAATTAAATTATAAAACCCGCACTGCAATTATGAACTAAATGGAAAGCTACAAATATCATCTCTAACTATGGAGAATGACATACATTCTCAAATTACTTCATAGACATAAACCATATTTCACATCATATTGGTTGTTAACCAACTAGAATTATTTAAACACTGCATCCAGCAATCAATTTTCCATTTCCATCGTCATAACATTAAAAATAAACAATATAATTAGACAATCAAAGAAAACAGTAACAAAATAATATGTTGATTTGTAAATGATTAAATAAAACATGTGCATATCACTCTTTGTTGCCATAACCCTCGTTATCTTCCTTGTTTGGCATGATAATACTATTGTTCTCTGCAAAAATAAGTTTAGATCTAGGGTTGTGTCTTAATATTAACCACCAATATCTATCCAACACATCTAGGTAAAAAAACACTTGGTTGCAATGTTTTTGGAAAACATAAGGATCCTTACTTTCATCCCACATCTTTCTAGAGTTGATACATATCAATTGTTTACAGATATAATTCGTCTCACATAATAGCTAGCTATAACCTTCATAAACATTCATCCTTAAGCTTTAGCAAAATAATCAGCATGGAAATCCGCAAGAAGAATCAGCCTTCCGCAATTAATCCACTTCTGTAACCAGAAAAGTCGTTTCTATACTGAAACTGAATTTTTTTACTCTCTTTCTTCCTATCCTCCTATGGAACTCGAAAATCAGAGAACCAACGAATCGATACCTTCATCTAACCACATTCTTCCTTCCACCCTTCTATTTCCGCTGTGGACTTCAGAAATCAGAAAACCAATCTTTCTTCCTTAGCCTTTTCTGCGATGCCGATTTCTGACTTCGGAATGCGGAGATCCATGAAACGACTATTTGGTCTTTCGTTTTTCCGCTTTCCGCCTTCCACAAGCGGATTCCGAAATTCGCGAAAATACATCTTAACTTCAACTTAGCCGCATTTTTACTTTTAAACCAGACTTCTGGTCTTCATGAACTTAACAAATGCATTGGAAACCCATGCATATTCAGATGCAAAATACAGGAACATTTAAACACAGTAAACCCTACAGGAAATCTGTGACAAGCTTTCAACACATCCAGCTCATTCATAAGTAAATAACGCATTTCCACACTATTGAATCTTGGAGGGAGAAATATCAAGTGTAACAATCTCATTCGTAACTATAAGTATTATCCATGAACTTCACCAAGCCTGGAATGGTTCAACCCAGAGAAAAACTCAAGCCTCCCCACCAAGGAACAAATACACTAGGGAATTAAACTAGGGAAAACATGCAGTAAGAAAGCAACTCTTTTCAAAAAACATTAAGACATCAAAGGGCAGCCCAAACAAGTCACATTCATTCAAACGTAGAAGGAGTCTCCAGTTCCAGAACTTAATCAAACCTACTAGTTATACTGGATTGAAAGGTAGAGTGGGCGCATTCCAAGCAGTCATAACCATCCCCAACAGACCAAGAGTACTTCTCCTAGGAGAGTGACAAATCCCAATACAGGGCATCAACATACTAGGTGTACCATACTAGTAATACACTACAAATCGAAGCAATCAAGAACATAAGAATACACACTCGATCACCCAGACCATACTTTCATAAACAATGCTATAATCTTGCTTTCTAGCTAACTCTATATTTTATAGGTCTGCAACAATAAGCTTCGAGTTGTAGAGAGAATTGACCCTTGCAGTGGTCAATTCAATGAATATTTCAGAAAGGTTAAAGGACGCATATCTTCAATGGATCCAAGGCATAGGTTGACTGATTTACATTTGAGAACAATTTCACTGAATGGATCCAGCATCTGAGATAAGCGTTGAGAAACAGAGGTGATCGTGGATAAAACACCTTCATGATCAATGGCAGGAATAGATCTCGGAGAAGATCAAGGGATGTGAGCCATTTCGCAGGGATAACTAGCACAGACAAGGAAAAAATTGGGGTGCGCGATAGGAAACATGCGCAAATGACGTGACCCCGCCCCATTGGATATCGCACTCGAAGATTGAAGGTGTGAGATTCACTTTTTGGAGTGCGATGGTTTAAAGGGCCCACATATTTCAATGACCAGGATCTAGGCGTAGAAAGATCAACAGCAGTGAGTTATTTCACTGATTCTACTAGCATGGATTAACAAAATCCTGGTGTGCGCAGAATTTTTATACAATCTGCTTCAAGGAATTTGAGGTCCACCATCGATCTAGATCTGACGGTCCTCAATAATTCCATAGATTCAACTAGTAGGGGAGTTAACAACTCGTCGATCTAGATCTGATGGTCCTCAATAATTCTACGGATTCAACTAGCAGGGGAGTTAACTACTCTTGGTGTGTGCAGAATTTTTATACAATTCACTTTAAGACATTTGAGGTCCACCGTCGATCTAGATCTGACGGTCCCCAAGAATTCCGTGGATTCAACTAGCACAGGAGTTAACAACTCTTGGTGTGCATGAAATTTTTATAAAATCCTCTTTAAGGAATTTGAGGTCCACTGTTGATCTAGATCTGATGGTCCTCAAAAATTCTGTGGATTCAACTAGCAGGGGAGTTAACAACTCTTGGTGTGCGTGGAATACTAATGAAATCTAGTTCGTTGTAGACTTGAATTCCTCTCTTCAATGAGCGTTAGGGGGGTCATAGGCCAAGTTGGTTAACTTTAGCGGTTCGGCTAAAGTTGGAACCGACTAAAAACACATATTGGTCTATCTAAGGGTTGTATGCAAAAGGGATCATTTCACAACACTGCTTTCATCGACAAACCTAAGGCATTCTCTTAACATTGCAGCAACATTTGAAGTGTACAATTATATGTCTACAGACACGCCCTAATCTCATCAGTCACAAGAAATCATGCAGTAAACTGATGAGTCTTTACAAAGCACTATTACACCATATTAGTTTCCAATTACCCTGATACAAGATGCCAACATCCAGCAACAGGGTATGAGTCAATTGTTAATAAGAGTCATTAAGTATAAGATGTTATTTCATCACTTCATTGATATTAAAACACATCTTTAACATAAACAAATATACCCAGAGTTCAATAAAATAGCAGGAATAGTACTCAGTAATGGAACTTGTTGTAAATTGAACTGCAATGAAAAGGGAACAACCACATTCCACCCAATTGTATATTAAGCATGGATCTCTCCGTCCTCAATCACCCCGAAGCTAAACTATGCATGTCGAGAATGGTGACAGACAAACTCAGTCCAGTTCTCCAGTTAGAATTTATTTTCCTCACACAACAAGTATTCCTTCTTCCATCATACTCCGTCATGTTCGTTTCCTAGCATATGCTTCCTTCTTTATATATTTTTTTGTTTAGGTATTTTACAGCTAACAACGAATTCCTCCCTGAAATTTTCATTGTTGTTACATCCTTGATTTCCCCAGGGTGGGTCTAGTGCCATACTGGTATTCCCACACCTATTGTAACCTCCCTGAGATTGATTCTCCACGTCCCCCACTCTCGCATGCATAATTTCCTCATTCAACATGGTTGTCCCTATCATTCGGATTTTTTTAATCTTGGCATAATGTTTTCAGTTACATTTTTCCTCCAAGGACTGATTGGAATATTCCAGGTCCGTCAATCACATTCAAAAAATAAAATAGTCTTTTCAAAATTATTACAAATAAATTTTATCATTTGGGGATATTACATCCTTTCCCCCTTATCGTAACATTGTCCACAGTGTTCTCAGTCATCTTCCATAGTTCCTGGGACTCCCTAAAATTCCTAAGTATCACTTTCTTCCTGTCTAGCCTTGCGCACAGACTTCTTATTTTAGCATACCCTTGTGGGATTGACTTGTTCATTTTGTTTGTCCATATGTTTCATCTTGGTCTCTAATCCTGCAGACAAAGATTTGAAATCTTTTGATGTAAATTTCACATCCTGGTCAGAAATTTACCCTCCTTGGTACTCCACGAAGTCGGAATACTCTTTCAGGAAGTATCTTTGTGATGAAATCCAAGGATTTCACCTCCCATTTCCTCATGAATGGGCAGAGTTTATGAAAAAGCTGCTGGACTCGACGTTTAGTCTTCACCTGTTGACACCCCAAGTATTTAGATAGATAATTAATTAACTCTACCTTTAATCTGGTCCAAATAATTTTCTTCTTGAGGACTGTGATCCTCTTTTGGGTAACTAGGGTGTCTTACATAAGGAGGTTTGTGCATCTCAGTTAAAATTAACAATTGCAAACCTGCAACATCATGCATGTATAATCATATAAAAATCAGCAAGAAGATGCTAAACAACCAAATACTTATTGGCAATTTCATCTCCATAATCAATATTTTCTTCAAGGGCATGTTTTCCTCATCTCCCTTGCATGACATGCAAGCATGCAGTTCACATTAGAGGTCATCATAAGGAAATTTACGTCATAAATTTTCATATCTACTTCATACATCAATTAAATTTCCCAAACATAAGGTCCTTGTCCTTTGTTTGTCTCCTGCAAACCAAAATACCTGGTTTTCTGCAGTCTCTTACCTGACATGTTTCCTACATCAAATAGTCAATATCATGGATAATCAAATCAAATAATGAATTTACAAGTCTGTCTCCTACAGAAATTAGATTCCACAATCATGATGCCATCCTCATATTGTTTGGCTCTGGTAAGTGTAATATCTTACCCTTATTACTTACACTTGCTTCCGCACATAACATGTCATCTTAACACAATTCTAGAATAGCAAAATTTCAAGACCGAAATTTACAACTATTTTTTGTTCATGAATTAAATTTCACCATCATGAGGTCCTTCTCATAACGTTTGGCCTTTGCACATGGTAGATTCTGTCCATATTTTATGGGACCTACCCACACTACCTGCAATCAGAAACTTCCAATCATACAAGCAATTGTGAGCATCCCTGCATCTCATCCTTTCGTCACGGGAATTACAAGGATCCTCAAAATTGCAACATGCAGTACTGTACATTTACTTTATATGCATCATTAAAATTGCCAGGTATTTTCACCTTATTTATGCAAATCACCTTATTTATGCAAATAAAATATACCTCCCATGCTCATGATTTCACAATCATGCTCCATACAATTTTGTACTTTCAACAGAGCATTCAATCAAACATGACTACCCTTTTTTCGTGCAATTCTTTTCCTTTTATTCATAGAAGTTCATGAAATGATCTTATAATTTCCACTAATTATTTCATTTTAGCTATTAAATAAATTGCAGTGAAGTAGTTATATCACAGCCATGCATTCACACAATGCATCTTGTATGTACCCATACATACCTTGGCATCAAAGCTCCAGGCGCTCCTTGGATGAATCCTTCTTTCAGAAGTTCTGACATGAGTATATATACATGAGGGTCATATCCTCACGGAACTAAAAGTTCACATGCATGCCTCCTCAATATGTACATATATTACTTAACCGGTATTACAGAATCCTAACACCTCCTTAGGTGATCCATGGAAGTTCTGTTCCATAACCTAACATCTCTTTTGGGTTCTCAGTGACAACTCTAGCTTACCAAGCTCAGACGCTTCCTTTCCAGACACCATAATACCTAGGGGATATTCTCTTCACGGAGTCCCCACTCCTGTGACAATCCCCTTACGCGGTGTGAATGTGTGCAGAAAGAAGACTAAGCAGATGTCTTACACCTGGGCATCCCTAGTGATGCATATTGGCGCCTAGGCTAGCCAAGGAAAACTATGTATCCCAAGTACATATTTCCAAGAAGCTATGTACCCCAAGTACATATTTTTGGGAATATGTGTGCCACAAGTACATCCTTCCTCCTTATACAATTTTCTCAACTTTATACGTAGAATCACCTTCTCGTATTATTTCCATTACCAGGTATTGTACCTGCATCTATTCCACCAGTAATAATTCATAATCTTTATATCATGGATTGGTATAGCATCAATATCGCATATTTTTTTTTTCCAGAAATGGAAATTCTCATACTTACATAGCATTCTCTAGATGTTATCAATTATCTACTATGGTTCATCATAAATGCAATGGATTAGATTGATGATGACATATTTCTAGTATTTCATAGTATAAAACAAATAATATTGATTTTAGATGTTACTTGATTGATTGGTCTCTTACCATGGGTTAGACAACCCTAACACCAACCTATTGATCATAGATTCGTTGTCCTAGCCTTCCTTTACAAGCATATTGGTCACCTGCACAGTATCACCAACATCCCTAACCATGCTTCTATGCCCTTAGTCCTGCAATCATTGCCATCGACCATAATATCATAGACAACAATAATCATCAGTGATGTTTTAGTGCATATGTAAAAGTTTACTAATTTATTCCACTATGCAATATCATATGCATGCAAAACATCATTATCAACCCTCTACTATATCCTTCATATGCCTACTATATACATCATACCTAACTAATCTCTTGCATCTCCAGTATTCCTATGCCAAATTTCATCTACATGGAATTCCTAAAATACAAATATATTGGCAAGAGAAGATTTGAGAAGTTTTTCCTTTCCAAATCCTTATCATATATGGAAACCCCCTTTTTCTCATAACAGCTAGTCCAATTTCATGGCTTCTCTGGGAGGGCATCTGTAGCATAGCAGCTCTTGGTCTTCTGCATTTATATGGCAGCGCTCCCTTTGGGGCATCCTGCAAGTCTAGCGCTAAACCTTCCTTTAGGATTTAGCTTGTTCTTTAATTAGAAACCTGCAAATTTGGCTCCTTGGCCAAATATTTTCCTTGTGGTCGTTAAGGGGGTAGTCCTGGTATCTCTTTTGGAAACACATTCATAAACTTACTTAAGACTGGGTAGTCCTTTACCTGTGGTTGACCTTGTTTAAGGAGCAGGTCCACAACTCACACTGCATACAACTTTGAAGCCTTTTTCATACCTTTCTTTAACTGCAAGGAAGATATTTTCCTTTAATAAAATAGGCTTGCTAAAGGCCCTTTACCTTCCTAACAATTTTATCCTCAGCCACATAAGCAAAGGTTTTATCAAAACCATCCATTATTACTTTATGCTTTGCTAACCAGTCCATTTCAATAATCATATCATACATACAAATGCATGTCTACTAAGGTTATTATCAACAACATATGCATGAATCAAAATCCAACAATATTAAATTTCATGATTCACAAGGATTCCATGATTCTTATTCATTCTATTCACTGATAAGTAAACATATTCACTTCACAAGAACGAATTTAATTACAATGCATATTTACTTCACATGAACGAATTTACTTATAGTGCATATTTACTTCACAGTAAGCACCCTTTTGTTTTCTTTCGGATGTCCAAGTAAACACACCAAGTGTTAACAGTACTCTAATTTCTCATCCAAGCTATCCAACACCAAGATAATTAGATGTAAAACAACCAAATTATACGTTATGGTCTTGTACTTTATCTTCACCATCCTCATATAATATCAATTACCTTTTGTTTAGCTCTAATGGTTGATAGAACTAGCCAGTGCTTCATATATTTTACCTCGGTAAGTTGGTAGGGCTTCATCGTCCTTATGGTGCTACAACTTAAGGTGGCTCCTCGATCACTTAATATAGCAGGGGTGGGATTAGAATTAATACCTTCCCTTCCCCATTGTCCCCTCCGGTGGCATTTCAGCAAGGTATTAAATATATTCCAAGGTTCCCTTAGAAATATACTTTTACAGGGCCCCAAGGATGTACTTTCCTTTAACAAAACCCCTGGATAGCTTGCCTAGTGAAGGATGTTATTACCACATTCTACATCCTTCGTACTTGATAATTATACTTGAAGTTAATCTTCCACAAGGCTACCTGATTCATGCTTAATCAGTTACATGATTAGTACTCACTTTTAAACAGCGATATTAAAAAAAAAAACATCACTAAATTATATGCAATAATTCCCATCTAGCTGAGAACCAAACAGGGCCATAACAACCTATCACTTTTCACACAAAGAATAACCCCTCTCAGAACTTATTCAAGAATCCATTTTACATCAACCAAAATCATTCATACAACAACCCTTATGCGTACCTATTCATCAATTCGTAACATCTTAACCTATTTCCATCCTAACTCCATCATGTAATGTCCACCAAGGACAACCATACATGCATAGAGAATCCATTATAGTACAATAATCAAACTCATCAACCATCACACACCCAATAGAATACATGGATTAGAATCCACCCAATTAATATACATCCAGGGTACATTAACCGGGATTTCCCAAGCAAAAGAACGACCATCATTTAGTGTGCTTCAAATGGAACTAGGTGTTCCTGTGGCTCTGTTATACATAACAACTTTGTATTTATACTAAACATTCCAAAACAATCATTAGAACAAAGATTTCCACAATTCAGTGGAACTAGATGTTCCCAAAAGGAAATAGGGTTGAGACTTCTTGCTCTGATACCATATGTAACATACCCATATAACCTACCAAAAATGAAAATATAAAAAAAAATTGCAGAAATAATTCCTCTCACATAATAGCTAGCTATAACCTTCATAAACATTCATCCTTAAGCTTTAGGAAAATAACCAGCATGGAAATACACAAGAAGAATTAGCCTTCCATAATTAAATCCACTTCTGTAACCAGAAAAGTCATTTTTGTACTGAAACTGACTTTTCCAACTTTCTCTTTCTGCCTTTCCACCTTTCCTCCTACGAAACTCAGAAATCAAAGAACCCATGAATTGATGCCTTCATCTAACCACTTTCTGCCTTCCTCCCTTTTGTTTCTGCTGTGGACTTCAGAAATCAAAAAACCAATATTTATGCCTTGGCCTTTTTCATGCTGTCGATTTCCGACTCTGGAATGTGGAGATCCATGAAACGACTACTTGGTCTTTCTTTTTTCTGCTTTCAACTTTTGACTTACGCCTTCCACAAGCGGATTCTGGAAGTCAGGAAAATGCATCTTAACTTCAACTTAGCTGCATTTTGACTTTTAAAACATACTTCTAGTATTCATGAACTTAAACAAATGCAATGGAAACCAAGGCATATTCAGATGCAAAATACAGGAACGTTTAACCAAAGTAAACCCTACTGTAAATCTGTGACAAGATTTCAACACATCCAACTCATTCGTAAGGAAATAATGGATTTCCACACTGTTGAATATTGCAGAGAGAAATAGAAAGTGTAACAATATCATTCGTAACTATAAGTATTATCGATGAAGTCACCAAGCCTGGTATGGTTCAACCCAGAGAAAATCTCAAGCCTCCCCATCGAGGAACAAATACACTGGGGACAGGAATTAAACTAGGCAAAACATACAGTAAGGAAGCAACTCTTTTTAGAAAACATTAAGACATCAAAGGAAAGTCCAAACAAGTCACAGTCATTCAAACAAAGCAGGAGTCTCCAGTTCCAAAACTCAATCAGACCTACCAGTTATACTGGATTGAAAGGCAAAGTGGGTGCATTCCAAGAAGTCATAACCATCGCCACCAAACCAAGAGTACTTATCCTAGGAGAATCACAAATCCCAATACATGGCATCAACATAGTAGGTGTACCATGCCAATAATACACTACATAACTGAAGCAATCAAGAACATAAGAATACACACTTGTTCACCCAGACCATACTTTCATAAACAACGTTATAAACATGCTTGCAAGCTAACTCTAGATTTCATAGGTCTACAACAATAAGATTCAAGTTTCAGAGAGAATTGACCCTTGCAGTGGTCAATTTAATGAAGATTTCAAAAAGGTTAAAGGATGCGTAGCTTCAATAGATCCAAGGCAGAGGTCAACAGATCTACCACTGAGAACAATTCCACTGAATGAAGCCAACGTCTGAGATAAGCTCTGAGAAACAGAGGTGATCATGGATAAAACACCTTCATGATCAACGGCATGAATAGATCTCAGAGAATATCAACGGCTGTGATCCATTTCGTGGGAAGAACTACCACGGACAAGGAAAAACTTATGGTGCGCGATAGGAAACGTGCGCAAATGACGTGTCTCCTCCCTATTGGATATCATGCTCGAATATTGGAGGTGTTAGATTCACTTTTTGGAGGGCGATGGTTTAAATGGCCCACATATTTCAATGACCAGGATCTGGGCATAGAAAGATCAACGACGGTGATTTATTTCGCTGATTCAACTAGCATGGATTAACAAAATCCTGGTGTGCACAAAATTTTTGTACAATCCTCTTTAAGGCATTTGAGGTCCACCGTCAATCTAGATCTAACGGTCCTCAAGAATTATGTGGATTCAACTACTAGGGGATTTAACAAATCTTGGTGTGTGTGGAATTTTTATACAATCCTCTTTAAGGAATTTGAGGTCCACCGTCACTCTAGATCTAACGGTCCTCAAGAATTCCACGGATTCAACTAGTAGGGGAGTTAACAACTCTTGGTGTGCACGGAATGTTTATACAATCTGCTTTAAGGCATTTGAGGTCCACCATCAATCTAGATCTAACGGTCCTCAAGAATTCCATGGATTCAACTAGAAGGGGAATTAACAACTCTTGGTGTGCATGAAATTTTTATACAATCCGCTTTAAGGAATTTGAGGTCCATCGTCAATCTAGATGTAACGGTCCTTGAGAATTCCACAGATTCAACTAGTAAGGGAGTTAACAACTCTTGGTGTGCGCAGAATACAAATGAAATCTGGTTCATTGTAGACTTGAATTTCGCTCTTCGTTAAGCGTTAGGGGGGTCATATGCCAGGTTAGTTGACTTTAGTGGTTCGGCTAAAGTTGGAACCGACTAAAAACATGTATAGGTCTATCTAAGGGCTGTATGCAAAAGGGCATGTTTCACAACACTGGTTTCATCAGCAAACCTAAGGAATTCTCTTAACATTACAACAACATTTGAAGTGTACAATTATACGTCTACAGATGTGCCCTAATCTCATTAGTCATGGGAAATCATGCAGTAAACTGGCAATTATTTACAAAGCACTATTACACCATATTAGTTGCCAATTACCCTAATACAAGACGCCAACATCCAGCAATAGGGTATGAGTCAATAGTTCATAAGCGTCATTAAATCTAAGTTGTTATTTCATCACTTCATTGATATTAAAACACATCTTTAACATAAACAAATATACCCAGAGTTCAATAAAATAGCAGGAATAGTACTCAGTAATGGAACTTGTTGTAAATTGAATCGCAATGAAAAGGGAACATCCACGTTCCACCCAACTGTAGATTAGGCATGGATCTCTCCGTCCTCAATCACCCCCGAGATAAACTATGCATGTCAAGAATGGTGACAGAAAAACTCAGTCTAGTTCTCCAGTGAGAATTTATTTTCCTCACACAACAAGTATTCCTTCTTCCAGCATGCTCCGTTGTGCCTGTTTCCTAGCATATGCTTCCTTGTTTATAGTTTTTTTTTCTATGTGTTTTTTAGCTAACGGCCAATTCCTCCCTGGAATTTCCATTGATGCTACATCCCTTATTTCCCCAGGGTGGTTCTAACACCATACTCGAATTCCCATGCCTGGTGTAACCTCCCTGATATTGATTCTCCACATCCCCCACTCTCGCGTGCATAATTTCCTCATTAAACATGGCTTTCCCTATCATTCAGATTTTTTTATTCTCAGCATAATGCTTCCAGTTACATTTGTCCTCCAGTTAAAAATTATTACAAATAAAGTTTATCATTTGGGGATATTACATCAACCCACTATCACGATCTTCCTTTACATTATTCCTGCTAAATGTGTCCCACTGCTTGCACCTAAAAGTAGCACATTGGAAAGATGATAAGTCCACTTGAATGATCTCTTGTATCTTCTCGACATAACCCAACATCCCTCATATCAGGTTCTTATATCAGTGGTTAGCACTACTAGATTGGTTGAACTCAACTTCCACTCCACAGTCTTGTGTAACACACCCATTGTCAGCATCGTCGGTGCGAAAATGATTTCCATAAGCCCACATAGATGGAAACAAATGCATCTATAACAAAAGTTAACAAATGATTGTGTCATATGTCTAAATATAGATGTTATAATTCAAAGTTGCAAATAAAGGTAGAAATGTACATAAATATGTTATTACCGAGTTGTTGCACCCAATCCCAGTGTTTAGTGCATCCTCCTCTTTAAGAGGGTAATGACCAGATGCACCATATTTTTCTTTAACTTGTTCCACAACCCAACTGTTGGGACAAATCAATGGCATATTTTCTTTTAAATGGTCTAGAAAAGGCATGATTCTACCATGCAACCCCCTAAATGATTTTATGACAATGGCCCATTTCCTCCTCTTCTCTTCATACAAAGAAACCCATGGTTGTGTTGCCTCCATGTTGTAAAGAATGAATTTATTGATTGGATCAATTTCTAAATTAGTTGTTGTATTCATGGAAACAAAACCGCATTCAATACATATGGGATGAAATGTAGATTTTAAATTTTGTTGTGAATAGTTAATATGTGGAAATGTGAAGATTAAAATATAAGTGATGTACTCCTTGTTGTGTTCCTTTTTCCTTTCATTTCCAATAAATCCACTTCCATTTTGTCCTCATCATGTTCATCATCCCAAATCACTAGGCTTGGTGTGTGGTCGATTTGTTTGATGTACTCACTGGCATAATAGAACGACTCATATACCATAGTCCCCTCGAGTTTTTCCCTTTGTCGAACAAATCCCTTCAATTTTTTCATGTACCTCTCCAAGAAGAACATGCAACGAATTTATGTCACCATGACTAATTCAACTTCATCGACTAGGTGAATTAGAAGATGAATATGCAAGTCCATGAAACTTGACAGTAGTCCCTTCTCAAACATACAAACAATCTCTTCTATCTCTTGACACCACCGATGAATGCTAGCAATGCAAATATTCTTTGATTTGATCCACCATGAAAATGTAGATATTCTATATATGGAATGTTGCAGGTCATCAGGAAAGTAGTGGTTCACACACCCATGCACAAACAATGGATAATGACACTACAAAGTAAACACAAACAATTAATTTCATTTTAACTTGTGTGGTAAAATATATAAATAAATAATAATAATAAATTGGCATTATACATACACTTATAAGGTTGAGACGGTCATGTGATTTCAAACATGAATACTTTTTATCTGTAGTGAAGCAACGTTGTAGAGTAGACCCATATAAAGAAGGCTCCTTCACACCCACTATAACTTTCTTTTCCAAATTAAAATCTTTTTTCTTCAAAATCCATGACACGTCACCTTTTTTAAATGAAAAATAGTGGCTATTCTCTCATCTATTTTATTTTCTTGGCCAATGCTTATTTTTAGTATTTGAAGAAATAATATCTCTTATGGAAAACAACTTGTCCTTTTTGGACGATATGTGAATCAACAAAGAACTTGAAACATTTTTAAATATATGCATGGGATCTAGTAATTGGGAAATCTTAGGATTCTCCCAATATGGGAGCTCATAAAATATTGATTTCCTTTTCATCCCTTTGGGCATTTTCTCAACATAGGTATCGAAGAATTCAGGATAATCAAATATAGGTTCCCCATTTGAATTGGACATATCTGCAATTTTATTCTCCTTCTCTTTTTCATATTCCCTAACCCAGTCAAACAATGTCATTATTTTAGGCGTTTGGGTTCTCTCTGGTTTACCATTGAAAGCAAATTCTTCTCTTCTATAAGGGTGTTTTTTTGGGAGGAATTCCCTAGAGAAGTTGTACACTAGATTTCAAAGTTATTTGGACACCTAGCCTTCATATAATGTCCACAACATTTACATCCATGATATCCTTTTGTTACAATACATGTGATGTTATGGTAAATAGATAATGCAGTCAATGTTGAGATCAAGATAGTCCAATTGATTTAAACATGCCAAAAAAATATTTCTTTGAATATAAAAAAATCAAACATAATATTTACATGTGCAAACTCCTAACCCTATATAATCATGTGTGGTGTACGCATATATTCCATACAACACAAAACTCCTCTCTGATGAGTTGGGTCTCGATACATCATATACCTATAACCCTTCCCATAATTCCTTAAACTCTTCAATCAATGGTTGTAGTTAAACATCCATATTCTTCACTTATCTTCTACCAGGGAATATAAGAGCCAACATAAGATGTTCATTCTTCACATACAGCCATGGGTTTGATATTATTATTGATCACTACTACAAACCAAACAATATAGGCGTTGTCTGGTTGGGAATATGGGTTGATGCCATCAATTCTATGCTCAATTAGAGGTTGTGTACTTCATCCTTGAATTTATTGGGCCAATTATCTTGTATATGATTCATGGATATTGAATCTATTGGGATTCACAATACTCCTTCCTCACTCCAGTGTGATGCATGATATCTTTGTAGTATAGCTAATTTTTGCAACGAAAGAGCCTTTGAATCCTTGGGATTATAGGCATGTGCCTCAATATCTTTTGAAAAGGACCATGTGATTTATCCTTGTTATTTTATTTTGTGTACCTTTCATGCCCACATTTTGGACATATCTCTTTGTCTGCATATTCACATTTTTATAGAATACAATCATTGGTACACGCATGATATGGTATGTACTCAACACCCAACATTTTCAACACCTGATTTGCCTCTTTGCAGCTTCCGAGAAAGACATTATCATTCAAAATTACCTTATCTTTGAATAACCTATAGTTAGTGGGAAATAGAAATGTACAATGTCATTTAATGTTCATAAAATTGAACTTTTTCAATGATTATTGTGTAACAAGATTCCTCAAAATATAATGTAGTTGATGGTCAGTTACCTCAACATTGTTGAAAAACACATGTATAACATGCCATACTTTTCTTTCAAGTTGTACATTAACATTGTTGTCCCCAACTATGTAGAATTTGATCGGCTAGGTTCAAAGAGAGGTGTGGAATTTGTCGATTTAAGGCTTTTGAAGAAGGATTTAGTGATACGAGTGGCATCTCCTAGCTCACTGTCTTGTAATGTATGAAACAGCATTGCATCCATGGAACTACTTTGTCATAATAAATCATCCATACCAACATATACTTCATTACCTCCATTTCCAACATGTCAAGAACTACTATTACTTTAGGCATTCCTAGTTAGTGAGGATGGACGTAATGGAAATTGAATAGGTCGTTGATTCAGCCATGATTGGTATGCTTCTTCTCCAAGTTGTGTTATTTTTTCAACCTTCTCTTGATTTGAGACTATGCTAGGTTGCAACAGAATACATGTTGTTTTATTTGTAACTTCAGAAGATATTCTAATGTATATTATCATTGTATGTTGTTGTACCCCCATCGGAGATGTGTTTCCCTCCTTTTGGGATGTCATTATTGTACATGGTCCTTGAGGTACAACCCCTGTTGTAATTCGGGGCAATAGTCCCTAGTATAATATTATGTAATGTACTTTTAGAGTCTTTCTAGGATAATTTGTCCATGTTAGGGTTAGAATTCGGCCCAGTCAAGTTGGGAGGTCAGTCACTTGAAAGGTATAAATAGGGAAGCACCCTCCCTCATTTAGACACACACACACTCACTCAACTTCGCATGAGGAGAGAGAGAGAGACAAGGAGGAGAGAAAGAGAGAACTATAGAATACTTCTTCTTATTTGGTTTTTCCATCTTGTGATATTGTCTTAGTGACAGAACTATTCTAAGGAAGTTTGCGAGGTTTTCTCCTTTATGGCTTCCCCGGTGAAAATATTTATGTCTTGTGTATCTGCTATATCTTGTGTATCTTGGTGTTCTTGTTATTATTTCAAATAAATATCCTAATCAAGTTAATTAGATTAGAAAAACTAATATGGTATCAAAGCCTGTCTGAAAGAAGGCACTATACAACAACAAAAACTAGGGATTCCTAGTTCAAGGTATTCTCTCCACGGTACAGCCTAAGTGGGCCTAATGGTTAAGAGCGTGTGTTTCCTCTTAGGAGGTCACAGGTTCAAATCCAAAGGGGGGTAGGGTATGTACACCTCTGTAGACTTTATCAATTAAATCACTGTACAGAGGGGGGTCCCTTGTCCCACAAACAAGGGGGTCTCATACACCAATTGGTGTCTCGCTTGGCGGTGACCTTAAAAAAATATATTAATATTATTATTATATATCAAGAAAAGAGGGGTGACTGATATCAAACTTGTTTTCTATTTTGAAGGTCTATAATTTATTTATATATTATATTGATAACTTATGTATTTAATGGTACAAGTTGTTTATTGATAGAAAATTCATGGTATGAGTTTAATGAACAACAAATTTAGTCAACATGATGGAAGCACATCCAGAATTATGAAGAAGGCAAGTGGTTTTAATTAATTTCTATATTTAAATTAATTTATTTGAATTATTTGTAAATTTCACTAATATGTATTGTGGTATATGTGTGACATGCAGATCCAAAAAAATGAGGAAGCTTGATAAGATTCTTACCAATCTAAGTCTAGAAGAGCTTAAAACGTTGATGGAAAGGTTGCAAAGGGACAAGTCAGGTGAATAAAAAAAAATCCAATTTGAATTTTTTTCAAATTTGAGTGATAATTTACTTAATAATATTCACTAGTATGTTTCAAATAATATAATTTACATATGTTGAATGTTATGTAGGAAACGACATCAACAAATTCAATGGCATCATGAGAAAAAAAATTATGGAAGATGCAAATGGTGATCAAATGGTCCTTAGCTCATATGAAGTGGTGTTGGAAGTTAATAGAAGGGCAAATAATTATTTAATACTATGAGGGATATAGTGGAAAGAATGTCAAATGATTCTAAAAAACATGTCATATGTAAACTACAAGACGAATTCCCAAGCAACAGTCAATGAGACCTGTCAAACTCACAAT
Source organism: Pseudotsuga menziesii (assembly GCA_001517045.1). Taxonomy (NCBI): domain Eukaryota; kingdom Viridiplantae; phylum Streptophyta; class Pinopsida; order Pinales; family Pinaceae; genus Pseudotsuga; species Pseudotsuga menziesii. The sequence goes on along the minus strand of LPNX010431026.1, from coordinate 547,436 downwards.
AACAAAAACATACAACAACAAAAAATCATCATTGAAAAAGTAATATTCCTAAACATGTTTATCAACAATATGTATGTATAACTACTACAAATAATCATTCCTTCAATAATTTTAATTCTACTATATTATTTATTTTTCATATCAACAGAGAAATTGTTTAATGTCATTTTACATTTCGAGAAGATTATGAAAAACCCAAAGGATGAATGAGGTGATATGAAAAATGTGTTGGTAGGAGCGTCCAAAAAAGTGTACAAGGAGATGGCCAAGGAAATGGATATAATTGCATCATAGGAGGAGCCATATTTTCAATAACATGCTTCAAATGTATAAAATCATTGATTATTAGGATTCTCATTAAGTAATTCAACATTAAATATTCATTTTCGATTGTTTTTATTGGAGTCATTATCCAACCCACACACCTATTTGGTTAATTTTTTCCTAATTAACCACTATCCTAATTTTATTGACTCGAATGGCATCAGCATGAGCACACCCACGCCCTCCTTCAATTAGGGAGGACAACTAAGCCTTCTCCTTCAATCAAGGAGGCTACTAGGCTTCCTCCTTCAATCAGAAAGAAATTTTGGGGTGATATGAGTGTCATAAGTGCACCAATGAGTTAAATAAATGTTGTTTCACCTAAAAATCAGTTAATTCGAGTTGTAGAGTAGCCTCCCTTATGTCATTATCTATTTTGGGCTGATTTGGGTGAACTGGAGTGAGTTAATGCGCCTCCAACAACTTCTGATGGCCAGTATCAGTTCAGTTCACTTCATCGGGCCCTGACTGGAGTTAGTGATGCACTACCACCTACTGATTGACATGCAGTGACATGTACTTGAGTTACATTCAGTTAGACTCAGTTATTTATTGCACTATGATTCTGTTAGGACTCGGTTAAAGGCAATCATGTCTAGATTAGTGGTTAACTGATGTGTTCAGTTTGGCTAATAGAAATTTAAGCTACACCCATCCATGCAATTCAATTGACCTCTAGTGAATTCGAATTGTCTTGCATTCATGCAATTTTGCATGACATTATATTATTGATTTTCATTCCTATTTTGGTAATATACTACTACAACCTCCTATTGCAGTATCCTTATGTCATTTCATGCATAAATTGTCTTGAATCTCTTGTAAGTATGTGATTTGTCTCAAGATTGCTATGACATAATTTAATATGGTATCAGAGCCACGACGGGATGAAGCTCTTTCTTCAAAAATACATGATCTTTTATGGATCTAGCATGCAAATTGAGCAAAAAGCTCAAAATTTCCAGCACTACACCAGAAGCCGAAGGTTTACGACATAATTCCTAAGTAAAGTAATTGTTGATCAAGCTTGCTTTATTAATTAAGCTAGGTGTGATGAAAACCTAAAATGTGCAAGCTGTTCAACCTTACGATGCCCTTTTTGTGTTGATTGCGAGTTTTTACAGGTCCTTCACTGCATTCACTACCTCAACTTCATGGATTCTACTCTGAATCCTCTTACTCCTTTCAATTACCACCAATGGAAGGAGGACATGGAGATTCAGCTCTGTTCAAAAGGGCTCTACAGAGTCACAATGAACATAGAAACAGAGCCTAATGTTGCTACTGAGAAGATAAAATACTGGAATAAGTTGGATGAGGCTTACTGTTTCTTGTGTTTTTTAATCTCCAAAGACATTCTTTCCACATCATGGGATTGAAGACTCTAAAGGAGATTTGGGATCAGCTTGCTTCCTTGTTTGGTAAAAAATATTATCTACCGATCTATCATCTAGGGAATGAGCTGATTTCCTTGAATCCAGGCAGCTACGAAACTATGAATGATTTTTTCACAAAATTCAAGCACTTGGTGCTCCAGTTAAAGTAGTACAAGGTTGAGAAGGATGATGATAAACTCATCCTATTTATCCTCTCAAAACTTGGTTTAGATTATTCATTCTTTGTTTCCACATTCCATACTGGGAAGCTAACAATCCCAAATTGGAAAATTCCTTCACTCGATGCCTTCATCAAGTCCCTCACAAACGAGCATGACAAGCTTGTGCAGATGGGGATAATCAGATCCTAAAAATATCAAGCAATGTTTGCTTTGGGGCCTAAAGATCCAAAGGGTAAAGGAAATCAAAAGAATCAAAAGGCTAAATTTGATGCTCCAAATCCTAAAGAAAAGAACTAGCAGCAAGAAGAGTCTTTCGGCTCAAAGAAACACCAGAACAAAGGAAACCAAGGCAAAGAGAAATTCAATTGTTCCTATTGCGGGAAGGGATTTCACCCTGAACATGCATGCATGAAGAAAAAACTTGATGATATGACTTCCCTCCTCGAGAGAAACAATATCAATCTTCCGGAGAGTGTTCGGAAGAGAGATAATTGAAATTGGGATACCCAACAAGAAGAGGACATGCTCTCATGGAAAGCACCTCTAAGCCCAAATATATCCTCATAGACTCTGTAGCTTCAAATCACATGATAGAAAGCATAGAATCCTTCTCATCCCTAGACACCAACAAAAGCATTCCCATTCACATGGGAGATGATTCTCAGATCATTTCGAAAGGCAAAGGTACTGTAAAACTTGAACATGGCAGCTTTTTTTATGTTCTGTATGTACCCTCCTTAGCCTCTAATATTTTGAGTGTATATCAAATGAATCATAACGGATTTCCCAAGAGAGTTACTTTCAGCCCGAATGATGTTGAAATCACTGATATTGCATCCGGAAAACTTGTTCCAAAAGGCATAGCAAACCATCATGCTAAGGCCTATGCGTTTTCCCAGTTTGTTGCGGATGCAAAGCCCACCACTCTTCTGACTCGTGGGAATGAGGTCAGTAGAATATGGCATGAAATATTTGGTTATTTGAACTTCAAATACTTGCAGAAACGTCAAAAAAATTCCATGGTTGAAGGCCTTCTAGCCATCAAATCTTCCAGTGGAATTTGCAAAGGTTGTATTGTCGGCAAACACCCCGAGCACAAGTTTGATCGGGGAAAGGAAATCCGTGCAAAAATTATTTTGGGGCTGATTTATTCTGATATCAGCAGACCCATGCCTACTACATCCATGACTGGTTCATGGTCTGTACTTACCTTCATTGATGATTTCTCCAGATACACTTGGGTTTTCTTTCTAAAGAAAAAATCTGAAGTTTTGGAAAGATTCACTGAGTTCAAAGCATTGGTTGAGAATTTATATGGGAGAAATATAAAGTCTCTCAGCTCTGATAATGGAGGGGATTATATAAATTCTGAATTTCTGCAAATATGTGCTGACATTGGGATCCAAATCTAGCACCCCATTCCTTACACACCACAGCAAAATGGTGTTGCAGAAAGGAAAAATCAGGCCCTCAAAGAGATGACTACCTGCATGCTGGAAGCTAAAGGTTTAGCTGATAACCTATGGGTTGAGGCCATGAATGTTGCTGAACACATTCAGAATAGAGTACCTCACTCTTCCTTGAATGGCAAGAATCCTTTTGAAGCCTATTTTAGACACAAGCCGGATGTGTCAAATTTCAAGGTTTTTGGGTCCATTGCATGGCCTCGAATTCCACTTGACAAGAGGAAAGATTTGCAATTGCAAAGTATTGAATGTTTTTTCATTGGATATCCAAAATAATATAAGGTATTCAAAATTCTGAATATCATAACCAAACAAATTTTCATTGAAAGAAGTGTCAGATTTGAAGAACCTCTCCAAGAGGTAGAACTAGTTGAAGAAAATTCTATTGAAATTCCCTCCTATTCTACTGATCATTTGGGTGATGAAAGTGGGAGTGAAGGGTCTGATTTTGAAGATATGATGTCTGATATCAGTGAGAAAAATATATCAGGTTCAGAATCAGATTCTGATATGCCAAATCATCTCCCAACTTGGGCCAAAAAGACACTCTCTTCCACCGGGCAAAACATTGGAAATACTGCTGATCCAAGAAGAACCCGGTCTGATTTTCAAAGAGCAGGTATTGCTCTCTCTTGTCATTATTAATTTCTGTCCAAGACATATTATTTAATTATTGGTTCAGATCATAGGTCCTACTACCATTCTCATAAATATCTGAGATGGCAAGCTGCTATGGACGAAGAGTTTAATTCTCTTCGGAAAATGCTACTTGGGAGCTAGTTTCTCTTCCACCTGGGAGGAAATTAGTTCAATGCAAGTGAGTGTTTCAGACAAATTTTGTTGCTGATGGAACAAAATGTAAGTAAAAATCAAGGCTGTTTTAAAAATGGTTCTCCCAATTCCAAGGAGTGGATTATCATGAGACCTTTGCACCGGTGGCAAAGATGTACTCCATCATGCTAGTTTTGGCCATTGCCGCATCCAAGCACTGGGAGGTGCATCACATGGATGTCAAGAGTGATTTTATTCATGGAGACATGAATGAGGAAATATACATGAATCATCCCAAGGGGTATACATCAGATCCTTCTTTGGTATGTAAGTTGCAGAAATCATTATATGGGTTGAAACAGGCCCCAAGATCTTGGTATGCCAAAATGGATGCCTTTCTGCTCCCACAAAACTTCCTGAGATGCAAATTTAATCCTAATGTATATTTGCAGCAGTATTATGGTAATATTATTATCATATTATTATATTTTGATGATATTTTTATAACAGGAAGCACAATTGCTTCAATTGCTTTCATGAAAACTACTCTTCACGATGCATTTGAAATGAGCGATTTGGGGCTCCTGAAGCAATTTATGGACCTTGAAATCTCATAAGATTTTGATGGGATAATGGTAACTCAGTAAAAATATCATAGACCTGTTAATTAATTTTAACATGGCTGATTACAAGGCTGCACCATTTCCTTTCCTCTCGGGGATCAGCCTTGAAGAGGGAAAATCCACTCCACCCATGGATTGCAATATATACCGCCAGTTGATCAAAAGCTTGCTATACTTGACACATTCATGGCCTGATATTTTTTATGCCATGAATTTCATATCAATATACATGCAACAGCCTCATGAGCTCCATTGGAAGGCAGCCAAGAGGATCCTTCAGTACATTCAGGGCACAAGATCCTACGGCGTTTACTATGCTGCATATTTTGAGCTGGAGTTGGTCGGTTATACAGATTCAGATTGGGCATGGGATTTTATAGATCAGAATTCCACTTCTAGGTATTTCTTTATGTTTGGTGGTGGCCCCATTTTCTGGTCTAGCAAAAAGTAGGCTACCATTGAATTGTCTTCAACAGAGGCCGAATACAGGCGAGCAGTGAATGCTTGCATCCAAGCTATTTGGTTGCAAGGCATTCTTTCAGAATTTGAGATTGGCAGTGCTTTGTCCATAGTCATATTTTTGACAACCAAAGTGCTATCAATATCTCCACAGATCCAGTTCAGTGGCAGAGGACCAAACATGTTGAGATACACATGCACTACATCAGGGAGTTGGTTCATGACATGACCATTGTTCTGCAATACTGGCCTACATATGAGCAGATTGCAGATATATTCACCAAGAAATTTACTGAGAAAAATTTTACTTACCTCCATTCATTGTTGGGGGTGAGTTCATCAGGGTGATTGGTACTTCTTCAATGTTTATCTTGAGGGGGGGGTTCCCACTAGGTTTTCCCTATTTCCTCACTTAGCATTTTATTTGAGCATTTTAGAGTTACTTTATTGTATGGGGTGACCTATGGCCTTTTTTTTCAAGGCCCTAGAATTTCATGCATTTTATTTTACTCCTCCTGAGTATAGTTTAAGGGGGGGTGTTGGAGTCATTATCCAACCCACACACCTATTTAGTCAATTTTGTCCTAATTAACCACTATCCTAAGTTTATTGGTTCGAATGGAATTAACATTAGCACACCATGACATCAGAATGAGCACACCCATGCCCTTTTTCAATCAGGGAGTCCAACTAAGCGTTCTCCTTCAATAAGGGAGGCTAACTAGGCTTCCTCCTTCAATCAGGGAGCAATTTCGGGGTGATCTGAGTGTCATAAGTGCACCAATGAGTTAACTGAATGTTGTTTCACCTAACAATCAGTTAAGTTGAGTTGTAAAGGTGCCTTCCTCATGTCATTGTCTATTTTGGGCTGATTTGGGCGAACTGGAGTGAGTTAATGCGCCTCCAACAACTTCTGATGACCAGTATCAGTTCATTTCACTTCATCGGAGCTGACTGGAGTGAGTGATGCACTACCACCTACTGATTGACATGCAGTGACATGTACTTGAGTTACATTCAGTTAGACTCAGTTAATTATAGCCCTCTTATTCGTTTAGGACTCAATTAGAGTCAATCATGGCTAGATTAGTGGTTAACTGGTGTGTTCAGTGTGACTAACATACAGTTAAGCTAAACCCATCCATGCAATTCGAATGACGTCTAGTGAATTCGAATTGTCTCGCATTCATGCAAGTTTGCATGACATTGTATTATTGATTTTCATTCTTATTTTGATAATATATTACTTCAACCTCCTATTGCAGTACCATTATGCCATTTCATGCCTAAATTGTCTTGAATCTCTTGTAAGTCTGTGCTTTGTCTCAATATTGTTGTGACATAATTTAATAGTTTTGTTGCAGAAAACAAAACAAAATGGAACCAAGTAAGCACACAAGATAGGATGACAACGAAAAAATGGGTTGATAGAAAAATTGTGAGTATTTGTGATTTCCTTATAAGAAATTAAGATTTCGTAGTGGTTGTGATCATTTGTACATTTATTTATTTTTGGTTTTCACTAGAAATCCTTGGATATCTTGAAATAGGTGTTAACATACAAAGAGGATCCATCAGAAGAAATGATTGACATTAGTTTAAGCAAAGGTTGCGAGTATATGTTAACGTATCAAAAATTAATTCGGGATTTTGTAAGTATCTATATTGTTTTACTTCTCTCATTTTATAATTAATAAAACAACAAAAATCCTTTATATTAAATCTACAATTTGTGACGAGGCATAAAACTTGCAAGAAACAAAGTGTGGAGTGGAGCCAACATAAGACTTATTGATAGAAGGCATGAGTTCTGGTTTTGAAATAATGTGTATCATTCATGACTCAATTATTGCTATGCGGGTACACCATTTTTTAATTTACATTCATGTATACTATCTATTTTATTTTTCATTATTCCCGACAATGTAGATACACTCAATGCACTTTATTTTTATGTTTGCAAATAGATGTTGAAGAAGAGGAAAAATATCGATTCGATCAACAAAACATTTGGCCAAATAACCCAATTGAATCAAGTGGCTCGAGCACTGATAAAAATTCGAGCGAAGAATGATTATAGATGTTTTATTTTGATGTTAATACAAGCTATTGTAGGTTGTATACTTTGAAATAATTGTCATTGAAAATCAAAAAAATTTGTATAATAATGTACTAGACATAGTGTCCGAGTTGAAAAAAAACGGGTTACCAACAAGTGTAACAATTACATGCATATTGACATTTTGATTATTGTCACTATCTTTGTTTTCCTATTTTGTATGAAAAAGGCACTGTTATTGATATATAATAAAATAATTTTTTTTATTATATTGCATTCTTCAATGTTATTGTCAAATGTTACATGTGAAATGGTACATTGGTAATTAAATGTATGGATGATTAAATATTACAATATATAGTTGCATCTATGATATAATAAATTAATCCAATCAAACGCAATAATTAAAATTGAAATGAATAGTACTATAAAAAAATCTTTCAATTTCAGATAAATAATGGAATTAAAAAAATAGAAATTATAATATATATTTGACTGCAATGTTAGTATATGTTGTTCAAAGAATCACATGCGTTACTTTTGATAATTGATGTCCCTCTGGTTCGTCTACCCAAAATCTAATAAAACTCACAAACACAATCATTAAAATAGAAATGAATAGTATTATAAAAAAAATCTTTCAATTTCAAATGAATAATGAAATAAAAAAATTATATATATAGTCCATAGGGCGTAGCTCGGGTGGTTGGGAGATTTGGTTGTTGCACTCCCCACCTGGGTTTGAATCTCGTCAGGGACATTTTCTCCTTGGGAGCCCTTGTATGTAATGAAATATTAGGTTAGTGAGTCGTTTATCGTGATTGGCCCTCTCGGGGGTTGTTGTTTCCCGTTCATGTATACTTGCCAAGCAAGTATAAGAGATATTTTCCTGGGTGGATGTATCCATGGTGTAAATTGGGCTTCCATGGTGAACCGTCATTAATATATATATATATACATAAAAACCTATTGTATTTCTC